>CM034703.1:63324223-63336926 GCA_020142125.1 Phrynosoma platyrhinos | reverse complement strand
TTTTTTTTTTTTTTTTGCAAGGAACTCTTTGGATTCCTGCCAAGTGTGTGAAACCAGCTCATGGTGTGGTATCAAGCTCTGCACAATCCCCTTCCCAACTTCCAACATCAACTATGGTTGACAAACAAACGAGTGCAACAGTCAAGAATGAAGAAATCTCATAAAATAACTTTAGGAGCTGTAAAGACTCTTGTTAATGAAGCTCAAATTCTGGTACAACAAGAGACTCCCCCAGAATTTCAATGTGTGATGGAGGATCAAAAGATGTTCGTAGGGATTTGTGCTGTTCTTACTAGTACTTCTATGCTAATGTTAACTGCTATTTGCTTATTGTCTGTGTTTATTGACCCTGTCCAGGCTGATTTATTACCCAGATGGGATAATATGTTTTCACAAAGAAAGTTAAACATGTGGGAGACTTTAGCTAATGTAAGTCAGCTATCACGTTTTTGTTTGTCTAAAGCCACACACGACTGAGACTTGTTATCCTCGTGTTTAGTTCCAGTGTGTAGAGATATCCAAGATATAAAAGAGACTGTTTTCAGATTTTAATAAAAACATTTCTTATAGAGACAATCCATCATGGGATCCAATAAAAAAGCAACTTCCTAGTTATGCACTTGCCTTTCACACACTTCAGATTGCTTATCAAAATATTTCTTATTGTATAAAAGTAGTAAACTGTACCACAAAAAAGGTGCCTATGGGCTGCTTTCATCCATATGGCAAGTCATTTAATTGTAGGAACATAATAGATATTTCTTTTAACTATGCTCATGTTATGCTGCCATCAGGATGGTTTTTTACCTGTAATCAACAAACCTTTAGTTATATTCCTGCTAATCTTACCTCTCAAACTTCGTGCTGCCTGACTAGACTTGCTATGCTATTTCCTCAAAAGACTATAGTGTCTGTTTGAACACGACATGCTACTTTAACACTGGATTGTGTTACTAACATTCATTTGTATATCCCATCTGAATATTTATCTCTGTCTGTTTCTTCAATAGGCCTTCCCAGTCTTGCAGTTCATACAGAAAAAACATGAAACAAATTAGCCTGTTTAGTTATAAAAAATATTAACGCCTCATCATCTCCATTAGCTTTGTTAAATAATGAACAAAAGGAGCTACATAGATTTTAGATACTAGAGCAACCATTGATTATTTGTTATTGACCCATAGATATGGGTGTGAAGAATCTAAATGAATGTGTTGTTTTAACCTTAGTGATAATTCAAATACCATTAATGGGATAATTGCTCAGTTGGAAAAATTATCTACTCAAGTTCTTTAAGATGTGGGGGTTTTTTGGTTTATGGGATTGGCTTGTTTCTTGGTTACCAAACATACAATGGCTTAAAAGGCTTGCATTTTATGGAATCATATGCTTAGGAATCATAATTATGTTTTGTTGCTTTTTATAATGTATTCCTTCATTATTTTCGACACTCATGGAATGTTGTAGAGCTCCTTCATCTCCCAGTCCCAGCCGACCAGCTGTGCTAAAGGTATTGGCCATGGTTCAAAAAGAAAAAGGGGATATGTAGAACATTTCTTGGAGACATATGCCCATGCAAACATGGGTGGATAGTCACAGGGAGTATATTATGGATGGATGGACATGGGAGATGATATGTGCTGGCTAACATGCTGAGTTAGCAAGAAGAAAATAAACTTTTGCTATCAACTGCTTACTAGAATGGAATGAACTAGTACATATATGCAAAGCTGATTATAAACAATATGGTAACCCAGAGATTGACATGTTTATTAACATTTGGTATAAATAAAGGACTCTGGAGATTCGTCTTCAGAGCTCATTGCATCATGCCATGACTCATCTTTTTTTGAATTCTCTCACTTCACTCTGGTCAAACCTATCAAGATGGTACAAACTGATTAAAATCTTACTGTCCAAGCATTCAGTTCTTGTAGGAGGTACATATAATAAAATAATTGGAGGAAAGTCTACATTTGGCCAACTGTGTAGAACAGTTTGATTCTCATGGTACTTAGAGAATCATGAAATAGTTACACTAATGGACAAATGCATCCCATTTTTGGAAAACATCTGGAAGGGCATCAAGTTGATGGAAAGTCTGATATAACCAAACACCCACACTGAATTTTAAAAAATTATATCAGGAGTTCCACCTCTTGGTAGAGACCTGTATTATGAAAGAAAAAAAAATCTTAAATGGAGATGAGAAACAAGTCAGATATGATTTTTTTAAAAAATCTAGTATTTTGATGCCACACCACAGAGTCGGTATATAAAGGATTGATCATAATGCCATCTTGCTAAAATTGTCTCAATTGGCAATGATATCTATATAAAGAAATTTCAGATTGTCAAGCTTTTCTCAGTCAAGGTGCTTATAATCTTTATAGCAACTTTGACTCAGAGTATTTATACAAAGGCCAAGACTTTATTTTGAACAGGTAATGTGCAGGTTGCACTCCAAGGGTAATGGGTATAATCATCTTCATCATCATCATCATCATCATCATCATCATCATCATCCCCCCACCATCTTTTTCAGCAGAAGATGATAAAGCATTTGACATTAGCATAGTGTGCTCCTAAGACACTATTGTAATGCTGTTTGTCAAGATAATTCCACTCAGTTTCCACATATATATCCATCGCATGCAACTTATATGATAGATATTACATGAATCTATTTCAAACAGCAAAATTTAGAAGTGCATAAGAAGTTGGTGCAAATTAGGTAGCATGGATTGATTTTAGGGATGTTCTTCTCCCTTACTATCAGTTGATGCCTGCTTACCTGTGTGAAGGTGGTTACCTGCAGCCAACATCTTGTTGCTGGTGGCACTGAATTCTCTTCTGGTGAATTATTTTCTTTTTCCTCATAAATTGAAGATTTTACATCTGACAGGCCTATAGTTGCTTATCTATTCAAATGTGACTTCTCTTGAGATTTCTCAGTTACTGTAGTTCTATCAATTGTTACACTGATGAGGGGTGCTGGGAAAGGTAAGAGATAATATAGGCATGAGATTCAAGCAAACTTCATATAACAGAGGCAGTGTGAGCAGAAATAAGGTACTTGATGAGCAGGATAAAATGTCTGCTACATGCATTACATCAGGGGAAGGCAACCTTTCCCCTTTAAGGGCCGAGGGACTTCAGCTCCCAGAATCCCAGGAGCTATTGGCCAACATGGGACTATTGGCCAACATGGCTGAGGCTTCTGGGAGCTGAAGTCCCTCGGCCCTTAAAGGTTGCCTACCCCTGCATTACATAATGATAACCTGTGTTAGCTTGCATTGTGTTGAGCCAAAAATAAGAGGATTACTAATCTAATGCTTGTATGATCGATGTATTATGCACCAGAGCTGACTTGGAATGCCCCCTTAGTTCTTGTAGTTAATACATTTTTTGGGAACTGACATTTTCAGGGCTTAAACAGGGATGACTTGTCACTGGCATTTGATAAGGAATGGGAGGTAAATAACTGGACTACACTGGAACATATTTGAACTAGTACTCATTGTTAACTAGCTTGGTACCTCAATAATTGTGAGAGTACATGTCCCTGTAGCTACTATTCGAGCTATAACATTTGCAATGGAAGTCCTCATCTGTGTCCCAGCACTGGGAGGAATGTGTTAAGTAAAGATTCATTAAGATGGCCTTCTCTGTTATAGTGTCCACGTTGTGGAGTGCCCACCTCTTGGAGTTCCAGTTGACACTCCTATTGGGGACATTTCAAAGACAAATTAAAATTTGGTTCTTTATCCAGGCTTTTGGGTCCAGGCTCTGAACTTCTGAATTGTGAATTACTGACCTTTGTTTTGCTTTGTTGTTATTTTAAATTGTTTTAAATGGTTTCTATTATCTGTATCCCAGCTTGAGATCTCCTAAAGACCCCAATGCAGTCAATAGAACTCCCATTCATCTTGGAGTATCTGTGAGAAGAGTGGAAAAATCCATAATGAATTCACTGCCCCTTGGCCCTTTCACACTACACAATTATAGCACTATGATTCAACTGCAATGGTTCATGTTAGGACCACTGGAAGTCTTCCAATTTTGTGGTGTGTATGTATTCTCTTCTATGCCCCCCATTGGACCCTGTCAGCCATGAGCCTTAAAACGGCAGATCACGTACCAAGGTACCTAATTAACAGATCAAACAGATAGTTTGGGAGCTGCAATCAAGGAAAAATTCACACTGCTAAGACAGGAAGGCTAGGTGATTTCCAGCAGGATGTTTGTTTTGCACCCAAGCAGAAGAATGCCCATTTACAATCCCATCCCCACTTTTGAAACTCCTATCTTGAATTATCTTTCTCATGCCTATTTCACTCTTTGATGTATCTTTTCTCAGGCTATTTTTGCCTTATATAAGGAGCTAAATTTCCTTTGTTTCTGAGTCCAACAGCAAACTTTCTAATTGGACCAGTCAGAGTCATTACATTGATAGTAAGTATCACCTATAGATATAGATATATAAGGTATATATAAGATATATAAGATATAAATTTCCTTTGTTTTCTCGGGCTGACTAGAATTCATGGTGAATCCATGCCACTTTGAATTCTGACTAGTTCCGACTTGCTGCTGTCCATTCTGATACAGCCAAGTCCAACAGCAAACCTTCCAATTGGACCACTCACAGCCATCACATTGATAGTAAGTATCACCATTAGTGGAGGCTCTTGTTCTATTCCAACACTCAAGCCCTTTTATTCCTTAGCTCTTGTGTGCATGTGTGTGTGCTTGTCTTGATGCATGTTTCCCCTGAATAAATTACAATTAATAAAAAGAATTCTGCCTCTGTGAATTCCCTATTCTAGCACCTCAGTATACAGATGGGAAATGGTTTCTAGGGACTACTTGTAACTTGGTCCATTAATTGGGCCAATTAAACATTCCCTAGTTCAGAGTTACATTCTGGACTAGGGAATCCAAGGATTTGCAGTTTAGGGAGGCATATTTAGAATTCTCAGCCAGAGAGCTCCAGTGCCTCACCAAACTACAAACACCAGGATTCCATAGGACAAAAATACAGCAGAATCACAGGGCTGTAACTGTGTAGTGAAACATCCACTGCTGCACCTGCAGGATTTAAACAAATACATACATGAATTAAATATAAGGCTTTCTTTTTAAAGACTATAGCAATACACATGGCAATGGGATGTCTTGAGGTCTACCTCACTGGCTTAGGCAGGTTTTAAAGTTTACTTTTTAGATGGAATTTTGGAACCAATTATTTTTATTCAGACAATACAGACAAACGTTATTCTTTCTAGAATAAGGGAAAACATGATTGTGAACCTTCTCCCGCAGTTTCCTATTCTAAAACATACTAAGGCCAATCATATTTCACTTTCAATTCCCTTAAGGCCATTTAATAAAAATAATAGTTCAAACGCCATGGGATGAACTCCGCCTGCAAAAAAATGTTGCTACTATGCACAACTCTGCAGCAATAAGAATGTGTGATTTCTCATCGAGTCTTATTGCTCAGCTAGTTAAGATAGCCTAGCAATACTTCAGAGCATGGATAGGTCAAATGCCGCCCACCAGAGTCCCCAGTATAGCTCCTGGGACCCCCAACTCTGAAAACAAAGTGGCCAATCATGCCTTTTGAAGTCTCTCATTTGAAGGCTATTTTGTCCAAATCCTGATTTTAGTCCTGAAACAACTTTTTAAAAAGAAGTGGCCTTCCACTTCTTTAAAAGGGCTATTTGGGGCCTTAAACAACCTTGCTTGCCCCTTTTAAATGTCCAATGGCATGCTGCTGGAATTTTGGGGGCAGTTGGCCATTTTTACACAAAATATTTTTTGCCATGGTGGAAGGATGTCACAGTTTTCAAAAATGGGAAGGGGTAGCCACTATGGGTAGTGGGAGGGCAAATATGGACATTATCACACGGGGTCTAAAGCAGCCCCATCCTTGCGCCATCGCTGCATCATTCCGGTTCCTTTGCCTCCGTGATCAGACGACGTCGCAGCAAACCCCACCCATCCCTGCATCATCCTTGCGACATCGCTTCATCATTCCGGATCCTTTGCCTCCGTGATCAGACGACGTCGCAGCAAGCCCCGCCCATCCCTGCATCATCCTTGCGCCATCGCTGCATCATTCCAGCTCTTTTGAATTCCTCTTTCAAAGAGGAATTAGGGCTGCGCAACCAGAATCATTCCGGTATGGCTCTGGATTGATTCCTTGCCGCTTTTCTTGCCGCTGGTGTGATAACGTCCTATGTTTCCTGGAGCTACTGAAATTGCCTAGCCTGGCTGTTGGACAAAGAGAGATAGAAAGTAGACTTCATTCATGCATAAGTCCAGAAATTTTAGTAAAAAAAAATAAAAAATTGACCCAACAAACCTGGGTTGACTCATGCACAGGTCAATGTAAGTACTGTACTTTAACTCTCATCAAAAAAAGAACCATCCCCTTCTCTGAGTAGAGTGGCAAAAGGCAAGAGCTTAGTTCATCCCAGGATTATCTAAAGTAAGCACCAACCTGCTCTGTTCTCTCTGCTACAGTGCTGCTTCTGATCTTTTTGAATGCCTGGGCAAGAAAATGGTGGCAGTGCTTCCCTCAAAGGAACGCCAAGAGGAATCGGTCTTTGAAGGATTTGAAGAATACATTTGTGTATGCTTATCAGCTTTTCTGGCTTAAAATCAGGCAAAGCAATCACATTAAAATTAAAGGCTATAATCACCGCTAACATTTCCATTTCCTTTGCTTTGCCTTTTCATCCTTTTTGACATGTGTGCATTTTCTTAACCTGCCCACTCCTGGTTGCCTCCCCCACACATCACACAGCTACCATTTACCATAATTCCCTCCTCATTCATCCAGCTTTTATGGGAAGCACAACCAGATATGCCTGCCAGAATTTTGTGAGTTCTTTGGCATTGTTTTCTGTTGTTTGGTCCTTCATATTCTTTGTTTCATGCCCCTAAGTTTTACCCTCAATTTACCAGTGAGTCATATCAAAATCCATAATTTTGGCCCCCAAACCTCCACTTGACTTTTACATGGGATTGAAATATAATCAAGAATATACAGTACTTCAAGCCCTATTTTCCAACTAGCCTTAGGATTATAGTAAAATAATAAAGTAAAGACTATGTTGTCAGTATCTGTGGTCAGGAAACTTTGAAAATTAGGAAGCATTATAATTCCAATGGAGCTGTTTTCTTTCCTCACTTTTAGCAAAGACTTTTATTCTATTTTTAACTAAAATGTGTGTGGTCATCCTGAAAACCTCGATAAAGACTTTTGCATTCTAACAATCCAATTTCATCATGAATTCTGAAGATCTTCCCCCGGAATTGCTTTTCTAAACCCTCTACTTTGTGCTGAAAATCATGTAGTCCTCCAGATGTTGAATTACAGCTCCCATCAGCTCTAGCCAGCATAGCCAAAACTGAGGTATGCTGGAAGTTCAGCAACATCTTGAGGGCCACGTTTCCAACACCTTACTTTGAGTGGAGTGTTTCTAGCTTGGAGGAAAACACACACATACACACAAGAAGTGGACTCTGTGAAAACTCATGCAACATTATTGGTCCTTAAGATATCATTTCTCAAAATGTACTCTTTGTTTTCCCCTCTTTGTTTTTGATTATAACATTCTATGTCTGAATAGTTTATAGTACTTCTGCAACTGTTTGAAGGATCCAGATTAGCAGGGTGCTTTGCCTCTTCCAGGACAAACATTCATATTCCCTCTAAACCTTACCTATTAGCATGAAGTAGCCATTCAATATGCTGAGTTTGTTTCTTTCCCCCTAGGGTTTTTCATCTTCAAATGTTTTTTTTACTCCCCCTAGGGTTTTTCATCTTCAAATGTTTTGTGCCTTCAAGTTGTTTTCTAACTTATGGCAACTCTATCACAGGGTTTCCTTTGCAATATTTATTCAGGGGGGATTTGTCTATGCCCACCTCTGAGGCTGGGAGTGTGACTTGCCCAAGGGTCACCCAGTGGTTTTCCAAGGCTGAGTGGGAATTTGAATCCCGGTCTCCAGAGTTGTAGCCCAATGGTCAAAACTGCTACAACTTACTAGCTTCCATGACTGCCTATAGATGTGCAAGAGACATAGAGGCAGAATCCTAGCAGCTTTTTGGGTCCTAGTCTAATTTGGTCAGAGAAGGGAAAAAACATATCTGTAACCAGTTTATTGATAAATCTGTTCTCAGGTGCTCTCCTTAAAAAGAAAAAAAAAGTGGAGCCATATTTTACAAAGATCATAGAAACTGTACTTGCTATTTATTTATTTATTTATTTTTCAGGCTGGCAGACATTTTTTAATCCAATTCTTTTGTGGGATTGATATTTCACCAAATAATGAACAATCCTTGATACTACTGATGCTGGGACAAATGCCTCATTCCACGGTCATCAATCTGAACTTATCAGCCCAACTAAGAATGAAATTACTGGAATCTGACACATCACCAAGTATGCATTTCTTCATAGACAATTTGCTTTTTGTGCAAGTTACCATCAAGTTGATAAAGAATAGATGGAACATCGACCTAAACCCATGTTAGCTGGCAGATAAATGAATATGGTGGAACTTTCTTCTCTTCCCATTACAGCTCCCTCCCATATCTGCTGCTGTAACTTATTCTGTTGGTAGAATGACCCTTTTGGAACCCTCCAGTGACATTTCTAGTTCTTTGTTTTCATCAAACAATCCATTTGAGGTCTGGCCTATTATTTGTAGACAAATTAACCAATGTGAAGGCAACAGATACACTGTAAGTAGTAAAGGAAGAGCCTTTTCGATGTACTGAGCTTCCAAATGTACCATTTTATGGATAATTCTGGATAACAATTTTTTTCTTTTCTTTTCTGCATCTTCCAGTATGTGGTCAGAGCTGACAGGGAGAAATCCAACAGATGCTTATTCCAACAAACCTGAATTTGGCACATTATCACCTTAACATAAGCAACTGAATCAAGGGCTTGTTGACAAAAACGAGGGCCAAATGTCTCATTTTATTTACTTAAACCTTTAATTCTAATTTACTAAGGAGACCGCAGTATTTGTATTCTTAGGCTGTTTGGATAACAGATAGCAGCAGCAGCTGTTGTTCTTAAAAATGCAGCAGCCATTTCTAAAACAGCCTTTTCCGATAATAAAATGGTAGGGCATCATGAAAGAGTACCACATACTCTTAAAACATTTTCCCAGTTAGTCTGCTGTCAGGGTACTAGTAAATCAGCAATAAATGCATCAATTTCATAAAATATGAAGTGGCCCTCAGGATCATTTCACCATAAGCATAACCAAACACTCTTCTGATTTGTCAAAATGGCACCTGCAACAGTTTTTATTTAATTCCCCTTTACAGGTTCAGTGAAACATATTCCTTATGTCACAGAAACCCAGGGGCTCATAACAGAATGTTTGAACAGTTTTATTCAGAACTGATAGACTGTACCGCTCCTTTAAAAGTATTCTCATATTCAAGAGCCTTCTGGTAATAGCTTCACACACTCATGGACATTAGATAATGGCAAGCCAAATAACTGCACTGTTCTTTCATAGGTCATGTGTTGTGCGTCAGAACTGTTCACTGTGTTTCTAACAGCTGCAGTCTATTAAATAAGTAATTTTATACACAAAGCCTGAATTTGAACATTAATTTACTAGACACACACAGATATACCAAGTTTCTTACAGCACACATTAATGCATGAGAGAAACAAGAACTTTTCAAAGGTTTTTCTTTAACATGCTATTCCATTGCTAAAAATAATCTTTCTAGACACCTCCATTAGATCAAGTCTCCATGCAGAAGCAAAAATAAACATTTACTTATTGGAATTAGTTTTTACAAAGCCAAAGCTTGACATCTGGGGAATGAAATAAAGCTGCATATTCAAATGTGGTGTTATATATTGTGGTAATAGGCAACAGAGCTCTGCTCTATGATCACCTATTTCAAAAGAACAGTTCAACATGGATTTAAATGGCTAAAATCAGGAGGACAATTCAGACTGCTGTGCTAGAAATATAAAGACCACAGATTAAGCCAGATTTATGTAAGAAACTTAGCATGAATAATCAGAAACATTAAAAGTCAAGCAGAGTGTCTATTATTTTGAGTGAGATTTGAAAACAAGCTAATTCAGGGCCATGATTGGTGTACTTGTGCACAAAAAGCTGTAAGGCAATGTGTGGGATATACAACACAACTCCTTTGAAAGTATTTGCTTAATAAAGGCCATTCTAGTTCAGTAGACATTTGACTTTCAAGTATTCTTTTGGTGACTATCTTGTAGTGGTTATCAAATGAATCATATGTATTTTCATCCTGAAGTCTTAAATTTGCTAGCTTCTAGATTTATTGAAATGGAGGCCATTTGTAGGCAAGACTCTTTTAGGTAATTAAGTAGAACAAATTCAATTTCAGGGTTTTTCTTTAGGCTTATTTGTGCATCACATACCTTTATCAGAAAGATATGAGGGAATTTGCGTCAAACACATAAATTAATCCAGTATCAATGCCTTTTGTCTTTTACCTTCACATTCTTAACCACAGCAATGGTGTTTTAAAAATATCAGGATTTTAATCCTTGTTACAGGAATCACATGGAAAACGCTTTGAATAGAACTGTCAAAGTTCATTGGTTTCTGAGGGCATTCCAATACATCCAAATAATTCCCATTTCAAGCTACAGATAGAACCTAAGGCACAATCTTTAAGTGCAAATCTTTGAGAGATGTTACAGACAAGATCACATCAACTACTTGTTTCAGACAGTGTATGTGGTAGAAATTGCCATTAGGATTGTGTCTAAGATCTATCAAAGGCAGCCTGAAAATCATATACCTTCCACACAGTAGTACAGATTTATAAAATATTTTCAAATAATTTATTTACATTCTTATATTTTAAAAGCCCTGTCTTGGCTCTCATGTTTTCATTTTCCCCTTGATCAAGTATTGTGTAAATTACATAAGGGAACACACACCTCTATTTACAAAGGAACATTCTAAGCAGTAAGAAGAAAAACCATCCCCATGGATTCTAATCTTTCAGATTTCACTTGCTTATCTATCTTCTGAATGTGTGGTCTTTTAGGAGGCCAAATCCATTAAGTTTTTAAGAAATATTTTGAAGCAGTGTGGAG
Source organism: Phrynosoma platyrhinos (assembly GCA_020142125.1). Lineage (NCBI taxonomy): Eukaryota > Metazoa > Chordata > Lepidosauria > Squamata > Phrynosomatidae > Phrynosoma > Phrynosoma platyrhinos. The sequence goes on along the minus strand of CM034703.1, from coordinate 63,325,785 downwards.
TAAAGAATTTTAGTGAACTGCAGTACAGCTACATGTAATGTATACTGTACAATTACAGCCCCAAACCCTTTGTAAAATCCCAATACTCCTTCTTCACGCTTTATGGTATTGATACAGTCTCTCATTCCTTCGTATTGAGTATTGATTGGAAGAACTTCATACCCAAGGTCCGTATTGTCAATGATGGTGCGTGTGCCTTGAATATGAAGGCGGTGCAAAACTGTCTCCAGTGGGTAGAGGATGACATCAGCACAAAGGCTGGCTGCAAAGCTAGCAATAAGTTCTGGAAAATAAGTATCCAGTATGCTTTGTACAGAACTGGAGTTGTCTGTTGCCAGGCTAGGAGAATTCTCCTTCTTGAGGAGGAGGAGGACTAACTTCTGTACAGCAGAACTGATTATATAATGAAGAACACCATGCAGAACTGTTGGAAATGTCAATGCCAGAAGAGGAAGGAGTCGCTTGCTATGGGGCACTCCAAAGCCCATTGCTCTGCCTATGCCCTCTTTTAGGCAATCCAAAATTCCAGTATTATCCCGAATTATTTCACTCTGAAAGAAAACATAATACTGCCATGAACAAATGTCTTTAAAAAAACAACAACTGTTGCAACAAATCCTTGTTTACTTATTTAAATTAATCCAATAAATTTAACTTCAGGTTAGTGATAATAATCTCCGTGTAAACATGAAAATAAAATCTTTTAATAGAATAGAAAAGTTCCAAGCATAACTGATCTTAGACATAATGCTTTTCGAGTTGAACAAATCAGTCCCAAGTTTATCTGACATGCTCAGCTCAACAAAAATTGCCAAAATGTATTTCACATCATGGCATTACTCAGTGCAGCTACTGTGCCTTTTGTAGGGGATGGTGACCAGAGAACTGGCATTTCTGAAGCATAAACTAGTGCCTATTGGGATCAACCACTTGTCAGGACACACTATAGTCCATTTAAGCAATGGCAGAAGGATTTGTCAAGGTTTATATGGCAAGGAAAGAGACTGAGGGGGGTTGCAGACTGCCAGAAATAGTGCAAATTGAGTCCACTTTTAGGGTTAGGGTTAGTGCTAGGGAATCATGGGAATTGTTTTTTTTTCTGAGACATTGAGCCTTCTCTGTCAGAGAGCTCTGTTGCCACAATAAACTGCAGTTCCCATGATTTCCTACCCCTAACCCTAACCCTAAAAGTGGACTCAATTTGCACTATTTCTGACAGTCTGCAACCCCCCTGAGTGTGAAATATAAAATGCATAGAAAAAAAAAAGAAGAAGAAGAAAAAAAAAAAAGGGGGGGGGATAAGATTACCAGATTTGAAAATATACTTTTCTGCATGCTGTTTGGTTTAGTTAAAGGACTGGAATATGTTGAGTAATAAGAGATTCTAGATTAGAGGCACATGTCATGACGTTTGGTTGCCATGAATATTTGTGATACAATAAAGTCAAAGGTAATGTAGTTTTTAATAATCATTTCATGAGAAGTGCCTGGTTAAGAATTCGGGAAAAAATACTGTATTTTCCAGCATATAAGATGACTTTCTAAGCAGGAAAACCTGGAGT
>CM034703.1:63307213-63324123 GCA_020142125.1 Phrynosoma platyrhinos | reverse complement strand
GTGTGTGTTGGAAGAGTGGGGTCGTCTTATACGGCAAGTATATCCCAATCTCTATATTTTAACTGGAAGAGTTGGGGGTCATCTTATGCGCCCAGTCGTCTTATACGCCGGAAAATACGGTGCAAACTAAGGTTATTGCCAAAGAAGCCTTTATGGATCTCTGCATAAGAATCATTTTATTAAAAAAAGAAAAAAAGAAAAGGTGGTTAACTTAGCAAGGTCTCCTGGAAATTGATGAAGAATATACAATGGGTCCTTGGTATCCACCAGGACCCTCTGTGGATACTAAATCAATGGAAGCTCAAGTCCCATTATATACAGTGGCATAGTAAAATGGTATCCCTGTATAAAATTGTAACATCAAGATTTGCATTTTGGAATTTATATTTTTTAAAATATTTTCAAGCCATGGATGGTGGAATCCATGGATAAGGAGGGTCGACTGTAGAATTTGTCCCAATGAGGAGCTGGTGTCTTAACAGTTACACCTTACAGTGATATTCTTATAGACCATTTTTTGAAATATTTAAAATGATAAAAAATGGTTTTGAGTATAATATGTCTGAATCTGAAGTCCAGTTATGTCCAGACGATGAACGTTTGATTGGCAAAATGTATAAGCTTTTGTTAAAATGGGAGCTGAAAGAAGAACAAAGTAAAAACTGCATGATAAAATGGGCAGAGAATTTTGGATATAACATATAGCTGGAACAATGGGGAAAATGTGGTCAAATGGACTGAAATTGATGTTGTGTTATGATCTGAAGGAGAAAATGTATAAAAATGATGTATTACTGGTATTTGACTTCAGAAGGAATGGCTGCCATGCATAAGAAGATATCTAATATATCAGGGGTAGGCAACCTTTCCCCTTTAAGGGCCGAGGGACTTCAGCTCCCAGAATCCCAGGAGCTATTGGCCATCATGGGAGTATTGGCCAACATGGCTGAGGCTTCTGGGAGCTGAAGTCCCTCGGCCCTTAAAGGGGAAAGGTTGCCTACCCCTGTAATATATGTTAGTAGGGATGAGGTGCCTTAGTGGTTAAGACGCCAATTAGCAGTTCAAGGCCCGAGTGCCATATGATGGGGTGAGCTCCTTTCACTAGTCCCAGCTTTTGCCAACCTAGCAGTTTGAAAGCATATGAATGCAAGTAGACAAATAGGTTCAGTGGGAAAGTAACAGCATTCAGTGCAGTCATGCTGGCCACATGACCATCCGAGTAGTCCTCTGACAATGCTGGTTCTTCGGCTTAGTAACAGAGATGACCACTGCCCTCTACAGTCAATTATGACTAGACATTCAAGTCAAGGGACTATCTTTACCTTAATATATGTTAGAAGTGTAAATAAAAGGCTGGGACATTTTTCCACATGGTGGACTTGTGAGAAAGCTAAAGAAATTGGATTTACATATATGATTTTGAAGATTAATATTCAGTTCGATCCAGAATTGTTTTTATTGGGACTGATGGTTAATGAGATGGAGAAGACACAAGGAAGGAAGATTACGATATATAACTAGTGTAGCAAGATTCTAAGTGCACTGAGAACTCTCTGGGGCAGAGCCTTCATTTCTCAACTGCAGTACCATCTGCCTTGTAACAAGCAAAGATATTCATCTTGTGGTGAAAGATTCATTTTGCAGGTTAACCATTACTGAATCCTACCATGTCATATAACAAACACAAATATCCATGCTCAGGATTCCAAGAACCACGTAACTAGCTCTATTTAACTTAAAAGAGGCTTTGGATACTCCTTGATTAGTACTCCAAATGCCAAATGGCAGGCTATGTTTGAAGCAATTGTACAATGTGGTTTCCCATCTGACTTATGGAGTTGCAAAGGAGGACAAGCTCCTGTGGGCCTGACTTCTAATGGTAGTTCATTTGGGGTGCATGGCTCCTGAACCTTTGTTTCAGACCCCAAGTAAATCAACATTTTTCCAGGTGATTTTTCACAATTTTGTGTGTGGAAAGGATGCCCCCATCTGAGAGTGTAGAATTTTACCTAACTTTGCTCTCCCCAAGCCCCTGTTCCCCAACAGCCAAAAATAAAAAAGTAATATGACATAATTTCTAGGTTCCCGTGAATGCAACACAGTTATAACACAGGGAAAAACTTCACATACTATTTAAAAATCATGAAACCAGAAAAAAGAGTTATTACCTATCTGAATTAGAATATCATATGCCTCAAGGTATTTTACAAAGCTGTGCCCTGTCCTGTGACTAATGCAGGGGTAGGCAACCTTTCCCCTTTAAGGGCTGAGGGACTTCAGCTCCCAGAATCCCAGGAGCTATTGGCCAACATGGGAGTATTGGCCAACATGGCTGAGGCTTCTGGGAGCTGAAGTCCCTCGGCCCTTAAAGGGGAAAGGTTGCCTACCCCTGGACTAATGTGTTCAAACCAAGCCAAACCCGAACCCCAAAAAACCCAAGAAGTGACAAGTGCACCACCAAGTGGATTAGAGCCACATAAATGGTAAAGCAGTGAAACAGGAAACAGTGGCAAAGATCTACTCCTTTGGGCCGGAAAAAAAGGTGGCTTTTGTGGCTCCAACGCAGCCTGAAGCCAGTTTCGAGTTGCTCCAATGGCATAAAGCGCATAAACACTGTGCCACTGCAGCACCCTGAAGCCGTCCATGTCTGGGTAGCAGGGTGGCTTTACGCTGGCTTCAGGGTGTAATTGGAGTGTGCAGCGTGTAAATACTGCATTCCGATGATGCACAGAGGTGGGTATTTTCATCCATCTGTTCAGACCCCATGTTATACATCTGGTGCAGGGGTGGAAAATCATGCAGGCCTCCAGATGTTGCTGAACCCCACATCTTGAAAGCCTCAGTTAGCAGGATCAAAGCTGAAGAATCCTGGGAGATGCAGTCCAACATCATCTGCAGGGCCCCATGATTCATATTCCTCATCCCTCCTTCATCAAGGAATAATGTAAATAAGAGTGGAAGGCCAAAGGCCAGACCAGATAACTTTTCACGATAAAGACAGGACAGCATCTCTGATCCCTTAGGTCAGGGGTAGGCAACCTTTCCCCTTTAAGGGCCGAGGGACTTCAACTCCCAGAATCCCAGGAGCTATTGGCCAACATGGGGCTATTGGCCAACATGGCTGAGGCTTCTGGGAGCTGAAGTCCCTCGGCCCTTAAAGGGGAAAGGTTGCCTACCCCTGCCTTAGGTAATTACATGAGAAGGCATGCAAAAAGCAGTTAAAACTTACTTGCACAGTTTCAATCAGACTTGCTGAATAAAAAGGCATTGCAATCACATAAGTCAACCTAGAGAAATGAGTACAGTTAATATTCTGAAAACATTTGTTATTTGCTACAGTTTCAAACAGTCTGATCAACAATATCACTAAGATGAAGTTTTTTTAGTTTAATTCAATTTATCCCATGAAGGATAAGTTGTCTTCAATTTATATGATTTGGGATGGTGCTTCCTGGAAAGCCTCCTAATAGTAAAATTATCCATCCACATGAAAGATCAATTTAGCAGTTACTGATTCTTACTGTAATACTTCTCAATATGAATATGTGGACATTAAGCAATTCAAAGTGCTTTATATTCCTCCTTGGAAGAGTATGATGTTTCAATGAGTTCTGCTACATTCATTCATTAGTTGAAGTCCTACAGAAATGACAGTTCTATTCAAAGTCCCAGTTTTAATTATCAGTGGATATGGCAGTTTACTAAAATTTAAATAAATAAGTAACCAAAGTGAGATAGATTTCAATAAACAAAGGTAAGGGGACTTGAAAATCCCAATCTCTAATTTACATCAAAACTGTTATATGACAGGTTGCAAGCAAATGAAACATTCCTTCTATACATCTTAATAATAATTTAATGGTGCCTGCTTGATCTGTCATGTTGGCTATCATTTTCAAAATGTGAAATGACAAATAAGTTTCAATAATAAAAAGCCAGTACCTACCCTTTTAGCATAAGATGTCCTCCAATTTGCCTGGGACTCCATTTATATGAAAGCTCTCTGGAAAATTAAAGCAGCGAATGTCCATCAATTTTCACTAATACAAATTCAAGCATATAACCAGTCAGTATTTTACACTAAGAATAAAGGAACCTACATATATCCTAAATATGGTTAACAAGGTTGGCAGGACCTATAATGTTCTTTGTAAAGAAGGCTAGGCCACTGCATACACATTTCCACCTTTTGTTCATTGTAATGCACTGCAGTGGGAACATCTAAGATGTGCAGAACACTTCCTGGCAGAGAAGTGAACAGAAGATCCTATCTCCATGCCTTTTAGGTGCATCTTGAAATGCCACAGAGGTCTAGAACTTTTGCTATAGGAAATCTGTAGTGTAAGAAGACCACACACACTCCATGTGGTAATACTGATCTTTATGTAATTTCGAATAGTTGTTTCTATTAGTTGTTTCAAATAAATAACTGACATATTCTTGACCATTTCAATACTTTGCAATTATTAGCACCATGGTACAGCAAATAAGAACAATTGGTAGTTCTTCAAAATTTGTTGAGAAACCTGGAGGAAGAAAATGGTTTGAGTATAACTCTACAGTAATATTTCATTGTTTGATAATATGAAGGCAATTATGTATTTTAAAGCATTTCAAAACTTCCTACTACAATTTGTAGGACTGAATGAACTAACAGATCAGTGTAGTGATTGTTATGCTCACAATCTTAACACACACATTAACTCAAGGTATTTCATGCATTTCCTTTAAAAATAAATAGCATTTCATGAGTTTTCGCTCACCAAGCATTACTTCAAATTGGCTGCCTGTATTTCAAATGCTAGTTTAATTCCTATTCCTTGAAATAATGCAGAACTATTGACACCTTTTCAAAAAACCAATCATAGCCATAAATGCTTTATATGATTCAGATTTCCACTAGCAAGTTTAATTGTTTTAAAGGGGAAAAAGAAAAAATTGAAAGACATAGCTTTTTACTTTGATTAGTAAACAAAATAAAATTTGGTTTGTTATCTACCTACCCTTGATTCCAAACTCTTGCTTTCAAGATCATTTTAGACTGGTTGCTTTCAAGATTCAATTATCAAATTTGACCTATCCAATAGCTAACACAGCTCAAACTGATTGGAGGAGTAACGTATTCACAATGGGCAGAAGACGATCTGCTAGGCAAGATCTATTAAATAATAATCTGTTAAGAAGAATTATTAAACTAAGGGCCTTTGCAGACTGCTAGAAATAGTGCAAATTGAGTCCACTTTAAGGGTTAGAGTTAGGGCCAGGGAATCATGGGAACTGTATTTTATTGTGGCACCAGAGCTCTCTGACAGAGAAGGCTCAATGTCTCAGAAAAAAAAATCCCATGATTCCCTAGCACTAACCCTAAGCCTTAAAGTGGACTCAATTTGCACTATTTCTGGCAGTCTGCAAAAGCCCTAAGCTACCCAAGGCCAAACAGTTTTCAATCTGACTGTATAGACATTTCCACTATTAATTTTGGCTTTCAGTAGCATAGAGTCTGATACTACAAACAGCATTTAGCTTCAGCTTGTATAAGAAAGAGTTTCAGTTCATAGGAAAGCCCAATTACTATTTATACCATTAAAAAGGAACACAAATATAGTGATGCTGGTTCATGACAAAAAAAAATGTAGAGTTGTACAATGGCATTCCACTACACAGATACAAGCATACAGATTTATTTAGAAAGAGCTACCAAAGGATATTAGTTCTTCATTTCCACTACATTATACTCTAATTTTTGGCTTCTTCAGTTGCCATCCACTTATATGTTCATGTCTTCTCCAGGCAAACTTTGCATGTAGGCTTTGTTCTCAGCTACTTGTCCTATCTCTGTCATAATGTACTCTCTTTTATCATTCTTTAGATCACTATTTTTAGTAACATCTTTTGTAATTTTGAAAGGAAATGTATTCTTATTCTAAGGTCATTCTTAAACCCACAACAATTTTTGATCATGCAAGATAACTTTTAAATAATTTAATCTGCATAAAAATTGCAATGTCAAAGAAAATAAGTAGGTACCTCTATACGATACAACTAATACAAGTCATAATTACCCAGTTAAGAGGAGCTGAAATGATTATTTGATGATTTCCTCCTTTCAGTTCCCTAACATGCTCCACAGTATAGCATAACGTCTGCTTGTACCATGTGGATTTAATCAACATATTCATTCTCACAACTTATATCTTGCTCACTTCTGCCCTCTGCTTGTGGCACAGTGTAGTTTGATCAGTGACAGTACATGCTTTTGAATAACTGCCATGCAAGAACAGTTGTTCATGCCTAGTGTTTCAATTTGGTAGTTTCACTTAAATTCTGACACAGTAGAAATCACATCATTCTACCTTGCATACAGAAAGATAGAAAGAAAGCAGTGTGTAAGGACTGATAAAAGTAATTTGTAAGGACTGATAAAAATTTTTATAAAACAGTATCTGGAGTGTCCTCCTTATAGTCAGCAGGTGGGGAAATAAAAAATCTGGATAGTGATCCCCTTACATAAGAACTGGAAGTTTATTGTATTTGCATATGTGTGCGCATTTGGAGGAGTGACAATATGTTTAGCAACAGGTTGATGGCCTACTTTTGAATCCACTGAGATTATAAGGATAGAGTCTTGGATTAACTGAGTATTTCCTTTTCTGTAGTAGGTCCTAGTGAAGGTATACAGAGAAATTTCTATGAATGGCTAACTGGAATGAATTAGTACCTGAAGGTATTGATTATAGACACAGCAAGACTATTTATGGAGGGGGAGCAGAAAGCATGGAACAGTATCATAGGGAGTCACAAGATTGGTATGCAAATACATTTGCCTTTCTTCAGGCCAAAAGTATTTTTGTCTGTTCTCAAACAGACTTTTGAAATATTAATTATGACTAACTCAGATCAGTAGTGAGAATTATCAGTAAACTGTAGGAAAATCATACAACTGCATCATTAGCATGGCAAGAATAGCAACAGATTAATGGTAGATACAGATGTACATCATACACTGAAAGGTGACAGGAATACTATTTATCCAACAGAGACAAGCATGGATGATTTTAATTGAATATACCTACTTGGCTGGCCTCTATCTATCTATCTGATAAACAATGGTACCACATATCCATAAAGCTCTCAATGATGTTGTCTGGGTAAATACAAACTGTTATTATTACAGAAGAAACCTGACTATATGACTGAGTCAAAATATTAATATGTCAATGATTGTGACCCCAGACAGCATTTTACACACATGCAAGAGATTGCTATCATACAGCACCCTGATAAAACAGCAATCAATCCAAATAACATTTAAGAGTACAACAGAGACACACTCACCTATATAAATAATGCACTTAATATAAGGTTGAGATAAAAGAATGGCAATACCTTGGCAAGGGGGTGAATTCACTGATGATACCTTCTGCTCCAAGAGTTATGCCCTGAACAATGAAAGTACTTCCCATTCCTTTCCAAAGAGCTCGGGGCCCCTGGAATTAGAGGATGAAGAAAATATAGGGAGTTGACCCATCATGTATTTAACATATTGCTAAGGTTATTACACAATGCTCTATTTAAATTATCACCCATATTTTTATACTGATAAATTATATGAACAGCATTACTTTTAAAGCTGTGCATAACTAGTAGATTTTTAGAATTCTGACCATTTTTAGACTAAGAAAAATGTCTGCACATAAAATACTAACCTGGGTCTTATTGATGCTATACATAATATTGATGATTGTAAATGGTGTGAGGTGATAATTCTTGGCATGATAATTAACCTGTAAAAATAAATATACTCAATTATAAACACACATAGTTGTATACCTACATATAATAGTGTCCATTACAGTTGGGCAGTTCCTTGGCCATTTTTGGATTTCTCAGCATGTTTATGTTAGAATTTGTAGCCAATATTTAATCCAACTCAGCACTTTAGATGACATTCAGTTTAATACTAACATCTTAATTCCATGCTTGTTTACTTGGAAGTCCCATTAAATTTGAGGATGTTTACTCCCAGGAACATAAGACTACAGTCAAAGAGAAATAAAGAGACACATTTATATCAGTAGACTATTTACCTGACACTGCCGACGCAGAACGATGCAAGGATGAGCCAGAACATTCTCTGTAAACAAACTTTGGAAAAAGAGTTTTTTAAAAAAATACTGGTATTGCACAAACTAATGTTAACACATGTCTAGTATTTAATGATTTAAACAACTCTGATACCTTTCAAAACTTTTATTAATATACTCCAGTATTATGAATTATATAATTGTTTATCAGATTATTTTGTACAGTATAAGAATGAAGTAGGTAATACTGAACCTATTCAGTTCTGTTCACATCATGCTTTACTACTAATATTTTTAACTGTTCCCTGCTCAAATCAAGTGGAACCAATTATAAAAATGGCACTGATATAAAAACAAAACAAAACACTATAGTGTAAGAACAGTAGTTAGCAGCATAAAACCTCATTTAAAAGAACTGATGTATACATGCAGGAATAAAATTAACAACAAAACATTTAAATATAGGGCAGGATCCAATAGGGTACAACTGCTTCCATTAGCAGAATCAGAAAGGGGTGATCTCCGTTCCCCATTGTAGCTCCTGTGCACTCCAATAATCTGGCCTAGACTATTAGAAAATTCTCCAGAACTAGTTTCTGAACAGGGTCAATGGCTGCAAGGGAATGGGAGAAAAGGAAAACTCTATTGTGCCAGCACTGTACCACCACCATGATTTAGGTCAGAAGCGGGCAAGGCGTAGCCTGGAATGTACTATACCACACTCAATCCTGCTGTTGTTAGTATTTTTGTACATACAACCCTCCCCATGTGCTCTAGGTACCGTGGGGTACAGGACTGCCTCATTTTGAGGGGACTAGCCTGTTCTAGGCCAGAGGTAATTCTTTCTCAAACAAAAATGTGGCTTTTGGTCAATTTCTGGTAGGGGGAAAATACAATTGTTCCAACAACTCCAACAAGGTGTAGGATGAAGTTTCTGAAAAAAAAAGTTTATAGTTTTGGGAGATTGGTCAGAGGAGCTGCAGAGCTCTCAGGTATTTGTACTCAGTCTCCCAGTTTTGGATTAACTGCCTAACATTGATTTAGGCCATAAAAGCAGGAAAAATTATAAACAGTAAAAGAAACAGTATTTTCAGTTTAAGCAGAACAGTAAGGGTATACGGTGGGACCTTGGTATCTGCTGTGGTTTGGTTCCAGGACCCCCCCCCCCCCCCCCGGAATACCAAAAAATGTGTGGATGCTCCCATTAAATATACAGTCAGCCCTCCGTATCCGCAGATTTTTCATCCACGTATTTAAAAATAAATAAATTCCAACAGCAAACCTTGATTTTGCTATTTTATATATGGAACACAATTTTACTATGCCACTGTATTTAATGGGACTTGAGCATCCACAAATTTTGTTATTCATGGAGGATCCTGGAACCAAACCCCAGTGCATACCAAGGGCTCATTGTAATGGCATAGTAAAATGCCTTTTCGAATTTATGTATTTTTCAAACTGTGGATGGTTGAATTCATGGGTAAAGAATCCGTGGATATGGAGGCCCAACTGTACAATTCTACATGCTGATTCTAGTGGCGGTGTAACAGTGGGAAAGCCTTGCTCCTGGTGCTATCACATTTTATTTGGGCAAAGAACAGTATACAAAACATATCTTTCACTCAAATATTAAGAAGTAGTATGGAGAAGATAACCTAGTACTTTAGAGATCACCACCAATTCAGTACTAGATGATCCACTTTCAAGTAAAAAAAAATATTGCAGCAGTAGTAATAGGAGGATACTAGTACATGAATGGTGGTATCAAAATGTCTAAGAAAGGCAAGCCAACTGAAGCTAACAAAAGCCACTGCCTGCCTCTGCAACTCATTATCAAGCAGTAATGCAGGTGAGGACCACTCCTAGATTTTGAAAAGTAAGTGTGAACCAATCTAATATAAATGAAGTGAACGACACCCATGAATGTTAACCGGTGGAAGAAAACTGATCCAATACAAGGACCCTATCTGGTCAAGTACATGACAACCAAGAGATATCATAATAAATTAAAGGAACATCAGAGCTGGTAGTGAACCAAACCAGCTATAAAGTGAGAGCTGTGTGGCCATTTAAAATAGAGATAATGCCTCCTACAGCTATTACGACAGGGAAGTTTTTGGAACTCAATGAGGAGGAGAGAGCCTCTGGAGACCAGGGTTTGATTCCCAGCTCAGCCATGAAGCCTATTGGGTTACCCTGGGCAGGTCACATACTCTCAGCCCCAGAGGAAGGGAAGGGGAAACCTTTTCTGAGCAAATCTTGCAAGAGAACTTTGATAGGTTGGCTTTAGGGTTGCAATAGGTCAGAAATGATTTGAAGAAACATAACAATAGGAGGAGGAAATACTTTGCAGGCAGATGGTCTGGGGACAAGACTGTGAAAGGGGGAAAGAATGCAACAGCCTTCTCCTGCCTCTCCATTTCCCTTAACTGTAACAGACCCCTCTCCTAACATGCTGGTTTCCCACTGAAACAGCACGAAAGCCAAACAATTGACCAAAGGCTTTCAACATATCTATTACACAGAGCCCAATTCTGAAAAATATAGCTTTGGGGTTAATTTACCTGGCCCCTTTTGGCCATTACCTGTTGCCCCATTTGGTTTTATCATATTTTATGTATTAAATGTTTTTAAATCTTGAATTAGTTTAATTTAGTTTTAAGGGGTGGGAGGGGGAGAAAGTGGGTTGATGGTTTGTTTTAACTGTTGCTTGTTTTAATCATGCTGTACCCCGCCCCGGTTGCTGAGCAGAGGAACGGGTTAAAACAAAAACTTAATAATAATAATAATAATAATAATAATAATAATAATAATAATTTGAGAGAAAACATGAGTATTGGAAAGATCTTTCTTCCAGGCAGAACACACAAACTATGCACATCTTTACATGTAGATAAATTATGATGTCAGCTGGCAACATTTACGGCCTGGAGTGCAGGCATCTTACACTATTATTTGCTTCCAAGACTTCATCAAACAGGGAAAAGCCAAGAGCTGTAGACTACACAACTACTCTGGAGAGAAGATGGCCGGATCTCTAAGGATCAAGAATGTGGTGCTGCATGTCTTGGTTGCTAGGCGGCACGTTTTCAGTGGGAGGGGCTATTCTCCCCTAGGTCACCATGGAACATTCCAAGAGTGGCAGTTAGAACAGTAACTGGCTAACCAGAAAGGCCCATCCCACAGGTATGTTGGGGGGAGGGAGAGTTGGTTTTGTTTCCTTAGCTCCTCCTGGAAGGAAGTCAGAACTGCACTGTCTTTGGTCTGACAAAACCTACTCTTGTATTTGTTGATCAGTTTGCCCAAAAATCCACAAAATGAAAGGACATCCCAGATGCTTCTACAATACAGTTTTGTGGTATAAAGGTAATGGACAGTGCTATATAATATGTGTGTGTGTGTGTGTGTGTGTGTGTGTGTGCGCGCGCGCACACACACACACACACCGTATTTTCCGGCGTATAAGACGACCCGGCATATAAGACGACCCCCCCATTTTCCCAGTCAAAATATAGAGTTTCAGCACCTCCATCCTCCTTATCCTTATACCCGGCGTATAAGACGACCCCCCACTTTAACCACAGATTTTGCAGGTTAAAAAGTAGTCTTATACGCAGGAAAATAAGGTGTGTGTATATATCTTTTAAACTGTATTTTAAAGTATCTTTTAAACTGTATTTTAAAATGAACTGTACTATTCTTATTTGTGTAATCATGCTGTTCAAAATATTGGCTCTAACTAGAGCTGTATTACTAAAATAGACATATTGTAGACATGCTGTATTCTGTATTAGTGGAAGCTTTCAAGTCATCTTCAAGGGCAGCCACACGAGCAATGCTTTCTAATAGTTTAATCTGGAGATTAGCAGAAAGTTGTCTGACAAGGACAATGAGGACACAAGGGACACTTTAAATTTCATGCTTCCAGCCTCACACTCAGTTGGGTACAACAGGTTGAGATGCCCCTGCTGAATTATCATGGTGACCTTGAAATCCCTGGCTTTAATATGGAAGTTGAAATTCCCCAAGACATGCGTCTTGGGATTTCCAACATCATAGGGTGGCTCGTATACTGAGAGAATTCCTATTTTAATCAAAGTACAAACACTCAAATGCAGCACCTGAATGGACATGCCTTCTCATGAGAGAGACGAATCCCTTCAGATGACAGCATGAACCCACCCATTTCTTCCTAGCTTATGTTTGTGCTGCACTGTAAGCCTAGCTAGACAAACCTGAAATAGATCTGCTTCACCCAGCTAGGCTTCCCTGACACATAGCAGATCTTGGAAATTGACAGGGCCCTAATATGAAGTCATAGGTTTCATGGCCAGCATCCATAGTTTTTTGTGGTTTTTTTGGGCTGTGTGGCCATGTTCTAGAAGAGTTTCTTTCTGATGTTTTGCCAGCATCTGTGGCTGGCATCTTCATGCCAGCCACAGATGCTGGCGAAACGTCAGAAAGAAACTCTTCTAGAGCATGGCCACACAGCCCAAAAGACCCATAAAAAATATAGGGCCCTAATACTTAATTACTTTTTCTCTCTGCATATGAGCCAGCATCCACGGTTATCAGTCAGCAGGCTTGACCATCTTTGCAGTAAGTATGAATTATGACAGCTTACAAATAGACTGCAGTAAAAGCAATAGGATCTTTACAGTGGTTGCTCCAAACCTATGGAGCCTCTTAGTAGTACATATTAGGATACTTCTTATTTTTAATTCCATGAAGACTACAAACTTCTTAAATTTCTTTAACATTACTTTTTATTGAATTTGATGTTAGCTTTTGTAGATTCTTTTTAAAGCTGTTTTATCTATATTGTTATTGCTTTTGTGTAAACTGTTCCAAACAATTGAAAAGTGTATGTATCTCCCACTCACCCAAACACATTTATAAGAGTGAGAGCAAACTGTTTAAGTCTTGATGACAATATTAAACTCATTCATTGTATGCACCTACCTACCTACAAACAACAATACTACTTTTGAAAAAGAAGCACTCTTGCATTTTTAATAACATTACTGGTAACAGAATGGAGCTCTTCTTACCTTGCCAGGCCAATCCCAAAGCCTGCAAACCGATTCAACTGTTCTGAAAGACAGACAGACAATTTGCTTACATTTACTTTTAAGAAAACAGAAAAAAGACAGCAACCACCAGTATAATTTATCTGATTGATGTGGTGTAGTTTTTATATGGCAAAGCATAAACCAGGGGTAGGCAACCTTTCCCCTTTAAGGGCCGAGGGACTTCAGCTCCCAGAATCCCAGGAGCTATTGGCCAACATGGGACTATTGGCTAACATGGCTGAGGCTTCTGGGAGCTGAAGTCCCTCGGCCCTTAAAGGGGAAAGGTTGCCTACCCCTGGCATAAACACAAGTAACCTACCTAAAGATATGCATAACTTATAAAGGCAAAAACACAAGGGATAATTATAAATATAATAAACTGCTAATTTATGCACATCTCTTTAAGGCATTTGCATTTTGTCTGCATCTATGGTAAAACTGGAACAAAGATTTGCCTGGTTACATGTACCTGAGCATGGATGTGTTGTTGTTGTTTTTTGCAAAGAACCAACGTTCTCACTGGTGGAACTGGATCTACCATTAGTTTATGAAGGCAGCTGTTCCTAATTCTGCCTTTGTATCCTATTGTTCTGACTGTACAATGGAAACAGTGGTCAGCAGGGTTACCAGGAGTGTGCATGTGAATCAAGAAAGGCAATGCATCACCCACTGTCTCTTTTCACATAATTCCTTGATCCAAGGCATGGGAAGGAGAAATAGACCCTTTTGCAAGTCCAGCAAAGAAAGAACATGAATTATTTATTATCTCTGCCCACTGACTCCAGAGTCAGCCTGGAGTAAGAGGTTTGAGCCCTGGACTAGGATTGCTGGAGACCAGTCTGGATTCCAGCTCAGCTGTGTAAAACCAACTGTGTGGCCTTGGGACAGTTACACTCTCTCCTCGTTGGAGGATGGTAAAGGCAAACCTCCTCTGAAAAAATGTTGAGAAGAAAACCCAGGAATACAGCCACTGTAAATTGGAATGACTTGAAGGCATACAACAAAAGCAACAACAACTGAATCATTGTGTAAGGAACAAAGAGAAGACTGTGGCTAGTGTGTCCAATGCCACCATATCAGCAGGACAACACAGGTTGTCACATTGGCAAAGTAGCTGCTTGTGCAGTGCCTGTTTAAATCCTTTCACTCACCCATCTGGCTGGGCAAATCTGGATATTGTGTCCAGAGATCTAATCAGCCCTAATGAACAATCCAAGGAGATAAGGCAATGAAGCAGTTTTTTAAAAATCTGCAACATTTATCCTGCAAACTTACCATTTATCAGTGCCGTTGCCAAGGTAGTCTTACAAACTTAAAATATGGTGCTATTAAATGTCACATCTAAGAACAACAAGGCTACATTGCTACAGGGCCAACACACCCAGTCAAAACAGATTTACAACACCTTTAAAAGGCTTATTCTAAACTGGGGAAAAAAGAGACATTTTTGACAGATACCAGAATAACCATGAAGCAGCACAATGGTTTGGGTTAAAGTTTCAGCAAGAGCCAGCGATTTGAATGTTGGACAGGACTACGACGCTGGGGACCAGGGTTCGAATCCTGGCTTAGCCATGGAAACTCACTGAATGACTTTGGGCAAATCACACTCCCTCAGCCTCTGAGGATAGCAATGGCAAATCTTTCCTCTGAAGAAACCTTGCCAAGAAAACCCAATGATAGGTTTGCCTTAGGGTGGCTACAAGTTGGAAATGACTTAAAGGCACACCCATACTTCAACCTCACTGATCCCCCCCAAATGAACTGAAGCAACCTTTCAGTCTCAAAGGTGCTATTTTCTTGTACGGGAGAGATTGGGATCCCAGATCATCCCTTTCAGCCATAAAGGCACTCCAGGGAGTGTGGAGGGGGCTCTGTGGAGGAGGCCAACCACTTAAATACATCTGAGGAAATAGATTTTAGTCTAGGAAACCTCATGCTGCCAACTTTTCTTTCAGTTAGTCTCAAAGGTGATACAAGACCTCTCTTGACTTAGGGGGGTTGCAGACTGCCAGAAATAGTGCACATTAAATTGAGGCACTGCCCTGGCTCAGTGCTAGGGAGTCATGGGAATTGTATTTTTTTTTCTGAGACATTGAGCCTTCTCTGTCAGAGAGCTCTGGTGCCACAATAAATTACAGTTCCCATGATTCCCTAGCCCTAACCCTAACCCTAAAAGTGGACTCGATTTGCACTATTTCTGGCAGTCTGCAACCCCTTTTATTATTGTCATATCCAAATGCATCTGAGGAAGTCGACTTTAGTCTAGGAAGGCTCCTGCTGCCGACTTCTTTCTCTCAGTGAGTCTGAATGGGGCTACAAGATCTCTCTCTACTTATGATTATTATTATATCCAAATGCATCTGAAGAATTAGACTTTAGTCTATGGGGGGAAGCACACAAGTGCTTCCAGGACGCCGCCGGATGGAGCGCCACGGGACCTCAGCCTCTGCACTGCGGCGCTCCTGCGGCGTCCCTGAAAGGAGCGCCAAATTGGCGCTCCTTTTAGAAGACAGGGAAAGTGTGCCCTAAAAGTGTAGGGCACACTTTCCCTGGCTTTTCCACCGCAGCGTGTGAGGACGCTGTGGCAGGAGGTTGCCTCCGGAGTGCCGGCCGTGCGGAGGGCCAGCAGCTCTGAGGGCAACCTCGGGAGGAGGAAGGGGCGCCGCGCGTGTGGCTGCCCCTCCTCTTCCAGGCCTCGGAGACGACTTTATTAGTCGTCTGCCGAGGCCCTAAGAAAGCTCATGCTGCCATCTTTCTTTCAGTGAGTCTGAAAGGTGCTACAAGATCTATCTCTAATTATTATTATTATATCCAAAGGCATCTGAGGGAGTAGACTTTAGTCTAGGAAAGCTCCTGCTGCCATCTTCTTTCTCTCAGTGAGACTGACAGGTGCTACAAGATTTCTACTTTATTATTATTATTATTATTATTATTATATCCAAATGCATCTGAGGAAGTCGACTTTAGTCTATGAAAGCTCATGCTGCCATCTTCTTTCTTTCAGTGAGTCTGAAAGGGGCTACAAGATTTCTCTCTACTTGTTTATTATTATATCCAAATGCATCTGAGGAAGGAGACCTGAGTCTAGGAAGCCTCCTGCTGCCACCTTCTTTCTCTCAGTGAGCCTGAAAGGGGCTACAAGAGCTCTCAACGCTTAGGAGCAGCCGGGGCCTTCTTCCTGCTCCCAAGGAGTCCCTGCGGTCCTTACCGGGCCCTGCTCCTGCTCCTGCTCCCCCGCCGCCTGCGCCATAGGGCTCCTCGCCGAGCCCGGGGCCGGCCAGCGGGGTGCCTGCTGCCACGAACTGCGGGGTCTTCTCCCCCCAGTGGAGGTTGCGGCTGCCGGGGATGTCCGGCGGGGTGCTGACCCAGTGGCCCAGCTCCGGCCTGGCCCCGAAGCCCCCCGGCTCCTCCCGGCCGCCTCGGTAGCCCAGGCCGTCGAAGCCCTCGGGGCGCCTGGGATGCATCGGGAGAGAGCTCTAGAGAGCGAGTGAGCGACCGCTGAGCAAGGGACCCCGGAACACGGCGCCCTCGGAGGCCGCTGCTTCGGTTGCGCTTCCGGGGGTCAACAGGAAGCAAACCCCAGCAGTCATGTGACCCGGGAGAGGGAGGGGGGATCGGTTACTAGAGGCTGTCTGGCCGTCGTACTATGTGTCTACATCCTCACTGCAGAAATGACCCAGGTTGACACCGCTTCAACTGCCCTGGGAGTCTGGGAATTACGGTTTTGGGAAACGTTTAGCCTTCTAAA
>CM034703.1:63288774-63299256 GCA_020142125.1 Phrynosoma platyrhinos | reverse complement strand
GTGTGGATTAACCAACAGATTTCCCCCGTGTGATAACGTCCATAGCCAATTTTGAGAGACTATGGGAACTACAAGGCTGTCTAAAGGGCTGCAGTTGCCTGTCCCATCCTTTAGCAACTGTATGGAATTTAGCAACTGTATGGAACTGTAGCAAGATGACTTTGAGTAAACATGCCTGGGGCTTGCTCTGCACAGCTAAAATAGTGATATGAGGAACTTTCTCTTTCCTTTGGAGTATAAGTTATGGGGCTGAAGAAAGAAGTCCCAGAAGAAACCATGTTGAGGCAAGCAGTATTGATTCTTTGTCTGAGATGTAACGTTAAATGCAGAAGATGCATAATACCAAGGCTAGCAAAGTTATTTTTAGATTTGAGATGGAGTAATCACACAAGCACATCTAACTTGCAATAAAACATAGTACAGTAATAATAAATTAAGTAACAGTTTACTTTTAGATCCATGAAAGTTAGCAGTTTGAGGTGGCTGATTCAACCTGATTAATGGTTCAGTTGTCCTTGTGTTCAGTACACCTTTATTTGGGGGAAAACTCCATGGAACACAGGAAGATTTACTTTTGAGTAAGTATTGATGGGACTGCACCACTAGCATTTGAATGATTGCTAATATGATGCTTCTGATACATTTATGTGGGGCAAATAGGCTAGGTCAAAATAATCTATAGATCATTTGGGAACAGAGATTGCTTGTGGCATTTTCTCAGTTTTATTTAACAAGCTGAATATTTTGCCTTTAAAAAATACAAATAATAGAGGCTTACCTGCCTGTTGCAGGTTGGTTAGAGCTTGATCAGATAATTTACAGTGCAATCCTATACACAACTACTCAGAAGTAAGCTGCACTGAGGGCAAAGCACCGTCTTGGAGGCACGGAAGGGGAGGTGCAGCCGCACGGCCTCCTCAGCCCCTCCCCAAGGACGTCATCAGGGTGCGTGCCATTACACATGGCGCACACCCCAAATACGTCCTCCCAGTGCAGCGTTGTGACGCGCTGCACTGGAAGAGGTGCAGAAAGCTGCGTGGCAGCTCTTGATGCACCCCTTCTGCTGGCTCTGGAAGGACCGGCATTTTAGCACTTCTTCCAGGGGGCCGAGGTGTGGGGCAGCCTCGGCCCCAATCCTCCACTTCCCATGGCAGCCCATGGCTGCCCATCTGCATCCCCCCCTATGTTTGGTGGGGCTTCTTTCCACACAACTGGTTCTAAGATTGCAGCCTCAAGGATTCTTTCCCCTTGCACCGTGATAGAAAAGATATATTATTCCCATTTTAAAAATATCTTACTGTTCTTCCTGATAGCTTTACATTTTGCATGAACTCAGTGGATTTTTAAAGGCATACTAAATCTACCTCTATTGAGTTTAATCTCTCTACTAAAAGCCTTATTGTGCCAGTCCCATTCATATCCAGGGGAGCTGCACAGGAGGGCTTCTTGATGGGTTTTGTACAAAATAAGATTAATCCTTCCTGTAATAAATCATCACTCAGCAAATTAAAACTAATTTAGCTTGCAAGGAAAGATAATTTGGTTGTTAATGTGGAATGAGGTCCACTACAGTAGCAGTATTACTGATATTTCTTTTGACAGCTTCTGGGTCTGTTCACTTTTTGTGTAAGTGGAGCTAATCACAAATTCCAAGTCTACTGGGCTAAATATGTGGCAATCATTTTGAATCAATTTGTTTACATTACAGAAACTTGTTAGCAAAATAGTTCTTCATCTTAAACTTCTTAAACTTCATCTTAAATGGTTAACTTAATTCACATGTATAAATATGGTCACCAGGGACAGTAGTGTATACTAACTTGAGTAAAAATAACTCCACATGTTTGTGAGCTGTGAACCTGCAAAGAGCTCAACATCAAGTTCCTATTATTTTCTGATAAACTGAGCCTTATGAGAGTGCCAGTTGCAAACTTGCCACCTGCTTCTGATTTAAAAACAAACATTAATTTTCTGGTATTATGAAAAGCTAAGCCCAATGCAGTTAGCTCTGAGTCAGACAGTCTCAGTTCAAATTTAATCTCTGCCATGAACTCACTAGGTGGCCTGCAGTATGGAAAATAGTAATACTTAGAGGATTGTTATTATGATTGTTACCCAAATTGCAGAAGTTCTTGCGAGGGCACCCACTTATTGAATTCAATGGGGAAATTAATTTAGCTCAATATGAAGTAGCGAGAGGGCTTCGGTAACTTAAACCTGGGACTTTCAGCCTATGTATATTAGTTCCAAACTGCCAGAGTGCAAGGTCCAAATGTAGTTTTATTTGTAAAAGGGACAAATAAAGAACACATGCTCTCACACAAGAAGACATACTCTCACACACAAAAATACAAGAACTACGATATAAAAGGTAGTAGCACATAGCGATTTGGAGGACTGGACAATATTTTACCAATTACAGAGACAATGGGGGTTGCAGACTGCCAGAAATAGTGCAAATTGACTCCACTTTTAGGGTTAGGGTTAGGTTAGGGAATCATGGGGACTGTATTTTATTGTGGCACCAGAGCTCCCTGACAAAGAAGGCTCAGTGTCTCAGAAAAAAAAAATTCCCATGATTCCCTAGCACTAACCCTAACCCTAAAAGTGGACTCAATTTGCACTATTTCTGGCAGTCTGCAACCCCCCAATGTTCCAATCTGGGAAAGCCTATGTGTTGAATGTGACTCACCATTTTTGCCTTGGCTGCAGTACTGAGGAGTCAAGTCTGAATCAGACAGAGTTTCTGCCTGATTCCAAAATGGACTAAAGTGTCAGTGCCCAAGTGAGCATATTTATAGAGTGAACTGTGTCTTGAGGCAGTTGTGTGGATTTTCTAGGAATCCTAGAAACCGTGGAATTCCCAGATGGTTGATGGTTTTAACTCTGGAGTTACAAAAGGGAATTTTTTGGTTGATGGCGGTGACATTGATGTAATCAAGCAGTGATAAGATCAGGACAAGAGTTTGGGACAGGATGAGGTGTTGGGAAATACAGTGGAGGCTAGCAGAGAGATTGGCTTACTGCTTGAGGCTGACAGACTATTTTGTCTTTGACCTTCAGAAGAAAGTGCATATAACAGGGCATTGGGAAGAAGCAGTATTTACAGCCATTAAGTTAATGGGTCCTTTCCATAAGCCCTCAGATCCTATGTGACCATTCATGAGAAGCTCACTTGGTTTTACAAAGGTCATCATGACCATTCCAGGATCAAGCTGTTGGCCTCTATGTAACTGCTGTTATAACAAAATACTTGTACCCCAAAATAACATAGGGAATACAGGGTATTCTAACAGGATTATAAATACATAATGCATATGAAGCACTTGGAACATTTGAGAGAATCTGGATGCAGATGACCTACTTCTATTTTGTAGGAATCCGAGAGTAAAAAATATCTTGCTATTTTCCACCTCTGGCTGTATTTGAGTGCTTCACTGCTCTAGCACCGTGATGGCGAACCTATGTCACGTGTGCCAGAGATAGCATGCAAAGCCATTTTCCCCGGCACGCACAGGGTGGAGAGGAGGAGGAAGAGGTGCGCTTCTGTTCCTCCTCCTTCCTGGCTGTCCCAACCCTTCTGCTGCCTCTCCGGAGGCAGCGGATGGCTGGGAATAGTGTGGGGATAGAAGGAGAAAGAGGTACTCACCTCTTCCTCCTCCTCTGAGACCCTCTTTGGCCTTCAGCTGCCTCTCCGGAGAGGCAGCTGAAGGCCAGGGACAGAGCAGAAGGAGGAGGAGGAACAGGGATTCACCTGTTCCTCTTCTTTCCCTCTCGCCTCACCCCTGCCCCCACTCCCTGGGCCTTCAGCTGTCTCTGGTGAGGTAGCTGAAGACCTGGGAGGGTGGCGGGGGGGGGGGGGGGGGGGGGGGGGGAGAAGTCTCATCCCAGAAGTGCCGCCCCAGAGGATGGAAGTCCTGCCCCTGGAGAGCAGAAGCCCCACTCCCAGGGGGTGGGAGTTGCAACACCCGGTATTGGAAGGCCTTTTAGTTTGGGCACTCAGCCCCTAAAAGGTTCACCATCACTGTTCTAGCATGAGCAGCTTTCTCCATTCCTGCAGTGTCATAGAAGTAGCATCTTTTTAACATGGCTTCACTGCAAAGCTATGGAAATCAGATGGATTTTAGTGGAATGAGTCGGCATCTTGTCTAGAATGCATTTCAGTGGTACTCTCCTTACATTCAAAATAATCGTTTCACACAAAAGTTTGCAAGGAAGCAAAGACTTAACAACAAACAGACACTAGATGGAGCACTTTGCAAAGCATATGAAGCTTTCTGTTGGGTTCTTGAAAATATTGTGATGGACACATTTAGTATATCTCACCTTTAGGCACTTCTCCTTATCCCTACTTAAGGGGGAAACATCTTGTGTTTCATTTTGTTATAAAGCTTGTTCTTGGCATTGGCTCTACTAATCTGTTGTCATTTTTAACAACATGCATAGTTATCTTCTATTTTTCTATAATCACTTTCCTTCCCTAAATTTACATCTTTTGCCTTCAGCACATGAAACTTTCAGGAGTATAGAGTCAGCCCTCCACATTTTCAGATTTAACACCTGCAGATTTGATTATTTGCTAGTTTGTCCAGAGGGGAGTGGGAAGAAGAGGTGAAAGCCAGAGAGATTGAGCGAGTGAGAGAGAGAGAGAAAGAGAAAGTAGGCTTCCCTCTGAAATGTCAACATCTGGATGTCCTTTCAGTTTGATTCCAGTTGCATCATTAGTCACAGTGCTACTCATGTTTGTCCTGTGCTTTTCCCCAGGAGCCCATTGAGTGCCTTCCAACCTGGCAGTCTCATCTCCTGGCACTATCCCTTGTTTTATTTTGGATTGTCTCATCATTGTGTTTTCAAGGTTGAAGTCTTTTCAAGGCTGTTTTTTTTCTGACAGATCCTCCACCAGTGTCACCCTCTACTATTCTTCAGCAAAAGCCTATGTGACATGGGAGATTCTACCAACAGCATTCCTACCATCAGTAGCCTCTTGCCTCACAACATGCACTTCTTTCACCATGGCAAGGTAGTATCATGGTGAGATAGCATGGTATAATATATTATACCATGCTTGCTTAAATGGCAATGAACAGAAAGGATAATAGAATCATAAAATCATAGAGTTGGAAAGACCACAAGGGCCATCCAGTCCAACCCCCTGCCATGCAAGAACTCCCAATCAAAGCATCCTCAACAGATGTCTATCCAGCCTCTGCTTAAAGACCTCCAAGGAGGTAGACCCCACTACTCTCCAAGGGAGT
This sequence comes from Phrynosoma platyrhinos, assembly GCA_020142125.1. Lineage (NCBI taxonomy): Eukaryota > Metazoa > Chordata > Lepidosauria > Squamata > Phrynosomatidae > Phrynosoma > Phrynosoma platyrhinos. Next base: position 63,294,001 of record CM034703.1, on the reverse strand, counting down.
GTGTTCCACTGTCAAACATCTCTCACTGTCAGGAAAGTTCCTCCTAATATTGAGGTGGAATCTCTTTTCCTGGAACTTGCATCCATTGTTCCGGGTCCTAGTCTCTAGAGCAGCAGAAAACAAGCTTGTTTCCTCCTCAATATGACATCTCTTCAAATATTTAAAACACGGCCATCATATCGTTTCTTAACCTTCTCTTCTCCAGGCTAAACATCCCCAGCTCCCTAAGTCGTTCCTCATAGGGCTTGGTTTTCAGACCCATCACCACTTTAGTTGCCCTCCTTTGGACACCTCCAGTTTCTCCACATTCTTTTTGAATTGTGGTGCCCAGAACTGGACACAGTATTCCAGGTGAGGCCTGACCAAAGCAGAATAGAGTGGCACTATTACTTCTCTTGATCTAGATAATTTCCTATCTATTTTAAAAATACCCATAGTATTATAAAAGTATTGAAGTATTATGCTATAAAGAGAGTCAGTGTAGTGTATTGGTTTGGTTGTTTGATTAGAGCGCTGGAAACCAAGGTTCCAATTGCCACTGAGCCATGGAAATTCACTGAATGACCTTGGGCAAGTCATACTCTCTCAGCCTGAGAGGAAGACACTGGAAAACTTTTGCTGAACAAATCTTATTGAGAAAACCCTGTGATTGTCTTAGGGTCACCATAAGTCATGGGCGACTTGAAGGCACATGACAATAACAAATTATGGTATAGGTTATGAAAACTGGACATTGGAGAAAGATGACAGGAAGAAAATCAATTAATTTGGAATGTGCTGGAGAAGAGTTCTTTGGATACTGTGGACTGCTAAAAGACATAAAAGGGTCTTAGAGCAAACTGAGCCTGAACTGTCTCCAGAAGTCAAAATTGAAGACTGTTGTACTTTGGCCATATCATGAGAAGACACAACTCACTAGAAAAGACAATAATGCTTAGTAAGGTAGAAGGTAGAAGGAAAAGAGGAAGTTCACATTCCTAAATGGTAGACTCAATCAATGAAGCCAAGGCTTTGAGTCTGCAAGACCTGAGTAGGGCTGTTGATGATAGGGTGACTTGGATGATCCTTATTGCACAAGAAATGAAAGCCAAAATAGAGCAGAAGAGTACTTCTCCACATTCCATCATAGCACTTCCATTCTCTTCCTGAGGGACACAGTTGTAAAAGTGCACTTTTGCCAAATGGATTTTTCCATTGCAACAAAAGACATGCTTTTACAACTGTCTCCCTCAGGAAGAGAATGGAAATGCCACAACTTCGTGTGGACAGGCATGGAGAAAGTCAGTACTCTTCTGCTGTATTTTGGCTTTGTTTTCCTATGTCTCTCATTCATTGGGTTCCCATAGGTTGAAGTGGACTTGACGGGACTTAACAACAACAACAATTATTTTGTCTAAGGCTGCATCCTCACTGCAGCAGTAATCCAGTTTGACACCATTTTAACTGCCATGGTGCAATGCTGTGGAATTCTAGGAATTGTAGTTTTGTGAGATTTGTGCCTTCTCTATCAGAGAGCTTTGTTGCCACAACAAACTACAATTCCCAGAATTATGTAGCATTGAGCCATGGCAGTTAATGTGGTGTCAAACTGGATTACTTCTGCAATGGGGATGCAGCCTAAAAGCTGTTCTGCCATTATTAATAGATTTTAAAAAAACCTAGCTGGAAAGGTATTTTAGCACTGCTTTGAAGATTTATTACTTTAAAAAGAGTGATAAAAATGGTGGTTAGTGCAAAGGTTGAATGTCTGCTCGATACTGACCTCGGCCCTTAAAGGGGACAGGTTGCCTACTCCTCTAAACCATGTCTGTTAAAGATAGAAGAGTAGTGCTTCTGCTAAGGGCATCTGCAGCTGTTAAGATTGTATTACCCATCTGAAACTCAGACAACAAAACAGAAGTAGCCCTGGGAAAATGGTTGATAGTGTTGTGTGCCTCTGCCAGGTAAAATGTGAATGAATTTGTTATGGTGGTTTTTTTGCCATAAATATATGAAAAGAAGCAGCCATGCTGTCAGATCAGGGCTTGCATTAATAAGAAAAGAAGGCTATGGAAAGAATCCAAGCTTTTTCTTAAATAGAAAGGCCTTTAACATACAAAGACACTTGCTCTTTTTAAGTAGCCTGTAACTTAAATCAGGAACCCCGTGGCATAGTTTAGTGAACTAACCTGGGACCATGACCCTGATATTGCCACCTTACATTTTCTGAAGTTGCTGGTGTCTGCCCTGGTTGAGTGAGCCACCATTTTAAATTTTACCTTAGTCATTATGCTGGGAAAGTTGTAGCAACCTATGCTACTATCAAGTAAGCCTGCAAGCAAGTAGCTGTGGGCCATATTCTATTGACCTTCATATTAATTACTTTCTTTTACCCCAAACCACTTTAGTAAGATGAGTGGAGGAACAGCAGTGATGTTTGGATTTCTATCTTTTTCCTTATAAAGCCATATTAAGCAAGGCTTGGGCACAGACAAGTTATGTTTTATTTACCAGCTTCTGACTGCTTTTGTCTTTCCCCTCTCCATTTTCTGTTGTTTCTGTTGTCTGTGCCCAGAGCTTTAGATATTTACTTTGGACTATGACACCCAGAATTCCTGTAGCCATGGATTCTGGAAATTGAAGTAAAAAAGGTAAAATTTCCAAGTTCTGTATATCCATTTCTCTCTGTCTGAACCTCTTCTAGGACCTTCTATAGTCTTTCCAACCAGGGAGGCAACTGTAACTGTAAGGTTACAAGCTATTTTTGACCCTTTTCAGATATAATATTCTTTTTCTACTGTGAGAGCAAAATTAGTTGAACTTGAGTGTGATTCTTAGCCGGAAAAGTGCCGAAGGGGAAAGGCAGTGAAATAGCTATGACAGTTGTATTGGAATTATTAAGAATTTTCTGAATTAGCATGATAATCAGAAAAAGCATGCTGGCATGTATAAAATATTCATTTATGTTATTCAGATTCTGTAGAGGTTCTTATAATCAAGGAGAAAGACACAGGATCTTGGCAGGGGCTAGAAGACAGAATTGAATGAAGTTTGCATATGAAACAATGTTACAATTGTTCATTTATGATGTGTTTGTCAGAAGTGCAAAGATTGGGACTGCAAACTTGGTTAAAAATTATGAATTGCTACTTTACTGAAACATTTTATAAGAAATAAAGAATTAAGATTTATTTGGCATTAACATAGGTAGAGTGATGATTCATCATTATGACTGCAAATAATAATAATAATTAGATGATCAGAAACACAAGGTAATCTGCTTGTCTTTTCAGTGATGCTTTTCATTTCCATTTTCTTATTAACAGTGGGGAAGATGGATGGGAGATAAGATTTGGTGGAAAATGTAGTGCTTGAATGACTCGTTTTGTTAACCAGACTTGTTAAAGATGTTCTGCTTTAACACAATATACCAAAGCACAAAACTTTGTGGCTTTCAATTTTTTTTTTAAAAAAACAACAAATTCCATTTCAGTGCATTGCAGAGTGAAGTGATAAAATTTACTCCATCTTTTTGTTGTCATGAAGATGCTTTAACAATGGAAACTTGTTAGTTCAATGAAAGTGAGTGAACTTTAAATTGCAGAGGAAACATGAGATCCTGTGATATAGGATATAAATATTTTAATAAATAAAATAAAGAAATATGAGGAGTTATGCTACTGTGTGAAAGCCAGCATGGTGTAGAGGTTTGAGTGTTGGACAATGACTCTTAAGACCAGGGTTCGATTCCCAGCTTGGCCATGAAACCACTGAGTGATCTTGGGCAAGTCACACTCTCTCAGCCTCAGTGGAAGGCAATGGCAAACTTTCTTTGAGCAAATCTTCCTAAGAAAACCCCATGATAGGTTCATTATGGATTTTCCATAAGTCAGAAACAACTTCAGGACACACAAAAGCAGCAGCAACAACATGCTACTGTGTAATGCAAGGCCACAATTTTATAGGATATTTTGGTCAGTTTTGATCATGTCACTGCAAAATGAAATGATCATAGCAGTATGATACACAGTCAGCCCTTGACATTTGCAGTTTTGAATTTTGTGGATCTGATTATTCACGGATTTGATTAATATGAATCTCTAGGTCCTCCTGTGTGACTCTATTGTCAACTTTTACCAAAAGTCATGCCCAGAGATTCCTAGAGAGAGCACTTCTCTAGGCATTTGTATGTCCTCTACCACAATTTTATGGTCAACCTTTGGCAGATTTTGACCACAGAATTGCGCTGGAGGACCTAGAGATTCATAGAGAAATGTTCTTTAAGATAAAAAAAAGTGTTTTTCACTTTCACAGGGGTCCTGTGTCCCTAACCCTAGCAAATGTGGGTGGTCCACTGTATTAAGGGAGAAAAAGCATTGGCCCTTTATGACAAATTGGGCTGATTTTAGATTTCTGTTTGCCTCATTTAAGCACCTGAAGATGCAGAAATGTATTTTATAGTAGCTTGTTTTGAAAATAGATTCATATTAGATCTGGGCATGGAGCCAGCCTAAATATAAATAAAGGGAAGAGTGGGTAACTGACTTGTAATAATAAGAGGCCTAACACTATAAGGTTACTGGCCTAATGCCAGCAAAACACCTACACACTTGTACTGAAGGAAAGGAGACAACAGTAGGTTTGAAAGAGAATAAACTTCTGTATGTATAGTGGCTGTACACTGACAGATAGGATGGTAATGATTCCTATCTTACCCCAGAACTCTGTTTTGATCAAATGAAAGAGCAGGGGAAAAGTGTAGATTTTCCAGCTGATTTTCTAAACTAAGGTTGGAGAGGATATAAAATAGAAGCCTTCTGAACAGCAAAGCACCATATTTTGCTCTCAGTAAACTGGTCTAAATCTAAGCTGCTGCTGCCAAATAATTACTAATAACCTGAACTCCTATGTGTGGTAAGATATTCCTTTCTTGATGAAGCTTGTTGTCTAATACCAACCAAACATAGGTGTAGAGATAAGGGACCTTATCACACGTGGGCCACAAAGCGATAAGAAAGCGAAATGAGAATAAATCCAGGACTAAACCGAAAGAAATCCAGGAATAAACCACAATACGTAAATGGCTATCAGACGCAACTAGCATCATCGCGCAATTAACGAAAGCGCGATGAAGCGCTCCTGGGAACCGTATTTGCTGTTCACACACAACTGAGAAAATCCCAGACATAACCAAGCAATGCCATACAGCCGCGGCTGTCACTTGCCGCAGCTGTCACCCCTTCCCAAG
>CM034703.1:63250137-63275119 GCA_020142125.1 Phrynosoma platyrhinos | reverse complement strand
TGTGTGTTGGACATTTACTATTGCATGTTACTTACTGTTTGCCTTTTTGTGGTCTTGCCCCATGTGTTTTAACTGAGCGTACTGACCAAATTTAGCTTCTAGAATCTAGAACCACTTCACAGAGGAATAGCCCTACAGTGGAACTGACACCCTGCCTAATACCTTACATTTTAATGCCATTTTTGTTGTTGTTGCAACTACAAACCCATGTATATCCAGTATTCTTCATGATGATTTTCTTTTCAAAGAATACCACATTATGTGTTCTTTCTTAAATTAGATATTAATTGGGTATAATTTAAAAATGACATGTAAACTTGTGAAGTAATTAGGCTTAAATAATGACATGTTTGAGTTTCCTCATTGATTTCTATGAATAACATAGTACAATAGTTAGTTTTGAAGGATTAGAGGGTTGCAGGGAGTATTGAAAAGCTACTGCAGTGGTTTTGGATACCAGCCAGATTCTGCAAGTCCAGAATAATGTGGGAGGATGTACAGAAGCTGTGGGGCAATGGGCTAAAATCACCTCCCTTCTTCTCATTTGCTAGAGCTTCCATTGTATCAAAGGCCCTTGTGTTCACAGGAGCAAGCCTTTGGATCCAACCCAATATAATGATCAGTGTTCTTAGTTAATTAGCTCATTTTGGATTGTGAGTAGAAGAAAAAAATTCAGAGATGAAAAGTCCACTAAAAGACATCTAATCCTCATTAGAGGATCTTTAATATATATCCTCACATGACTATATCCTAAGTACAACAGTCTCATATTGCCACAGCTGGCCAACTTATAGGTTAGACTGTTATTCTATTGATTAAAATTCCTCTTTTATAACTGGGCTATCTGTAAATTTACAATAGATATAATGACTTACTTGTTTCTTAGAAGCCAAGGATATGCCTATTTCCATTAGGGATTCCCTTCATGTGATTAGCCTTTCTATACATTAGGGAGATTACATTCATGTTGTTAATCTTCTTAGGCCAAGTCTATACAAGAGCAAAAAACTGAACTCCCCCCGAATTTGTGCCATTCAGGACATATTGTACATGACATTTCCCCCAAATCTGGCATGATCAGGACACATGACTCAGGGCCCAATCAGCAGCAAACTCAGAGTAAAAATGCCTTAATGCAAATTTTAAAGACTCACAATTTGCTGCAGAGTTTCCAGAAAACTTCAGTGTTTCCTCTGTGTTTGTGTGTGCACCATTGATTTGTGCTGGATTTGGGGATGGGTTAAACAGGAGAAACATCTGGCAGGCACTGCCATTTTCAGTCAGCTCCTGCCATCTCTGTCAGCTCCCAGAGCCCTTGGCAGGGGCTGCCTTTTACCTTTCCTGCCCAAAACAATATTAAAATATTTTTTTTCTGAAGCATCCGGCGCCTTGTTGGAGCCTCACAGGACACTTTCAGGAGTGGCACAAAGGAAGGAAAAATGACATTATGAGCAATTTGGCCCTCCTTTGTATTGCTCCTGGTGGCATTCTGAGAGGTCCCAACAGTATGCCAGGCACCTCACAAGCAGGAAAAATCTTTATTTGATTGTCGTTCTGGGCAGGGAGGATAAACCACAGTCTTTGCCAGGCAGCAGTTGTCCTGGAGCTGTGGGAAAGGCAGTGGCAGCAGGAGCTGATGGCGGACTACAGCAACAGCAGTGTAGACAACAGCTGCGGATACAACAGGTACAGGACAGGTGCAGGGCGGAATAGATGGAGTGGTGTCCGTGTTGACTTTTCCTCTAACTGGACACTTATGCATTAGGGGCTGAAGTACCCATAAAAACAATGTAGTATTTGTGGGAATATTTAGAAATTTGAAGTTTACAACATAGTTTAAACAGTGTGTTTATTATTAACAAATATACCTATCGATCACTTATAATGGAAACTTAAGAGCAAATAAAATATGCAGTCAGCTAAACAAAAATGTCAGCATCACCTTCTAAAATTCATATAGCAGTAGTAAATAGCATTAGTAATAGTAATAGAAAAAGTTCCAGAAAGTTTGGAGCCAAGGGCCACAGTTTTTTTTCCATTTTTTTAAAGAAAAAATTTGAAACTTCTAGAAAAACAGAAATGTTTATAGATTACTTCATTACTTAAACCATGAAATTTTGTCAATACAATTTTGTTTGGCACAAAATTACCATGTTTGGTTCATTAAAAGTACAGTTCAACCAGACAATATTTACAAAATGAAACACTTTTTTATTTTAATTTTTTTGGTAACAAATTCAGCTACAAGGTCCTGAATAATAAAGAACTTCTTAGATTTTGAAACTTTTTTAGGAGTAGGCAAAAACCAATTAAAAAGAGTCTACATTAATATGTCAACATTACTAATGTTTTAAAAATTATTTCTTCTTGTTTTTCAAAACAAATTATTTCTATAAAAAGAACTAAGAAAAAGATACCTTAACCAGGAATTACAATGATTAGGTAGTGCACATTGTCATGTATAAAGGGTTTCTTGTTATATACTTTTAGAAATACCTTTTGGGAAGTAAATACATTGAAATCTTGTCTTAAACATTTTATTCATAATTCTAAAAGTAAATATATTCTGAAATCTGTTTTCCCGTTTTTTAATTTTTAATTTTAACAATTTTTTTTTCAGGAAAAAATGTTTCAAAAAATGAGGAAAAAAATGAGTCCTGATTTTTTTCCAAGCTTTCATGTTTAGTAAACTATGGGTATGGTGTCTTACCAGCAACCAGAAAATTGTGGTCCAAGGTAGGAGTATCTGCCGAGCTGCCCTTCATGGCCATTGGCTGGTGGTTCTCCTTCCTGGGCTCCATGTGGAGAGTGGTGCCAGTGGGGAAGGGAGCTTATGGGAAGCAGGCTGCCTCCTCACTCCCCATTGCCTATTTGCAGATGATCTGAGTGAGTGTGCAGTCTTCACTCAGGTCAGGAGCAGCATCATATATTACTGCATCTTCAGCCACCTGGGCCAGTTCTCTGGGAGCTCTGGTGGTATCAGGAGTTCCGTTTGTCCTTCATGTTCTGCATGCTTCATCACAACTGTGCAGTGTGGGGTATGGGATGAGGATATGGGAAGGTTGAGTACCTTGGAAAGGGTACGGATGGAGGTTCCCCTATAGGACCTAGGGTCATGAGTACAGTGGAAATGGCTGGACCAGGCGGGGGAGGGGGCTCATGCATTTCTGGCACACCCCCCCAGGGGAGGGGTTGGGGTTCTCACATGGGATGACTCCCATTGGGTGAACTCCAATTGCCCCCACTTCCATTCTCTGGCCAAAGCCAGAGGTTGTTCTCATTGGGCAGCAGATGGGCTCTCCAGTGTCCAGATTAAATCCTATGCATGGGCCAACTAACTGCAGCTGTAGTCAATAAATAGTTGTGGTCATTTTACTTCCAATTCTCTCTGTGTGTCTTCATTTGGCAAAACAGACTCAATCCTGGACACACAATTCAGGCATCACTTGCATGTAAATTCCAGGAAGCTGATGTTTGCAATCTCATAGCCCCATTTGCCAGTGGGGTGCTCATTAATGTTTAGTGCCTTTATTAATCACCACTTTTTAAAAGAGAAAGATGTTTCCCCAGTGCATACAGCAACTCGATTTATTTGAATCATATTCCATCATCCTTATCTTTATTCCCCATTTCCTTACTCTATCAGTCCAGCTATGACAATTGATTCCAAAGAGGTATTTGAGTTAGCTAACCTCCTTCTCTGTCCCCATTTTGTTCATGAATTTGGACTAAATTCATGAGAAGCTCTGGTTGTGCAGTAGTTAAATGCTGGTATTGCAGCCATTCACAGCCACAAGGTTATGAGTTCAATCCCAGTCAGGGCTTCAGGGTCCATCAGCCTTGCATCCTTCCATAGGTCATTAAAATGAGTACCCAGTTTTACATTGTAAACCTCTTAGGGAGTGCTTAAGTGCACTTGATAAATTGTACAGTAATGTACTTGCTATTGCTATTACTAAATACAGGATCACAGGTTTTCTCCAAAACAATAACAATGTCAATAGCAAATTTCATACTTTAAAATATTAAAATATAATCAAAAAGCAGTTTGATTTTAGCTGGAACCCCTGGGAGGCTCATTACAAAGGGCCACAGCTGTGAGTGGCGCATTTGCATTCATACAAAAATATCCAAACTCCACAATTTGTTTATATAGATGTGGAGTACATTTTTGTTCATGCTGTTTTACTTGCTGAGTAAAAGTAATTTTTAAAATTAGTACAGTTCTGGCTTCCATGAAGTGTCATTTTTCTTAGTCATAAATCTGTGTTCTGACTGATTAATATATTCAATAATTGCTCTGGAGTAAAATATAATTTAATAAAATGAATTGTAATAATAACTTTGTAAATTAATGTTTAAAATAAAAAAGGAAATATGAGAATATAATTTAATCTAGAAAATCAATATGCACACATATGCATGATTTGGTGCTTTGTCAATCTCAGTTTCCCAAATGAACACAAATATTCTGTTGCTACTGACATTTTAGTGTAAATTTACTGTACCTATTTATTTATTTAGATACCTATATATACACACAATTTCTATGTCCCCCCGCATATATATGACTGATAATACTGATCTGTTCCTAATAAATTGTGGGGTGGGGGGGAGATGATGGCATTGCCCCCAAATAGACCTGAAACCTCCAGAATAGATCAAGGAATATGCTGTAAATGCATCTATTATTTAATATCCTGGAAATTGACATCTTCTATTCTGTCATGATCTTGTCTGAGTAGTTGCATCATTTATGTAATTATTGTCTTCTAAGCTTTTTGTATCTCATTATCTGGACTCTATTCATGATTACATTTGGTGATTGTGTAATCAATTGCCCAGTGCTTGTAATCGCATAACCATATTGTGTACTGAAAGTATTTTTTGTGACACCAATATCTTGTCACTTTTGAAGTGTTTGATTATTTTGTAGTCACATATTTAGTTATACTTTCTGAAAAATAGATATAATTACAACATATTCCTCTATCCTTTCTGGAGGTTTCGGCGTTAGTCTGTCAGAAGGGTGAGGGCTGGTGTCTCCCTTGTGTTATGCCTCCAAATAAGAATTCTAGCCCACCAAATAAATTTTTTCTTTCAAATTTCCCTCATTTTTTTTTTGTAATTCCAGAGAATCTGACATTGAAAATGATTTACATGTAGAACTCTTTTATTTGTTGTGTTTGCATTCCCTTGGTAACTTTGCCTGTCCCTTTTCTTTGCCTGCCTAAACTGTATTTCTAAATGCTCAACTGAAATTTTAAGTTATTCCAATGCTAGGAATTTGGGGAGTGAAGGAAAATTGGGGGAGCTGAGCTATGATTGGGAGGCAATTCCCTCATTTTGCCTCCTCCCATAGCTATACCCCTGAACTGGACTGGAGTGGAGTTTTCTTATGGTATGTTTGTGCTGGTGGAAGAAGGGAAGGTGATTTCCATCAGTTGCCCTTTCTGGTGATGGCAGTGACGTCACTAGGTGGTGCGGGGCGTACGGACCACACCAGGTGACACAGGTGACACCCTAAGGAGGGGGTGACACCACTGATCCTCAAATACCTACCTTTTGGCAGAAATGGGCTGTGACATTCATCTGCTTTCCTTTAAAACACTTTAAGAGATGGTGGGAGTGGGTGAAGCTCAGTGGGAGGAGAAAGTAGAGGCCCTCAAAATTTTAAAATTAAAATGTCAAATTTTTGAAATTTTTATTTTTTGAATTTTTTTCCAAATATTCTTTAAAAACATCACATTTTAACCAAATCTTCACTATGTATATGTAAATACATTTAGGTTGTGCTTATGATATTGTAATTTGAAGGTATAATTTTAATTTTGCTGGTTGTTTATGTCACAACTATTAGCATGACATTCAGCGGTATATGGGAATTATGATTGATGAGTAACATTAGTGCAAAAAAGCATTACTAAAAATTCTGTATGGTGTAAAATGGGAGGAGGTCAATGGAGGGGTGGGTGACACCACCAGTTACCGCACCGGGTGACATCAACCCTAGGGATGCCACTCCATTTTCAGTAAAATATTACACACCTATCATTTTTAGATGTTTCTTTAAAAAATACTTCAGCTTTATTTTTCATAATTATTTAGTATAGGACTCTTAATGCCATTATTCTCTTAAGTAGTAATAAAAGTCTAACTACTGTACTAATAAGGGATTATAACCTGCTATAAAAGTAAAACTGTGGAATTATATAAATAACTGTATGTGTTGTAATTAATTATCATTTTTGTGGGTGAATACTGATTATGTAACTATGATTCTCATTTCTTTGGTTTCTTCAGATTGTATTAGTATTAGTTTAGGATATGATTGGTTAAATTGCAGTCTGTAGGCCATATAGTGCTCCCTCTTCCCAAGTTCTGGACTCTAAAATGAGAAAGTGGAATCCATTTTTGGTATGATTTACCTTTTATGTAGTTATTCTTTAGACCCTACAAGGTCTGTTTTGGAAGGGAAATTACTTTTCCTATTTTTAAAGGCTTTTCCTGGCTTAATACAGGGCCAAGGGTACCCATAATTGTATACAAATGACAAATTGCAACTCTCCCAAAGGTTAAAGGAATGTTGTTTATGGGTTCAATTTTTTTTGGGGGGGGGAGGTTTAGGGAATGTGGCCATACAGGTTTTGGGAGGGCAAAATGGACCCAGAAGTTGTCCTCTCCTGTTTCAGGATATTCACTAATGGGGAACACTCCTTCAGCCACCAGGCAAGTCCTGTGGCTGCATCAATGACCAGAGCTCTGCAAAGGCCCTTTTTGAAAGACTGAAGCTGGCTTTAAAAATTGAAGTTTGGTGTGATCTACATAAAATATGTCCAGTTGCAGTCACAAATGAGAGTGATAAAATAATATGTGACAACACATGTGGCAGCCTTCTTAATAGACGGAGTTGATGAAGAGCATCATTTGGGCACTTTCTCAGCCTGGAGTTGCAACTTGGATATGTATGCATGGAAAATTGAACATAAATAGAAGAACATAAGCAAAACCATGTTGCATGTGGCAAAAGAGAGCCAGTGTGGTATAGTGGTTTGAGCATTGGGCTATGAATCTGGAGATCAGGGTTCAATTCTCCATTCGGTCATGGAAACCCAGTGAGTGACCATGGGTGAGTTACCCACTCAGCTCCAGAAAACCCTATGATAGGTTCATCTTAAGGTCACCATAAGCTTGGAAATCATGAAGGCATACAACATCAACAACAATGAGACCAAAGAACTATCCAGTCTAACATTGTGTTTATACAATGGCTGATGAGTTGTCCATGTAAAGCATGCCTGCAGGACATCAGTACAAATCTACCTGTATCTCTCATTCCTCAACAACTGATATGGAAAGCATATTACCTCTAGCCAATGTGACTATTAATTCTTGTTGGCCCCACCCTCCATGAATCTGAGGGGATTTTTAAAGCTAGTCCCTCACCCTTTTGTCTGGAGACACATAATTACTTCATAAGTTCAGCTTCATATAGCTTACACCATATCAGTTAGACTCTAAATTTTACACTGTCTTCCCCCGAGTTAGTGATGGGGGATATATGGGATTGCAAAGGCCCCTTCAAAGTTTGGAAACTATAAGGAATCAGGTCACATAAAGAATGCAGAGGGCATTACAAGCAAGTTTTAGTTGGTGAAATTCCCTCCCTTACACAACTATTGAAGGAATAGAAGCCCTGCCATCTTTGTAATGTGATCAACCCACTGCCTTAAATACCAGTAGTCCACTATGGTTCTTACTTAGCAATTATGAAAAAGCACCCAACATTAAAAAAAAATCAGTGCATTAAGCAAAAACTGGCAGGAGAACAAATGCTACAGATTACCTAATAGTGTACATTCCTGGAAGCCTGTTTAATTTTATTAATTTAGATGTCTTTATTATGCAGTAAGGTTTAATTCATAGTCTATCATAAACATTTCAGCAACTGTTGAACAGAATTATGAAAAAGACAAGCCTTAATTGCTTTTTCATCAAAATGATAATCAGAAAAGGCAAACAATCTGTGGAAAATTGATGTAACTCTTGTTTTATTTCTTCATAACTTGCCAAGCGTTGTGTTACAGGTGTGATGAGTACTGAATGAAATATTAAGGCTCTGTACAGCCATCACTTAATTTTTATTATTATTATTTTTAATTTCAGAAGCTCTTGAAATTCTTTTAATTTCCTTGGACCATGCTCCACTTGCTATAGATCATGTCCCAGTTTTGTTTTTCATCGCAGAATCCATATTGTATAAACTCTGTTTTGATGCAGTAGAAAAACCATATCTATTCTCATGTGAAATCAAGTTTTCCAAGGTACGTTGTACTTTTAACAGTAAATGTTCAGGAAGATGTTCTATGACTAGAAATATATTTAGATCTTATGACACTTCCACTTCTTTCATAATCTCATATATGTTTAAGACATTTATGCTGGTCTATAACTGCTTCCCTATGCTGGTCTTCATAATCTGCTTCCCTGTGGACTCTATTCTTTAGAGTAATGTCTGTTTCCCCATGCTAATTGCATCAGTAGATGCATAGGGATTTGTGTGTGTGTGTGTGTTTTGTGACACTGTGATTTGTTTGTCACATAAAGGTACACAATAACAACAAACAACAACATACAAAAGAACTACTAAAGCAATGATACTTTTGTTTTTCTTAACAATTAAAACACTGTTGTTTGTTTTTCAGAACAATAGTTGCATTAGCAGTTTTATGAAACTGGTGATTATTTACATCTCTGCAAATAACAGTAACTGTGACTTCATTAGCTTCATTGTAGAATTACCTAACAGTTTACTTGATGTACTAACTGCAGAAAATTGTTGCTGCTTCCGGACCCACAATCAATTTTTTTGCCATGGGACTGAGTTATGGATGCTGAAGTGTATATTGTCCAGTTTTATTACCGAAAACAATTTGCATCAAAATGTTCCAATAGAACCAGTACAGTTTTCTATTACATGCTATCATCTTTATAGCTAGTTCCATCCTGAACTTTCATCTCCCAGGATTCATTGATTTTGAGTAGTCCATAAAGAAATATTTTGTAAAATATGTTTCTGCTTTCAATTGATACTTTAATGAGATGCTGTAAAATACAGTACATACAAAAGTAATGGTATTTTTTCCTCCAGTGCATATGGTTAGCGAATAATGTTAGTTATCATTTTGTGTAATGTGCTTTTCACTATTTAAATTATGTGACCTCTTTATATTCTCATATGGATTATCATTAACTAAGATGTATTATGTTAGGTCACATAATCTTAAAGTAGCAGCAAGAGATTTATTCATTCAAGAGAGAGGATGAAATTGAAGCCATGTAAATGAGGGTCCAGATAAGAGCATTTACTTCTGAAAGCTGAATAAGACTTGTAGGATAATTGAAGAATTGGCTAGTACAACATTATTTAATGGTTTAGCCCTGAACTTCAGTCATCAACCTCTTTCTCACCATTTATGAGTCTCTTTCAGATGACACATTTTTATCTTAACTGCATTAATTCTCCTGCTGAAACTTTTTTTGAGACTGTAGAGCCATGGAATTAGTTCATTAATATTACCAGGAATGTTTTGGATAAAAGTGTTTATCTCATTATGGCCAACGATTTGGAACCCCCCCACATATTGGTAGAGGTCTGTTATCCTCTTCCCCACTTGGGGAAGTGGATGTCCATACATGCACAAAGAGCAGCACATTGGGTCCTTTCAAAAAATAAGAGGTTTGCACATATATCCCTATCTAGATTTTTTTTTTGCCTTGTGCATATTATTTCAACACACACAATGAAGAACAGGACTGTACTGTACTATGTTGATACCTGTATGCATAGACAGCTGTACTTGTTCAAGTATGAATCACATAGTAAGTTTTTCCTTTCATTACAAAAAGTAAATGAAAATTCATGTAGAACTAGATTTCTTCAAATCTGTATTGAAGAAATCTGTCAAAACCATATTTTTTTTTTAAAATCCTTAAGATAGTAAATTTTAATGCATTTATACAATCAGAGCATTTTCAGGGCTTTCACCACAGAGGTGGACATTTCCATTCTTTGCATATTTAAGGTAGGCCTCCTGTGAAAATTTAAATCCATAGACACCTCTCAGTGCTTCATTCCTCTGGAAAATGCACTTTGTGCATAGAAATTGTGAAATTCAGATTATATGGCTCATAATAATTAAGAATACATTTTTTTTCAAGTCAGACAGAAAGATTAGCTCTGTATCAATTAATGCGAAGTGAGAACAATCTTACCAGGGATGTGAGATGAAAGAAGAAAGTTTTCACCCAAATGTTAGTAGCCTGAAAAACAAATTACTAGCCTGCCTGCCAACACAGTGGTAAATTAATTATAATAATGAAAGAAAGAAAAAAAAATGCAGTACTGTATCTTCAAGCAAAATCCTCCCTAGTTTTCTGCACACAATCCTTTCATATGATGGACATGTGTTGCTTTTGCCTATTTTATAAAGATGTCCATTTTTAAAAAATGCAGGTACTTTTGCTCAGGCCATATTTTAATTCCCTGTGTATCGTATTGAATCTTTTACTATATTCAGACCAGTGGCCAAGGACAATAATAAAGATAGTTGCTCCCAGGCATTTTGATATCTCAAGAACTAATATAATTTCTAAACATTCTGTTATCTTATTACATTATTCAGTTCTCTTCAGTGATCATTATATAGAGATTATTAACTTTCTTGAACTTTATTGTATTCAACCTCTCCCCCATCTTGTTCATGTAATTTAGCTGATATGTAATGAACATAATATGTTGTGATTTACCAGGTTTGGTTTGGGCCATCGTAGGTCATATTAAATTAATCTCTGAAATTATTTGTTTTTTTCACACTGAGACACCACACCATTCCATAATAAATTTAACTGTGTCCCCCCCTGCTCCCGGTAATCATTTTTAAAGAGGAACACCTCAAGTAAGAGAACTGACCTTCTGGCCCAATGTAAGGGAGAGGCAATTACGAGACTTGACATAAGCAAAATCCCATTGATTCCTAAAAGTGAAAATGTGTTGTGAATAGCACCAAGAAATGAATGGAAATTGTATGATTCCAATTAATATCTTTGTGATCTTTTGACAGCTTGGATTTTTGGTGCTTTTAAGGCTTCTTCTACTACATTTCTTTGGTTGGCAGAGTTTTTCTGCAGAACACAAATCCAGACTTCATACTGGTTTAAAAGGTACACCATTCTGTTTATCTGCCTCTTGATATTTGTGATGCTCCTGGAAATGTAAAGTATTTATGTTCTCATTTTACTATACTGACTCCAATAACTTGATCCCCAAAAATTGTATAAGAAGAGAGTTATTACACCCAGACTGTATTCATTGTATTCCCATACTTATTCTAGGTGCACAGTGAAGTAACTAACAGATGTGGGCAATTTTTGCCTTTGCTAATTTCATATCATCCTTGACCTAATTTCAAAAGCCCTTAGGGTAACACTACCACGGTTCATTATATTTATTTATGTCTAGCCAGCATGGTGTAGTGGTTTGGGTATTGGACTAGGACTCTGAAGAGCAGGGTTCAAATTCTTGCTAGGCCATGGAAGCCCACTGGTTGAACTTAGAGAACTCACATTCTCTCAGCCTCAGAGGATGGCATAGCCAAATCTCATCTAAAGAAACATTCCAAGAAAACCATAGGGTTGCATAAGTTGGCAACAACAAGCCAGAAAAAATCCCGGAACATTATAAACCAGGATACTTTCCAATGTTTCTTTAGCCTAAAAACATGAGTCTCCCTTAAACAGAATTCCCCCTTTCTCACACAACAGATTTTGAAACTAGGCAATTATTACTCAATATCTGAAAAATGAAAAATTGTGCCAATAATTATGGCCATTTTGACCACTATTTTGGTATCTAGAAAGCCTGTCTTTATTTAAAATTTTGTTAGAAGGTAGGTAATGGTTAATAGGCTGATGCCATACTTCAGAATTAATGCAGTTTGACACCACTTTAACTTTCATGGCTCCATCCTATGGATTGCTGGAATTTGTAGTTTGTTGTGGCACCAGAGCGCTCTGACAGAAAAGGACAAATATCTCACAAAATTACAAATCCCACAATTGCATATCCTTGAGCCATGGCAGTTAAGGTGGTGTCAAAGTGCATTAATCCTGCAATGTAGATGCAGCCAGAAGGCACACCTTGTGTGCATTAGGTTAAATCTAATTCTAAGACAGTAGAACTGTGCCTTTTATTAACATAACAGTACACGAGTTGTCACTGATGATTTGAAGGCAGGCACATGCATATGCACACACTCACACTCACCCACACACAACAGAACTGAGGAATCTGTGTTTTGCTTGCACTGCATTGTCTTACCTTTGCCTGCAATGGATTTCATTGCAGAGGGGCGGGCTATAAATAAATATTATTATTGTTATTGTTATTTCTAGGAATTGTCAAATGTCAAAAGTAACTGGTGAGTTTAGCTATGCTTCCTCTGTTTCTTCCATGTGCTAATGTATCTTAACCAAACTACAGGAACAAATACTGTCAGAAAAATAATACAATTGGCCCTCCGTTTTCACAGGGATCCATTCTGGTCCCTCTTGCAAATACAGAGATTCAGCAATATTCAAGCCCCATAGGCTTGAATGGGATGCGCTCCTGCAGGTGCCCCCCATTAATGTTAATGGAGGTCACCCCTCCATGAATATGCAAAACCACAGGCTTCAAGTCCGTGAGAATAGAGGGGCGACTGTAATAATCCCATTATAAAGTCTGGCTCTCTTTCAGTGCTGTGAAAGACATTTATTATTGTTAATAGACTTTAGATTATAAATCAGACTAGTGAGTTCAGAACACATGGTTTGATCCACAGAACCAGTTCCAAATTCTCAATAGAGTTTGATTAATGTGAATTGCCTGAAAGCTTTGGGTCATGTTGGCATGACCTAGCATATGTTTCAAGTAGGAAGAGGTTACTTCAGCAAATGGAATAATCTTGTATTGCAAAATCCTCTTGAAGATTTTCCCCAAGCATCATTCTGATATACAGAATGATGTATATCAGAATGATGCTCTTCAGGATCTTGAAAGCCTCACGTGGGTTGCTTTCTGCATTCAGTGTGACTGCAGAAGAAGCTAAGGGTGCTTGAGAAAAACAAGTTCAGTTGTCATTCATTAGCAATGCTAGTATTTCCAAGGCCAAATGTTTTCCTAGCACAAGTCAGGCTTTTCAACAAAAATGTAATGTATGCAGTGACTCAGCAAGCTGTTGCTGTGTTGGTAAGACTGCAGAGGTAGATTGCAGTCTTGCTAGTATTACTGGTTGTCATGGCCACAAATTCATACAGGGAATGAGGAAATCAGACAATTAATGTTAATATTATAGTTGTAGCTCTTCCATTTCACAAGGCTCATCTGCAGCAAACTGAAATTGTAAAAAGAGACCCCCTTCAGTGTAATTCCCAGGGAATGCTGTAATGATACAGCATGTATACATATGCATATTGAAAAACTGATTCACAAAATGATCAAAAACATTATGATCCTTAAAAGATTTCCCCCAAAATAATGAATTGATTTTAGTAGAGAGACTACATAGTAAATAACTATTTCAGATTTAGGTTCTCTTTGTCAAATTATTACACTTCTGGTGTTGGTTGTAGATTCTTATTAAAAGTTAAATGGGTTTATTTTGTAAGGTTTCATACATTATTTATGGTGTTTTACTAGAATGAAACATTATTAAAATGGAGATTTATATTTGATTTATATCACAAATCATCCAATTTAGACACTATATTAGAACATAACAATATTTTCATTTATAAAGTGTACATATTCCTTTTATGGAAACAGATGGATTACTGAGAATTAAAGCAAATTAAATGCAAAGGTATTAAAAACCCCAGTTTTCTATAAAGATGATCTCTGGTTCACTGTTAGCTAACCTATTTATAGCTGTGAACAGATTTCATTTATTGTAAAGTAGTACATTAATTGGATTTAATCAAGACTGTTGTAATAATAGAAAATGTTTCTATAGGGGAGAAAATTGTTTGGCTTGCACTATGAATTGACCTAATTCACATTTCCTGAATTTGTATGCAAGCTGGAATATCTTACAGTTTCCCCCCCTCTTTTCTAAAAATTGTGATATTGTTCTTTAATAAAAAAAAATAAGTACACTGGAAAAACATGACACATGACAGGTAACAAATGAGGGGAAATGTACAAAATTTATTAATTTTTTATAGACTTAAAAAAGTTGAAAAATGGGACAGAACACACTTGTGCCTGAAAAAAATATATGAATTTTATTGAAACAAAAGCCAGATTTGTTCTATCATCTGTAAGTAGGGTTAGATAAGCTCTTCTCTTAGAATCTTGTCTGCTATATTTTGGTAAACCACAAGGGGTCACACAATATTTATAAATCTGCTCATGAAAATTGCTTTGCTAAAGCTTCTTTAGTAAAGGCAGACATTTCAAATTTAGTAAAAGACCACCAGGCCAAAATGTAAAACAATAAGACAGATTTCTTTTTTGTGTGTGTATCTGTGTGCCATAGCACTTGTAGCTTGTGAAACCTGCTACCAACATTACCCAAATATCCTTTTCATGGTGCATTTCATGCTGAAGGCTGGAGAAACTATCTGTGAAAATGTGATCCTTTCTGATTCATCATTAGCAGCTCATGCAAATTTGAAAGAAAAACAGGAGCAAGAATTTCATGACACAGTAGGTAACATGTAACTGAATTATATATGATGCAACCAGTGGTATTGCCATGATTTAAATAAGCACAATTAACAATGATATAAATATGATTCAAGACCAATTAACTGGGCAGATTGGCAATAGTACAATAAAAGACGTAATATATATCAGTCAGAATTTGTGTTCCTGAAACGAGCATTATTAGGCATGACAAATCCAGTGAACCGCAGGACTTTGCCAACCTGGTTGATCATCTGTAATGATACAGGGGCACAATCTATGTGCTGTAACTAGTCGCATGATGGGTAGATTGCTTTTTAAAATGAGAAATATTAATCAGAACTCTGTGATGATTATCCTATTAAAGAACTGATATATATTAAATTTATTTGTTGAAGCTTCTGATACTTCTTACACTTTTTCAGGTGGGTTTGTATCCAAAGATTCCTTTTAAAAATGGCTTGGATTTTATGAATACATGCAAAGGTTGAATCCATATATTAATATGCTCCTTTAGTAAGTAATTCTTAACCTTTGGTTCTTAAGATGTTTTGTTCTACAAATCTCAGCCACAGCTAGCATGGCGTACGATAGAGGATTATGAGAGCTGAAATCCAAAACATGGGGAAGGGTGGCAGAGGTTGAAAACCACTGCCTTAAGGCCATATGAGCTGCAACTTCTGTTTAGACATGGCAGGTAAGAAGATGGAGGGACAAGTGACTTCTCAAAGACAAAGATGAAGCATGAGGCAGAGATAAAATCTGAAATTTCAAGCATCAAACCAGGACAACCATTGCTGCTTCATACAATTACCCACCTGACTAGAAATGGCTCTTCAAGGAATTTGCTAGCAGAAACCTCCTCATTGCTGCTTTGATTAATTTTGATGATGTTGCTGATGAGAATCGAAATCTGCTAACCAGTTAGCAGCTTCATGCTTCCCTGTTGCTGAGTGTAGTTGGTTTTCTGCATGACAGCTGGTAAGGGCTTCTAAATTGACCTGTAGTTACAATGGGTGATTTTTTGCTCTTGCTCTTCATGGAGGTATTTGATCTAATATTTGTTGCAATGTCATAGAAACATAGAACTGGAAAGGGCCTAATGGGCCATTGAGTCCAACTTGCTGCTCAGTGTAGGATCTCCAGCTAAAGCATTCCCACCAAATAGCTGTTCAGCTTCTGTTTGAAGATGTCTAATGAAAGAGACCCACAACTTCTTTAGGCAATTGGTTCCTTTGCCAAACTACTCTTACTGTCAAGAAGTTCCTTCTAATGTTCAATCGAAATCTACTCTCCTGTAACTTAAAACCATTGGACCCAGCCCTAACCTCTGGGCAGCAAAGAACAGGGCTACCTCCTCTTCTCTGTGAGACCCTTTGAGATCCTTTAAGAGTACAATCATGTCACCCCTCAGTCTTCTCTTCACCAAGCTGCACAAGCCCAGCTCCTTCATGATATGACATTCATTCTCTCCAAGACAGGTGGCCTCACAATAATATGCTGCACATATTAGGATCACTGGATACCATTTTGTTCCTGGACAGAGTGTTTATCCATTTAGCCTTTGTGATATATTTCAGCTGATAATAGCTTTCCAGGGGTCTCTGGCAGAAGTCTTTTACATCACCCATTAACTCTCTTAACTGGAGATGCCTAGCATTGAAGTTGTGACTTTTTGTGTAGAAAACACATATTGTGTACCTTATGTTAAAGAACATATGTCTTGTTGCTATCACTGCCATGCTTCTGAAATTTGCTGATGCAGTGGCAGCAAATTTGGGGGCAGAGAAGCTATGGTTCTTAGTGGATAAGCTTCCTTCCATGAGTTGTTCACCTTTGGTTTAAATATGAACCTTCATGACCAAAGGCAGGCACAGGAAAGACCAAATCTTTTCTGTTTATGGAGCAGGCACAATACTAACCTGTAACAAACTCACCCAGACATAACATGGTCCTATTCCATAATACAATCACATGGGTCAAAAAATTCTGAAATTAGATTTCTTTTATTTCTGAAATTACAATGTGGCCAGCATTGGGACTTTTCTACCATGTCCCTAAACGCTCCTTTTTTTCTGCAAATTTTTGAGAACATATCCAACCAGAGGGAAAGCCCTGCTGTGTTTTCTGCTTATTTTGATACGTTTGTCTTGGTCCTAATAAAGTTAAAACCCCATGAGTGTTTTGATTTAATAAAAGAATTTTATTAGACCAATGATGGCACAAACAGTTTATAAATAGAATAATTACTGTTAATAGTTTATTTTTCTGGCTTTTAAAGTGAAAAATCATAAGTTATCCCCCCAAAATCAATCTCTTTTGTAAGTAGACACTATAGAAAAATAGCTGGGTGGTTTAACTTTTCTTGACCCATAGTAGAATACCTGCATTTTTAGCCGAGCACTAGCATATTGCAATTTATCAGTTCCCAGGGTCTCAGGGATCAACATCACTGGTTATTGTGGTGTTTTGTCTCTGTCTAGCTGTCCTTCCTTCTGCCTCTGTATAGGAGGATCTGGGACAGGTAGTATTTGAGGTAGCATGCTACATAGGTAGCCACAAATCCATCTATCCAAGTCCTAGTTTAACTGTTCATAGAGAAAAGACTGGGACAGCAGCACTTCATTCAGAAAGTTGCTTGTTCCATTGTATCCTTCTTCTGATTGGTATGAGGAGAACTCACATAAGCTAATCTACAATTTAGGCTTGCTGGGGGTGGTAGCGGGTTGGATGGCAGTGGGTTACAACCTAGGCTGCTCTCCTAGACCTCCATGTTCCATTGAGGTGTATCCTATCCATTTTTCACATTTGGGCTGTGTATACCTGCATATATTATGCATACAAACAAAACTTAGAGTGATAAAATGGAGGGACTAGTTAGAATGGTGAAGTAGTTAGACTGGCCAATGATCCAATGTAGGACATTTTGGTGAAAATGCATAAACACAGCCTCTGTTGTATATTCCACCACCGTGAAAGGCTGTAGTGGTGACTACATGCAATATGGCTTTCTTTTTAGCAGCACTATGAAATTCGCATTCAAGGGAAACCAGTCTGGGTTGGCTGAGATGCATCCTTGTTTGAGATTCCAACAGGCAGCTAAGACTGTATTATTCCATTAGGTTTTTGATTTTTTTAAATGGTTTTTAATCTATATTTAAATGTTGTTTTCAAAAACATGTAATGTTCATAATTTTGGGGATGCTGGTGGGCAGAAAGAATGATTAATAAATACTTTTAGTTAAAAATAGAGGTCAGCCTTTTGTAAGGTCTAACTTAAGTAACAACAGAGAGCAAACAATGAATGCTAATTGGACTGGTTTCTGTTCTACAATTCCCTGTTCCTCAGCCTCTTAGATTGTTACTTGGTCCCAGTGTGATTGATGTAGCTTAAGGACTATAGTAACTTTCTTGCATCATTCACAATGAGCTGGAAAGGAAAGCTCATGGGGTAGGATATGGACTGGAATTGATTTTTGTTTTAAATCACCAAGGTTCCTATTAGAGATCTTTCACTCATTCTGGTTTGTTAGACGGTGCTATAGAGATGTATTCCTCAATTTAGAAAACCTTGAGGAATAATTTATTGCACAGCTCAATTAAATATATTACGAAGACTAAGCTCCATTAATAGTAATGAATCACTACCCAGATATTTTTAGCTGTCTTTTCTGTAATGTTTCTACAATCTTTTTCTGCTCTGTTACTTTTTATGGAGAGATTCATAGCAATGCTAAAAATGGCAGTTATTGAAATAAAGAAAATAAAAATAGGCATGTAAGGCAAGACTGCAATGTGCAACTGAAATGTGTAGGTGGCTGTCATCTATAATTTACTTGCAGCATTGCTATGCAGACTGACTACATGCAAAAACTTCAGAGATAGCTGGCTTTGAGAAGACTTCTTTTTGTGCTAGGTATTTGTACTCTAAATCCTCCAATACTGCATATACATATCAACCTTCTGAATTCCTGTGCTTCTCTGAAACAGTTGGTTTTATGTAACAGTGGGGAAACCTTGTATCAATTCAAAAGTTTTTGAATTGTTTTTAATGTGATCCCTCCCCCCCCCCAATGAATGACTAGTTGTCTAGTAGACACTGTTCTGACAAAGGGGCTCTTTTTGTGTTCACACAAAACGAGAAAGCTTTTCTTAAGAGTTAATGAACCAAATTAAGAATTCTAGTGTCGTTTTCATAGATGGCCTTTACTTATGTAAGACTTGTTGGTGAAAGGAGCAAGGCGTCTCTGTTCTTTTCATTTTCTAATCCACAATGCTTCTGGAATAGTCACATGGAAAGAATAAACATAAAACCAGCCTGGCAGTATCTAGCCAACATATCAAAGCTGTAGGTAGGTGGTATAGTGGCTTGAATGTTGGACTACAGCTCTGGAGACCATGGTTCAATTCCCTACTCAGCCATGAAACCTGCTGCATAGCCTCAGGGGAAGCAGTGGCACCCCGGAGGAGCGCCGCAGCCGCGAAAAAGGGCGGCGGCGGCGGCGGCGGTAGGACCGGGCAGGGGCTGGTCCGAAGGCTGCAGGCTGTAGGGTGCTGACCCCTGATCTATACAATCAAAAGCTTTGCTATAATCTGTAAAGCACAGGCTGATTTTTCTTTTGAAATTCTTTGATGTGCTCCATTATCCAACATATTTTTACAATATGATCCCTAGTGCCTCTTTTGTTCCTGAAAATAAGCTTGGGTTTCTTGCATTTCTTGCTCCAAATACAGTAAAAGTCTTGTAGAATTTTGAGTATCACTTTTCTTGCATAGGGAATTAATGCAATGGCCCTGTGGTTACTGCAGTCCTTTGTCTCCCCTTTCTTGGGAATTGGGATGTATATTGAGTATTTCCAATCTGTGGGCTGTTGTTTTGTTTTCCATATTTGTTAACAGATTCTGGTTAGAACTAAACTAAATCCTGTCTTTCTACTATTAAGTGACTTTATTGGTATTCAATCTATTCCTGGTAATTTATTTCTCATAAGTGCTCTGAGTGCAGCTTCCTAAAATTGGAGGTTTGCCCTCATATGCTTCTTCCTTGAATGAATCTTTCATCCATTCATCTCTTTTACATAGTTCTTCACTGTATTGTTTCCATCAACTTTTTATTCATTCTTGGTCATGTAAAATGTTCCCCTGCTGGTCATAAAGCATCCCCACTCTTGGCTTAAAATTTCCTTTGATTTCTCAGATCTTGTGGATAAGGTCTCATTTTTGTTATCACCTTCTATTTTTCTGCATTGATTATTATTTTAGTTTTCCTTGTTCCTGTGTGCAAGTTGTTCAACAGTTGCTTTTTCCTTGTTCCTGTGTACAAGTGATTCAACAGTTTCATTCAGGGTTCTGATTTTATTTCTGCTACCTTTTACTTTTGCTTTTCATCTCTCTCTAACTGCCCACAGTTTCATCTGTCATCCATAATTGAGACTTCTCTCTCTCTCTCTCTCTCTTTTGGCCACAGATAGTGTTTTTTTCCG
Organism: Phrynosoma platyrhinos; assembly: GCA_020142125.1. Lineage (NCBI taxonomy): Eukaryota > Metazoa > Chordata > Lepidosauria > Squamata > Phrynosomatidae > Phrynosoma > Phrynosoma platyrhinos. Next base: position 63,254,911 of record CM034703.1, on the reverse strand, counting down.
TTTCTTCCTGACAATGTCCAAAGTTCTTCTGTCGGCTGGTCAATAAAGCTTAATAGTGCAAATCTATTTTTCACATTTTCCTTAACTTCTATGAGGAGGTTTTTTAGGTTGTACTTCAATATGACGGTTGGTCTAGTCTTCATCTTTAGCTTTGTTTTATTTTTTGTAAATATAATATTTTTTATTAAGAATTTCTAATATAATAAAAATAACATACAAAGAGAAAAAAACCCAAAACCCACAAAGTAACATCTTTTGTGCAGCTGTTTATCAAATCAGATTACAGAACACAACAGTGTAGATAATAAATTATTTAAATTCTAATGCAGCACAATAGAGCCACCAGCATTAGACAACCATAATAGACAACAAATTTTCCTTAATCTCCTGCCTCCACCCCATTTTATTATTGTGACTGTATCCTGACTTTTCTTAAAAAAAAACTACACAGCACATTGTGAGAATGGAATTAGATGAACTCTGCATATAAATATGCTTATTGAGTTAAATATTATGATAGAAAAAACTGAGATGCAAGTCTATGCAGAAAATTACCAATTAACTTTGTATTCACAAGATCCTATTAATGGATTTTATTTTTCCTAGTCACCCATGAGTACTGGCAGAGCAGCAGAATTAAATCCTGAACAAAGGCAGTTCAAAATTAAGCCATTTCTGTGGCACAGCCTTCTTGTTTGGGTTTGTGTACATAACAGCTGCTCCGAAATAGACGAAGTGCTCAGGCATGTCTTATTCTATAAGGAACAGCTTCATCAGAAAGACTGGTAAGGATAACCTTATAACTTGATATAATCTTTATGGAAATAACCTTTGTAATGATATGTTAAATAACCTTTATGCCTAAATGTTAATCACCCCAAAGTTGCCTGTCAAAAGGATTTATATGTTTTTGTGCCAGAAGGAGAAGCAAGTTATGTACTTTGTATTGATTCAGTTTATCAATAAATTCTTTTGGCTTTTTGGCTGGAAGACATAACATACATTTTACTAGTTTACTTATATTAAATAATGTCTGTTATTGATAGCAACTTCATTTCAGCTTTTCAAAATGCAGTAATTTTCACCTACGGTAACTAAACAGCTGCAATGAAGGGTGACATATTCTGGGACATGTACTTGGTTCAGTTCTGGATGCTCTTTATATGTAAATTGTAATTCAAAGTAATTTTGAATGCCTATAATTAATTTTACACTAGAACTGTATTCTTGATGGCTTCTGCTAATTGAAGCTTCAACAGGTTGTAATTGTGGATTGGGCTTGTTAGAGCTCTGCAGTTTATCTAATTTTAAGCCTTTTTGCTATGATGATACTGGAAAAATACAAAGTATCTTTCTAAACATTATTATTATTTGTTTAATGAATAAAATTTGACAAAGGTCTTTTGGAGGTCTGCAGATGTATAACTTAAGTAAGTTTAACAATAAGTTGGAATAATAGAGGTAATGGGCAAAATTGTCTTCAAATGTTAGCTTATCTTGTTAAGTTCATAATATGGAAGAAGGCCTGTTCAGTCTATGAACGTACGGATCATCCACTGGATGACTGCATAGTTTCCTTTGAAAAACTTCTTCCATGGTACCTTCATGGTGAGTCATACAGTTTCATTTCCAGTGAGTGTCTGAAGGAGCATGAATTTGTCTGGTAACTTTTCCACAAGGTTAAAGTTACTATAGTGGAAGTTTACAGTGGGAACCATGCTGTGAGTGCTCAACTGTTTCCATACTCACTGTCAAATGCAGAAGAAGGAAAATATGGGATGAGGCAGGCAGTAGATGTTTCATTTATTTTAGTATTACAGCATGTAGGTCTATCTAATATGTAGTAAAGTAGCAAGTTTTATCTGAAGGAAACTAGGGGCCTCGGCAGACGACTAATAGAGTCGTCTCCGAGGCCTGGAAGAGGAGGGGCAGCCGCACGAGCGGCGCCCCTTCCTCTTCCCGAGGTTGCCCTCAGAGCTGCCGGCCCTCCGCACGGCCGGCGCGCCGAGGGCAACCTCCCGCCACAGCGACCACACGCGCTGCAGCAGAAAAGTCAGGGAAAGTGCACCCTACGCATTTAGGGTGCACTTTCCCTGACTTCTAAAAGGAAACCCAATTTGGCGCTCCTTTCAGGGTCGCCGCAGGAGCGCCGCGGTGCGGCTGCCATGGCCCCGCGGCGCTCCGGACCAGGGCGTCCTGGACGCCCTGGTCTGCATCCCCCCTAGGGTAGATCTAGCCAACTCATTTCCCAGGAAATACCCATTCCTTCCCTTATTTTAAGCTCACTTCACATTGTTAACCCTGTTTCGTTTTACCAGGATTAATCCTGGTAAAAATATTGAATCTATGAGCATACTAGTCATACTAGAACAAGATGTGTTATTGGAGATATAGCAAAATGTACCACCCAAAGAAACAACAAATTTACACTGAAATCCTAAATACTTGTGCCAATATAGTTGGCTGTAATATGGTAGTATAATGCTGCAATGTTCATACAGATGCACAGTCATTAGCTCTCATACACTGATACATCAAGACATAAAATTAAATTTTCCTGTTTGTGTTGATAAAAGTCTATATGTACCAATGAATCTTTTATATTCATTGTTTTCTGTAACCCTATGATAGGTAATTTAGAGCAACCCAGAATATTTTGAACTATATACCAATGTTTGAAAATAATCCTTTTTCTCATCACATTAAAAGGAAAGGAACCCTCTTTCAAATCCAGTTCTCTGCATGCTGCTCAGTACTTCACAGTGGGGTATGTACCACTCTGAGCCAGTTTGGCAGGTATCCATTCAGTTGAGGTAGACAAGATTACTTTAATCAAGAAACCATTTCCTTGTTAGTGGGAGCGGGTTGGGAAATGAAGGAAATTCCCATTTGCAGTTTTAGAATAAGGCTTTACTTTCCCCTCAAAATGGACTGGGTCCAGGCCACCAGGCGTAGCCTGTCCAGTATGTTTTCTTAATATACAGACTTTGGCAAGAGATAACCCCCCTTTTATTCCCCACTTGGCCATTGAAACTCACTGGGTGACCTTGGGCAACTTCTACTCTCTCAGCCTCAGAGGAAGGCAAGGTCAAGGCCATTCTGAACAAGTCTTGCCAAAAAGATGAACAAACCCTGTGATAGAGTTGCCATAAGTCAGAAACTACTTGAAGGCACACAACAACAATGATTACAGAATTAGTTATTAGCTTGGGGAGGCTGAGAACTCACACAGTGTGCTCTTAGTATCCATTGAGGTTTGGTTTTAGGATGCTTCGAGAATAACAAAATCCATGGATGCTCAAGTCACATTAAATGCAATGGTGTAGTGAAATGGTGTCCCTTATATAAAATAGCAAAATCAAGGTTTGCTTTTTGGAACATGTGTGTGTGTGTGTGTGTGTGTGTTCCAAAAAACAATCCTTGATATTTGTTTTGATAACCCTCAAGCTTGGATGGTTGAATCCATGAATCTGGGGGGCCAACGTATTTATTTCTGTCTGTTCTTTATTTGTTGCTTTATTATATATGTGGTTATCTTGCTAGAAAAAAAAGTACTGGTTAATACTGTGATAAATTTAAGATAAAAATTCTGAAACTGCTAATGTTTCTGCAGTATGCTGAATACAAGGTGTCTACTCATGAATGGGTGTTTTCAGGATCTAGCACCTAAAGGCATCACAGATGTTGTCAGATTATTAACAGATATTTTTATCTGAATCAGTGAGCTCGACAGTAGCAAGCAGCACAATACAATGGGTTTTTGTTAAATGTATAAAATGAAATACTTCAGAAATATAGCCATTCCACTCCTTGACTATTCCTCCTCCTCCCTCCTCCCCCTGTTTTTACTTTACTGCCTTTCAATAAGTGCTAAGCCTTTAGGGAGAGTGTTTGAGCATAAATGGTGCTTCCCTCCCTTTTTCTTCTTTTCTATGTGTGAATCAAACTTCAAATCAAATTTGTTTTGATTTACTATATCAAATTTGTTTTTCAGCTGTGATAGTGTGAAAATGTCCTTTAATGCAAGGGTCACTAAATCAAAACACACTTCTGGTTTTAACTGAATGTTTCAAAGGATGTAGTCTTTGCTACTTAAAAAATGACAATAAGTGGATAAAGAATGTAAAAAGGTAAAGGTAGTCAGTCCCTTGACATGAATGTCTAGTCGTAACAAACTGTAGGGGATGGTTCTCATCTCTGTTACTAAGCTGAAGACCCAGCGTTGTCTGAAGACGACTCTGGTGATCATGTGGCCAGCATGACTACACTGAACAGTGTTACCTTCCCATCAAAGTGGTACCTATTTATCTACTTGCATTTGCATGCTTTTGAACTTCTAGGATGGCAAAAGCTGGGACTAGTGATGGGAGCTCATCCCATCATGCAGCATTTGGGCCTCGAACTACTGATCTTCTGGTTGTCAGAATTGGCATCTAGAGCTTGCTAAATAGAATTAACGATGGTTTAAGATCAGGTGTTTTCCTCCTCCCTCCCAATATATAATCAACATTGTTAGAAAATAATCATGTGATAGAGTACTCCCTCACTGTTTGGTAGCTATCCCACCTTCAGTTCCCCCTGTTTCCCAGAATGGCCTGGAGAGCAGACCAACCATTCCACAGAACCTCACTCTGCTCCTTTGCAATGCCAGGTCGGTTAAAAATAAAACTCATATCATCCAGGATCTTCTCCTGGATGAGGACGCTGACTTGGCTTGCGTCACAGAGACCTGGCTGGGGAAGGATAGTGCAGTTATTTGGGCGCAGACCCTCCC
>CM034703.1:63194801-63206960 GCA_020142125.1 Phrynosoma platyrhinos | reverse complement strand
TCCTTATAGAACAAGAAGTCATACACTTAGGATCCCTACAGGGAGGGAAGGAGGCATGAGTTAGTCTTTTTAGCAGCAGCCCTACTCAGTGGTGTGAATAGGGAGGTGCAGAGTTGCACACTGCACCAGATGACACCCTAAGGTGTGTGTGACCCCACTGCTTCTCAAATACCTACCTTTTGGCAGAAATGGCTGTGACATTCATCTGCTTCCCTTTAAAACACTTCAAGAGATGGTGGGAATGGGTGAAGCTCAGTGGGAGGAGAAAGGAGAGGGCCCCAACATTTTTAAAATTAAAATTTCAAATTTCAATTTTTTTTAAAAAATGATTTTTTTATTTTTTTTTCAAATTTTCCTTAAAAACACCACATTTTAACCAAATTTTCAATGTGCATATGTAAATGCATTTAGTTGTGCTTATGATATTGTAATTTGAAGATATAATTTTAATTTTGCTGGTTTTTTATTTCACAACTGTTGGCATGACATTCAGTGGTATATGGGAATTACAATTGAAGAGTAACATAAGTGCAAAAAAGCATTACTAAGGATTCTGTAAAGTGTGAAGTGGGAGGAGGTAAATGGGGGGTTGACACTATTGAGTTATTGCACTGGGTGACACCAAACCTAGGGATGCCACTGGTCCTAACTATGCTAAAACACTTTATCCTAAGGGAATAGGTAAAATAAAAAATTACTCTAATATTAAATACTCTTGGAATTTAATCTTGACTGAGAAGAACTGAGCTGAGCTGAACTGAACTGAACTGATAAGAAGATTAACTAGAGCTACAGCACTGTAATTTCACTGTACACCTGCCCACGTTGGAGTGCATCTTGCCAAATCACGCAATCTGGGTAGAAAAACACCTACAGGCAAATTTGGACATATTATCACCCTCTTTATAATATTTTTGAAATGTCAAGTTCGTTGTTTCCTCCCCCACCCTGACTTTGTATTTAAGACTGCTGCCATAATATTTGTCACAGGCTGAAATCTTAAGCTCATTTACATAGAAGCTTCAGTTAAATCAGTGTGACTTATTTTCAAAGCTCTCTTGTAAGCACTGAATGCACACAGAACAAGAAAAATGCTAATGCCTATGACATCATCATCATTCTTTAAAATTCTGCAGAGAAATATAATATTACTGCTTGATTGCAGCATGATTTTTTTATATATAACTGCAACTTGATCAAAAGCACAAAATGAATAGCAGGAATTCATGAAAGTCAAAAAAAGCTGAAAACAGAACCACTTAACTTCAAGCCTTCCTAAACAACCCATTTATAGTGCAATAAAAGAGCATTTGTGACTCATTTCTTTCAGGGTATTGCAGACATATCTTTCTCCAAGGAAGTGCTTTTCTTCTAGAAGCCTCATTTTCCCACCATCCAAAACATGATATTTGGAAAGGCCCTTGTGAGCTAATAGTCCTTTTTGAATACTCTTAACTCCTTCAGCATAGGTGTGTTCAGCATTTTAATGAGACCTTCCTCTCAGCACACTGGAAGACATTTTCCCAACCCTTTCGATGTAAAGAAACCTGACTTCTTAATGGTCAGTGCACTTCAGACATGTGCAAAGGATTGAAACCAGGACTGCATATCCTTCCACATTATGCAGTGAAATGAATCTGCTCCAAATAATTACATTTTGTGGATATTAAACTATGATATGATAATATAGCATTTCAGACTTAATTTGGTTAATGAAATGGAAAGCTGATTTCCATCCACTAATTTTTATGATTTATTTATTTTTGATTATGATTTATATTTATGATTTATTATCTTTATGATTTATTCTCTCATCGGGGCTGGCTGTTCTGGCTGCTTTTAGCGGTTTTTAACTGTAGTTAAATTGTCTGTAGTTTTACAGCTATTTTTAAAAGGGGGTAGTTTCTTTTTAATTGTTTTTAGTCATGCATTTAATATGCTAAATGTTATTAATCGTTATGCATTGTCTTGGAGGTCCTGGTGGGTTGATAAGTGGTAAACAAATGCAATAAATAAATACATTTTTGTAATTAAAGGATTCTCAAAGATAAAGATGCTGGCTGGCTGGCTGCTTTGATTACTCACATACTCTTCGGAGGCTTAGGCCAGGAGGATTGGGATTGTTCCACTGATGGCATTACTTCTTCAGAAGAATTACAAATGGCATTCTTTCCCTTCTCCCTTCACACACTCCTGAATGACCCTAAAACTTTCACTGCAGGATTTAAAAACTTTTCAGAGATGTTTTTCAGGTGTCATAGATGGAGGACTGCAGAGAGGAGAGGAGGAAAGCTGTGTTTTGTTAGCAGTTGGATGCTGGAACAGTGTTGGATTTAGGCTTGAAGCTGGTTATGAATCACAGGAGCAATCTGTAAAGAAGGACTTGAACTTGGGGAATTATTAAAGTCCAAATATTCTATGGGATCTTTTCTCCTATGTTTATGGAGGTGGCTAGAGAATAGACTGATAGAGACAAAGCTTTCTAATGAACTGTAATTTATTTGGGAATTCAAACATACAAAGACACTCTATCATACACTCATACACACAATAACTCAGGAATAAAGTAGTTAGTATGGAGAGGAAACACAAAGCTTTCTAATGGTGATAATTACCTGAAGGAGGCTGCTCCAACAATGAATGAAGATGGATAGACTCAACCATTATGAAAAGGGAAAGGACAACGGAAAGAGCTGGGACCCAAGTCAGAGTTCACAGTGGCGCAGTGTCACCATGAAATCTAACCAGGCTCAATGTGCCTGAGATTTTGGGGATCATTTATATCCTTAAAACTAGCCTGAGGCAAAGAGTTGCTATTGTATATCAAAGGATTCTGATTACTACTCTTTGAAGTAAACAACTTCCAAGGAGAGGAGATGGGATATTAATGTTATCTCATCTTCAGCTGGACACATCCTGGCTGGCACTCATAAATCTTCTAGGTGTAAATGTCCTGGAGTTCCTAGGCTTGGCCTTTTTGATCTGCAAATTATTATAAGTGCATATGTGACCTTTCAGGTGCCTATGTGATGTGCTTGCCTTTCTTTGGTTTCCTGTCATCTTCCAGGCCTACCTCAAAACAGTGAATTTTCAATTTGACACACAAAGTCCAGAAAAATATTGAGTCCTTTCAATTGTAAGTGCAGGTTCCAATTTCTTAAGATCTTCTTAGACTAATACCTTCTTCATTATGGGTTGGCTCCAACCTAAGTTAGGGCCTTTACAGACTGCCAGAAATAATGCAGCTTGAGACCACTTTAACTGTCCTGGCTCATTGCTAAGGAATCATGGGAACTGTAGTTTATTGTGGCACCAGAGCTCTCTGACAGAGAAGGCTCAATATCACAGAAAAAAAAATAATACAATTTCCATGATTCCTTAGTAATGATCCAGGACAGTTAAACTGGCCTCAAGCTGCACTATTTCTGGCAGTCTGTAAATGCTCTTATATTATTTAGACATTTACAGTATTTTTAACCTATCCTTCATCCTTAGGTTATACTGTAAAAGTACTGTAAATGACTAAAGAGTTAATATAACTTAGGTTTTATTTGAAGGATAGGGGCAGTCTCCAAGATACATAGAAAGACTTAATCATGCCACAAATACAGTCAATTCTCTGTATCCATGGATTTTTTAACCATGGATTCATCCATCCACAGAGAGAAAATATTCAAAAATTAATATAAATTCCAAAAGCAAACTTTTTTGCCATTTTATATAAGGGACACCATTTCATTATGCCATTGTACTTAATGAGACCTGAGCATCCACAGATTTTGTTATCCATGGGGAGATCTAGAACCAAACCCCAAAGGATATGAAAGGCCCAGTGCACAGTAAGATAAAAACAAATTAGAGGCATAAACAAGCATAGTTTAGTTGTAGTTAATTGCATTTAAATCTCTGACAATCCCATTGGGATTTACTTCCACCAGGGCAATCTCACTTCAGAATTCTTACAGTCTTTCTAATGATGCCATTAGGTTCCCTACTAGATCCTGTTCCTCTAAGATCTGTATAACTTTGTTTCTTTTATAGTTCTTTGGTTTTTCCCCTTAAACAAATCTTAATAGGGTTTTACAATCATCACTTGTCCCACTATTTAGCACTCAGCTACCCTTTTCGGCTTCCATCCAAACCTTGATATTAACCCATCCTCCTCACTCTTCATAAATTCATCCAAATAGCACCTCCCACTCCACTCTTTTTACCAGTCACCCACCATATGCAACATTCTGCTCCTGTCACTCAAGTATCAAGTATCCTATACATATTTGCCATCTAGCATAATGCAGCATAATATAAAACACAAACGGCACTGTAACTTATAGATCATGACAAGAACCCATTAAAATCTATGTAAAAATGTATTCCCCTAATCCAGTGGTTTCCAAACTTTGGTCCTCTGTGTGTTTTGGACCTCAGCTCCGAGAAGCCCCAACCAGCCTGGCCAGCATTCAGGAATTATGGGAGCTGAAGTCCAGAACATGTGGAAGAGCAGCGTTTGGGAACCGCTGCCCTAGTCCCATAGATCCCAGTAAGAGTGAACTGGAATTAAGAGTTAGGCTGGAACCAACTTTATCTCTTTTGTGCACAAATGGATTTTCTGTACAAATTTGGACAAATAGCAACCATGAATTTCCTCCATTCTGAACCTGTAGGCAATTCCATGTCATTTTATGTTCAGTGGAACTGAGAATGTTTGATGTAAAAATATGAATATTTTAATTTGAATGTATTGCCAAAATTCATATGCTGGATTGGTATCTTCTTTAATGTGTTTTCATAACCAAGGATTTACCAAAGGCTAAGCTAAGTTCTGAGTGAGGAAAAGAACCCTAGTATAATTAGGGCCAATTCTCAGGCAAAAGAGCTAGCTTATCATTAAACAACTAATAGAGGTAGAGGAGGAGGGAGGAAAACCCCTAGATCAAACACTTGCCATCTTATCCTAATAGACTAATAAATTTGCTTGATTAGTGATGGTTCCTGTGAGACTGAGAATACAGATGTGGGCAATCTTAAAGCATATGCAGGCACAATGAAGAATAATCTTGTCTCAATGTTTTCTGCCATCTGCCTTACAAAGCATGAAATGCTAACAGGTTTTCTTTTTAGAGACTCCTTTGCATTTATTTGAGAGTGTGAAAATTCATTTTAGTACCTAAACCCTAAACCTTTTAGGGTTTTTTTTAAATGGGGGGGCAGAACAATACAATACAGTACTTAATTATTAAAAATAAAAAAATTTGAATGCAATAATAAGCACTAGTCCTAGTGAGGAATGAACTGGTCTTACACCTTTTTTCCCCATTATGCCCTTGGTTTTCTCTATATGAGATTGTGGTGTTTCTCTGTGAGGCATTTTAGTTGATGTGTAGAAATACTCAGAGGCAGAAGCTACAGTGCTCAGCAGCATATCGACTTGTTGGAGATAATGTTCCATGATCTTGATCCTGCTTAGTGGCTCACATTTTTGGATTTGTTCTCGGGGGCTAGCCTGTGCTACAGCCCAGCTTGCTTGGCCTACAAAGCAGAGAGTTGCAGCATTCTGTTGTGGTGTCTTTCCACAAGAAATGTGCCTGCTTGCCTTGGTTTTGCCCACTTTAAAGAACACCATGTCTCAGTTCTCCATGTTGAAGATAGTTCCATGTATGTCAATTATAACAAAATCTCTCTAACAGTCTGTGATCCACATTTGTGACTGAGACTGGGGTTTGCTTTACACTGCAGGAATAATGCAATTTGACATTATTGACATGGATGTTTTATTTTTCTTAGTGGCTGCTCCTAGATTGTGGAACTCCTGCTGTCTTTCACTGGCAGGCAAAACCCTTTATATTCAGGTTGCCTTTTGGTGATTGACTGGTTGCTAAAAAGGGAAGGGGGCTTTGTGTGTGTGGAGTGCTGTACAGTCCTCCCTCCGTTCTTGTGGGGGTTCATTCCGACACCCCCTGCAAAAACGGAAAATTGCACACATTCAAGCCCTACAGGCTTGAATGGAGGTGCGTTCCCCATTTTGTCACCCTCTGTTCTCCTCCCACGGATAAGCAAGGGATGCGGATCCCAAGTCCATGAGAACAGAGGGAGGACTGTATTTTTAAATCAGTGGACTTTTAAACTGCTGATAGTTCAATTCTGCTTTAATGTTGCAATTTTATTTTAGTTTAGCAATACAACATTTTATGTTTTTATCTGTAGCTATTTTTAATTTTGCAAGCTGCTTTGAGTTCAAATTTTGGGCAAAAATCAGGATAGAAATCAAATAAAAATAAATACAAATACACTTCTGTGATGAGAAACTGTGAAGGTAGTATACTGTGTCAATAAATAGACAAAGGAGCTTTTGGAATTCATTCACATTTTCCTTTTTTCATTATAACTACTGTAACATTCAGGTCAGGAACATTATGTGACACTGTGTTCTATTACCTGCCCAAATATATGTTTTGCTTTATCTCTGGAGCTTACACATTTAACCCAACTGCACCCTAACGGGATGCAGTGGGATGCACTATGCTGGCGTGAATCACACGTAATTCGCCACCAATTCCGCCAGCCAAGTACAGCTCAGCTGCATCCCAGGTCCCAGGCATGCTTTGGAGGCCGCTTTTCAAAGTTGGGAGTTTTCTGACTTTGAAAAGTGGCCGCCGAAGTGCGTCTGGGAACTGGATGCAGCCAGGCTATACTCAGCTGGCAGAATCAGTGGCGAATTACGTGCGATATTTTCCGCCTGCATCCTGCATCCCAGCTGTATCCCTTTGGTCTAATTAGATCATAGATCAAAGACTATGAGTAAGGGTGCAGTCAGGTGAAATGTGCATGCGGTAAGCTCCTATGTGTATCAGGCATCTGATACATATAGAGGCGGAAAGTGATCAAATTTGAAATTCACTTCTTTTATTTTTACTTGGATTGGAAAATGTTACATGGAATGAGTTCTTATTTTTCTTTTGCAATTTCATTTTTACACAAGGTGGTAACACAATCAATTTTGTATCTTTCCCTTGAGTAACCTATTCTGAAGAATCATTCTAACAATCTTGCAATGGCTGGGTCTTGCAGCAGCTGCAGTTTGTCCTAGTTCTGCTGTAGTTCTTGAACCTGCACCCTTCCCTTCTCTCCTGCCCCCATTTACCAGAAACTTGATCTACTTCTCAGAATGCCTGTCTGTGCTTTTAGTAAAGATTCCTTCTCACCAGAGATTACCTCCTGCTGTTTCTCAGTATGGCATCCAAAGAGACATGAATGAATTCATAATTTAAAGTTTAAAATGTGTTCTAGAAGGAGATGAAATCTGAAATTTTGTTTTGAGCATATGTATGTGGAGTACTTGGAATTTTCCCCTCTTGCATTTTTAAAAGTATATAAATTATGCTGTAGAAATGAAAAGCTGAACATACAAGTCCAAGCTAAGAATGAGTTTGGAAGATTTTTTTCTCCCTATGGTTCACTTAAGACTCTGAAAAACAGAATATAGCACAGCCATAACTGAACAGAAGCTGTGTAGCAAGATTTGAAAGTGTTAGGTACTGGAATGAAATTTTACTACATCTGGCCAATTAAAAAGTGGGTTTCTACATAAAGTATCTGCATAATGACATTAATAAACATGTTACACTGAATCATATCTCATTAATACTAAAAAAAGTTAGACATTCAGTTTTTTTAAAAACAACAACAAAATAAAACAGAGGCAACTCACTTTCCATTTCTGTGTTGTTAGAAGAATTAATAAACATAAAATGAAGTCTGACTGATTGACAATGAATTGCTTAAAGTTTCAGTATATCCCTGTCATTGGTGTTTTAAAATCAAATTGACAGGATTCAACATCCAGGTTACCTTCTAGAAAGAATTATTGTATAAGCATAGACTAATGGTTGATTATGGCATTGCATGACACTTTCAAAATAATACCTTCAATGATTGTAACCAGATTTTGACCAAGGAAAGAAAGTGTTTTTGGCATCTTAGAGGCTATCATCCTTCGCAAGGGAAAAAGAATAATCAGTAAGTAAACAACCATAAGATCACAGGATTTAGAAGTTTTACAGTGGATCAGTGTTATTAAAATGTTTTATATATTTTTAAAAATAGTAACAGAATTCATCCTGTGCTAGGAAGGTTCTGTTTATGAAGACATAAGTGGACAAAACATTTCAGTATTTAAATCCTTTCATACTCACAGAGTTGCCCTCTGTAGATAGGTAGAAAAGGGAGTTTGTGGGATATACACAATAGATACCCCATGCCTTCAAGGAAAGCTAGATCTGAGCAAAACACTCTTTTTAAAAATCCCTTTTGTGTAATTAGATCATAGATTAAAGACTATGAGTCATTTTTATAGTGAGCTAGGGCACTGGAATATATACTGGAATGGTATATCTTTGGACAACATCAGAATTAAAGTTTTATGGAACATACTATCAAGTGAATAAAATATTGTCTTTCTCAAAAGAGTACACCTGTGACTGTACTCATCCAGATGTGTACATCAAGGAGACCGGGGGGTGGAATCCTTACCTGCATATTTGATACAATTTTCTACTTTTGTGATCATGTTTTTATTTTATTACATTTGCATTACATTCTTTCTCTGAAAAGGAAATCAGAGCAATGCACAAGTCATTATCTTCTACAGAGCGCCCACTCATATGTCACCAAAATTTTGAATAAAACATGTGTATCCTAATTTATATATGGGTGCACATTTATAGATGCTCAGTACTGTGACCAAGTGTCATGTTTACATGCTCAGCTTATTGTCCAGCTGCTAACTGTTGATGGGTAAATTGCTCTCCCTTCCTATGGATTTTTGAAACAGATCCAGACAGCCCTTGAAATAGAGGATGTGTGCAAATAGGGGATTTGGGGGTTCTTCAAGAGAGGATGATCTTCTATAAAATAAGACTCATGGCCACCCAGTCATCTGGATAGCAAAGCCCAGGCTTGCACTTAACTTCAGAGTGGTTAGTACATTAAGCACCTGTAGAATTATCACCAGATATAACAATAAAATAGAATTTTGGAATTAGCTCCACAGATGGAGCAGGATGTCTGTATGTGCATTGTCCCACACAATCTACAGTATCTTCCCCATTTGTTTTACTTGCTATATAGTAATTAGACCTGCATGCAAATTCATTTTTATACTTGAATCGCCTCCTTCCTCTGGCATAAATGAGACAACTTGCAATCATGAGAGATCTGTCTACAGATATGTCTGTGTAAAGATGGATATCAGTGGTAGGGTGATCTCTTAGTTCATTAACTTGGAGAGACAGAAATAGTAATGATCCCATAGCACTGGGTTACAGTGTGAAGAACTAGTATAAATATTTTTTGGGGGGGAATGAGTCTGATCTGTAAATATGCTGTGCCCAAACTATTTTGGACAGGAAATACAAATTACTTCATGAACACAGTGTCTCAAAATGTGATTATTTTGCCTGTATTTCATGCAAATATTCCGGCACAAACTTATTAAGGTGATATGTAATTAATACAAGCCTATAAAAGTCAAAATTACACCTGGGGCTTGAAGGCACTTATATATCAAATCTGGCCTAATTGCTTTGAAAATGCCTGCTCATGAAACTGTTGAATTATTCTAAATCCCTTAACATTTCTACCAATTTTAAAAACAATGTGTGATATTATTAGCATTTCAATTATTAGTACTTGAAATCAAAAAGGGTCTGTTTATGTTTCAAAGAAGGGAAATTATGCCAAAGTCACCTTATTTTCATGATCTTATCCACAACCTTCTTTGCGGATTTCCTGAATAAAGCAAGATTAGTAAATCAAAGTAAAGTATGGAGAGCAGAAATAAACACAAGAATGCCCTATTTATAATTCCTTCTGTAGATGGATTATATCCCAGTTTAATTCTGTCATTTATTTGTTTCAAGCAGTGTTTTCTCTTTCTCCCCTTATTCCTTAGGTTGAGGCCCAAGGTCCAAGAGATCCCTTCTTTGCATACAAAGGGAAAGGTTTATCAAGTCCCAGAGATGGTCCCTCGGCTCAGTACATTGGATGGAGAGTTGCCACTTCCATGTGCCACCACTTCTTGCCACCAATTGGTCCAGATATCCCTTTGCCACGCCTGCCTATACAGAAGCCACTGTTGACACATCGAGAACTGGAACCAATGTTTAAGGAGAAGAAACCCAAATGTCTCTCTATAAGGTACTAATTTCCTCTGTCTTCATATATGCTCTTTTAGTGTTACACAGTTTACCTTAATATTCTTTTAATCCTTCCTGTTTTCGTCCTTCCTGTATCAGATAAAGCTTGGCAAAGATAGTTTAATAATAATAATAATAATAATAATAATAAAATTTATTTGTATCCCGCTTATTGCCAGACAATCCAAGCGGCTTACAATAAAACCCATATAACATATCCCCAAAAAGAAAAACAAATTCACCCCCTAATCAACCTCTACTGTGTTCCTCATCCATCAACAACTGGATAGAAAGAAACCTATCTATATGGATCAGATCTTGGGGTGAAGCAGTCACATGTCTGCTTTGCATCAAAGCACCCTTCTTTGTCTGTCATTTGTCATGGCTGCATCATTACTGAGTTTAAAAATAAGCTTTACGATTAGGAAAAATCTAGCATGGCGATGTCATAAGAGTTAAGCTTTTTGAAGTTCTTTGCTCTAGCAAGCCAATTCCCAGAAAACTGGTAAAGGAAAATGTGATCACTCGATAATACTGTATATTATTGTTGTTGTATGCCTTCAAGATGTTTCCAACTTATGGTGACTCTAAGGTGAACCTATCATGGGGTTTTCTTGGCAGGATTTGTTTAAAGGGGGTTTACCTTTGCCTTCCTCTGAGGTAGTGAGAATGTGGGTTTCCATGCCTGATTCAAACCCTGATCTCCAGAATCCAACACTGAAACCACCACACCATGCTGACTCTCACAGGAGTATACGAGGGGGTATCATAAAGTAATAATTATCACCTGGAAGTTATTATGTTGTATTGATGAAATTTTGTCAGTGTTATCATTGGTCCCTACAAACATGATGTTGAGAAAATCCCCTCATTGTGTCCTTTATTTTTGTTACAAGTTGTTCCAGAAGTGACTAAAGCAGGGGTAGGCAACCTTTCCCCTATAAGGGCCGAGGGACTTCAGCTCCCAGAATCCCATGCACATACAACATGGGACTATTGGCCAACATGACTGAGGCGTCTGGGAGCTGAAGTCCCTTGGCCCTTAAAGGGGAAAGGTTGCCTACCCCTGGACTAAAGTATAAGATGGAGAAGTATGAGGGGGTATCGTAAAGTAATAATTATCACCAGGAAGTTATTGTGGTATATTTATGAAATTTTGTCAGTGTCATCATCATCAAGTGACTTTTTCTTCCCCTAAAAAAAAAAATCTGTTGTGGGGTCACTGATTTGACAACATGGATGATATCCTTCATAAAGTGGAAGAATGGTTTAAGGCACAGTCTGCAGACTTCTACAATAATGGTATTTGGAGGGTCAAGAAACACTGGGAAAAATGTGTAAATCTGGATGGTGAAAATTTTTAGAGGTGATATTTAAAACCTTACAATACCCCCTCGTATGTGCATGTGTATGTGTCACAGCAAACTCTGTTAGTCTATCTTTCCCCCCTCCCTCAAACCACTACACTACGTTGGCTTTCCCTTCTCTCTAAGCCAAAACTAAATGTGATTATGAGCCATACCTGAGTTTCTTTGGCTTAATCAAATATACAAGGAGATATTGTAAAGTTTTACTTATTACCTTTAAAAAAATTGACAGAAAGTTTGTTTTGATTTGTAGTCGTTAACTTTTCTCTACATAGTCACCATCCAGATTTATACATTTCGCCCCGCATTTCTTGACCTACCGAATACCATTATTGTAGAAGTCTGCAGATTGTGCCTTAAACCACTTTTCCACTTCATGAATGATGTCATCTGTGTTGTCAAATTGGCGACCCCACAATGGATTTTTCATTTTTGGGAAAAGAAAAAGCCACAGTGATGATGACACTGACAAAATCTCATCAATATACCATAATAAATTCTGGGTGATAATTATTATTTTACGATATTCCCTCATACTTCTCCATCTTACACTTTAGTCATAGAATCATAGAATCATAGAGTTGGAAGAGACCACAAGG
>CM034703.1:63168609-63179458 GCA_020142125.1 Phrynosoma platyrhinos | reverse complement strand
CTCAGGACACATGGGTGGTGGTGGACATTGGTTGTTGATGGTGGTGACTAGAATGGTAAGTGTTGGTGGATTGTCGTGTGTATATAGCCTTGTACATAGAGGAACCAAGATTAAAGCCTCATCTGAGAGACACCTGTTTGTAGAGTCTCTTTACTCTTTCTGGAAGGGGAGAGTTGCTCCTTCAGCTCACAAGGTACTGCCTGCATCTGAGAAAGTGGTGACCCTGGTGCTACACGTTGACGTGGATCATCACGTGCTGCATAACCACGCTAACAATTGCATGGGATAGTATCAGGCTTCTGACACTGGCAAAAGTGCACTAGTTACATCTCAATACCACTGCATTTTAGAGATCATCAAGCCACACACCCCCACACACTTTTTAGCCTCTCCTTTCATCCCACTCTACATTACTGAGAAGTGTCCTGCCTTTTGTAAGGTATTTGGAGGGTGCAGCTTGCTGCAGGGAGATAAGGGGATGGGGAAATTTTCTTTCACTAACTTCTTTCCATTTGCTTTTCTTAAAATCCAAATCTTTGTCTGCAAAGTACATGCAGAAACAGCACATCTGTATATTATTTTGGTGGGATGATTAGCCCAGTTTAACTTATGATTTTTATGTAAACCACAAATTATAGAATATTAGTAGGAGAGGGAAAAAGGATGAGAGAATTCCTAGAACTAAAGGTCTTCTGCTAGTGTTGGGATTTGTAGCTGTGCTGCGGCAGCTTGAGCCAGGATGTTTACTCAGGAGCTTATCACATGACAAAAACCCTGACTGCAGCCAGGTTGCAGGTAGGAATTATCACACATAATTGACTGCTGATTCTGCCGCGCGAGTGCAGTCTGGGTCCCAGGCGTGCTTCGGAGGCCGCTTTTCAAAGTCAGAAGGCTCCTGGCTTTAAAAAGTGACCTCTGAATTACACATGGAACCTGGGCTGCAGCTGGGCTGCACTTGTCCAGTACAATTGGCAGCCAATTATCTGCGATAATTCCTGCCTGCATCCATAACCTGGCTGCATCCCATTGGGGTGCAGTCAGGTTTTTTGTCCATGCGGTAAGCTCCTCAGAAATAAGTCCTGCAACATTGAATGGGAGTTGCACCCATAGGTATGTTTAGGATTCTTCTTTCTGTGCCTCCTTGACTTTTCCACATGGATGTTCCCTTCTTTCACATCTCTCTTTCTTCCCTCCTTTCTTTTCCTTCTCTTCTCCTTTAGATAAAATACTGAAGGGACTTAAAATCTGACACCACTGTATCTCCATGCTAGGATTCTTCTTCTTTTTTAAACACTTTTCTGGGGAGAAACTTTAAAAATACATAGCATCTTCTATTTATCATTTCTATGTCCCAATAGATTTTCTGGGAGGAGGGCTAGGATGTTTGTATTGAATTTCTCTCTTGTAAAACAAGGGTACTGTCTTAAAGAAAAATGATAAAAACTTAAAACAGAGGTTCCCTGTCTGAATAACTGTAAAAATTAGGTTCCCTATAAAGTAGAGAATATGATAAAGATAAACTGCCCAAGTTAAAATGGAGTTGTCTAACAGGGAAGGGCATGGCAAGTTTCCAAATCTAACCATAAGTTTTAAGTTAGGGTGAGAGGCTGTAGCAATCTTTTCTTCCTAGAAAGACAGGAATAGTGTGGTAGGTGGTCTTCCCCTTCTCTAACTACACTTCCTGGAAGACAATTTGCTTATGTTTTTTCTCCTTGTCTTTTATATTCCTGCATAGCAGGGAGTTGGGCTCAGTGGTCCTTGTGGTCTCTTCCAACTCTATGATTCTATGATTTTTCTGATTCAGGGGAAATTATAAAAATTATGTAGCTTTCAGCCTAATCCTGTAGAAGAAGATGGACTGGTATATAAAAATGCAGGTAGAAATATTACTTTTCCCTGGTTGGTACGGCAGCTCTCAGTGGAAAAATAGAGAATGTACTGAAAAGACATTTAGTCTGATGGATAGTTGTCTGAAGTTTAATGCGCTGTGGCAAGCCTCTGTAGGTGTTAACGCTGGCTGAAAAAGCCACATAGGGACAAAACAGACTGTCTCTTTATCCTGGCTTTGGGATGGCTTCAGAGCATAGCAGCTAGGCACCGCATGCTCTGACACTGTCCCAAAGCCAGCATCATGCTGCCCACCGAACCACATAGGGGACAGCTTGCGGCACTCTGACAGTGTAGCGTTTATATGCTGCATGCTACAGGAGTGCTGCAAACTTCCGGCAGCAGTGCCGGAAAAGCAACCTTTTAGCCAGCTCAAAAAGGAGAGGCAATTTGCCACTTCTTTTTGTGCTGGCAAAAAGTTGCAATTGTCCCGGCCCCAACCCAGCATTCAAAGGGTGGCTTCGAGCCACCCCTTCAGGACAGTCTGTTCTGCAACTCAGTCAAGTTGGAATGCACAAGTACGGAAATGGAAGAATGATCAAAGCACTGTTCTAAACAATCTTGGAAATCATAGTTTATACCTTTGTTGTAAAGACAGACACAATTATTGGGTGCTGAATATGAGTTCTATGCAATATTTCAATTAATAAATCTAATTTGAAGAATAACGTTTGTATACTTATGCACGTTACCTACCCTGTAACTCATCACAATTTGTTCTCCATGATTATTAAACCAGAATATGTGTTAAGTAAGGCATATCTGGGGTCATTTCACACTACACAGTTATAGCACTATCCTGTCATAGCTGCATCTTATGAATTCTGGGGTTTGTAGTTTGGGGAGGCACCAGAACTCTGGCTGAGGATTCCAAATACCCTTCCCCAAACTGCAAATCCCAAGATTCCACAGGTTGAAACTGGCAAGTGGAATCATAGTGCTCTAGTTGTGTATAGTTGAGAAAGGGCCCTAGATGTTGTTGGTGTCTGTGCCCCTGGTGTCACCCGGTGTGGGGTGGCTGGGGCTTTGGAGCAAGGGATGGAGCTCCAGGTGGGGATGGGGCTTTCTGGGGGTAGCTGCCAAAAGGGTGCATTTGCCCCTTCTCTACTGCTAATGCTGTGGGCCACTTTCCTCAGAAGGAGAAAGGTGCTGCGGCAGCAGGGTCGGAAGGGTTGCACTAGGCCCTCTCCTTTGCTACCGTGGCATTGTCCTCCTCATGAGAGTGGTGACACACCAGCAGGGTCAGAAGGGGCACGCTTGGTCCTCTCTTTTGCTGCCACAGTGTTGTTCTTCTTAGGAGAAGAGTTATGCCACAACAGCAGGGTCAGGAGAGGTGCAGAGGAGATAGCCACTGTAGTGGCCCTCACTCCCCACCTGGGGGGGGGGGGGCAACCGGGTGTTACCCTTTTCCTGGGATGTTACCCAGTGTGGGTGACACCACCACACACCCTTTGTGACACTACTGGCTCTTGCAGTTCTTATTTGTCAAGTATTTTGGAGACTGTGGCTGATATCTTAGATGTGCTTGGTTGAACATAATGCTCTACCAGTGTGCCTCTGCTTTCTTTCCACACACCTCTGCCTCATCATATAACTGATCTTTACCAAATAATCCAGAGTGTGTAGGGTTTTTAAGTCTCTGAGTCAGCGTATTTCTTAGCATGTCTACTCAAAAGAAAGTCCTACTGAATTCACTGGGGTGTGTTCCCTGATAAGTATGCACAAGACTGTACCTTTATAGGAGATTTCCTGTCTGTCAGGGTGGTGATTTCTTATTTAATCATGACAATGATTAGAGTCTTATCAAGAGGTAATATATAGTTGCTTGTTTTAATTGGTAGCAGGGAACCACATAACCATGCTGCATATGTGAAGGGGAAGAGTGTGAGGGGCTAATCAGTGTTTATAATGCTTTATATGCTTTATAATGAGGAAATATTCTGTTCAATAAAAAAAGCAATTTCTTTTTCTTCTGTAGGAATGACAGAGCCTTACACAATCTTTAGTTAGAATGCCCAGGACCAAATTATCTTCTCACTTAAGCACAGTAATTTCATCCCTAGTAACCTGTGGTCTGCCAGCACACTAGCTATAAAGCATCTAATGTTAGGAACTGATAACATTTACTGCAGGATACAAATATGGTATACCAAACATTTCTCAGGAAAAGGGACTGGCTGCTCTCATTTCACAGCATTTTTCAGTTAACATTCATGTGGCACTTTTTGAGCCTTAAGAATATATAGCCATTAGAAGTAATTTTGAGATGATTACCTTTTCTTTTTCCCATTATGTCAATAGCAGCTTAGTAAATGATATCTCACATTTAGTTTAAGTTATATACTTTTCTTCTATGCACTTAATGTTTCCTATTCCATTTACATCTATCTTTGGTACAGAAAAGAGAATGAACATGTAATAAAAACAGCTTAAAGGGGTGTGTGTGTGTGAGGCAGGGGAGCCTTGAATAAACGGAACTTTCATCTGATGTTTTGTTCCATATGGTAGATTTTGGGGCAAGAGAAGGAATAGGAATGCTAATGCAGGAACATTATTTCTAAAGGGGAAAACACAGTGTGTCACTCCCAAGATCACAGGTGCCATTCTTCTCATAAATCAAGATGGGAGAAAGCTTTCAAGGAACCACTTTCAGTTAAATTAGTTCATGGTTTTGATGGAGAAAATTAATGATTAGTTTGAGGCTGAATCCTTCCAGACAAAATTCCTCGAGAACATGTGGCTCGTACTCATGTCTAGGCTTTATGACCGAGATAGAAATGCAGAATTTGTCTTTACTCCACACATCCTACTTTTAGAAACCTTTCCACTTTGTGTTCTGTGGATGTGCCATCCCACAGGGATCATCAGGAGATTGACTAGTTGTGAAATGTCAAATCTATATAAAGCACAAACTGCTATAGTGGAAGAGAGAGAAGTGTTGTTTTTTTTTAATAAATGAAAATTCTAGTTAGAATTTTATGAGGAGTACTGTGGCTCTTGGAAAGTTCCCTCCTTTTTCCTACTACACAGAGGGTCTGCTAATCTCCTGCAGGGGAAGAAGGTGGGAACTCCACAGAGGCTCCACAAGCTCAATGACAGGTTCAGAGCACATTTCTGGAGCAATGCTTGCACATTTGTGGATCCATATAATGGTACTGTAACTGTATATTCAGGTAGTGTTGCTGGATGTGGGTGAAGGAGAGCAAATATGATTCCCGATCTTGTACAGCAGATTTCTGTGCATAGGGCATATTGTTTCAGAAGCATTACATTCTAAGCCTGACACCACTAGTCATATTAACCTTCATTCAGACAGATAAAAAACCTTGGGTGGCTTCTGGGGTATTTTTTGTGTGTCTTCTATTTTATTTCATGATGTAAAAAAGGCATGTGTCCACAGTTGTGTTTATGGGTGTTGAATTAAGGGTCTGTTGAACAATATCTAAACCCTGGAGTGAGAAGAACCATGTTCACATGAGGTATAATATTTGTTTTGAATAATTGGTAATCTTTCGTTGTTCTTAATTAACTACAAATCAGCTTCAACTCATGATGACACTGGGAGTGAGATACTGTCCCCTTTGTCTTCAACTACTCTGTTTAGGTCCTGCAGGCTCAGGGCTATGGCCTCCTTGATTGTATCTATCCATCTTGTATGCAGCCTTCTCCTTTTTCTGCTATCTTTCACCTTTTCTAGCATTATTATCTTTTCTAGTGAGTCATAACTTCTTATTATGTGGTCAAAGTACAACAGCCTCAACTTAATCATCTTGGATTCAAGGGACAGTTCAGGCTTGATCTGATCTAGGACCCATTTATTTGATTTTTTCTCAGTTCACAATATCCTCAGTATTCCTCTCCAATTCCAATGAGTTGATTTACCCCCCTATATTTATTTTCTCCATTGTCCAGCTCTCACATCTGTGTATGGTGATGGGGAATATATGGCTTAGCCTTAGACTATCCTTACTTTAGTATTCAGCTTTATATCCTTGCACTTTGGATCTTGTCTAGTTCTTTCATAGTTGCTTCCCCAGTTTTAGTCTTCTTCTGATTTCTTGGCTACAGTCTATGTTCTGATCACTGATTGATCTAAAGTATGGTAAATCTTTAACTATTTTTATTTCCTTGTTGCTCGTGTTGAATTTACATAAATCTTCCATGGTTATTATTTTTGTTTTCTTTAAGTTCAACAGCAAGCCTTCTTTGCATTTTCTTCTTTAATTTTTTAAGCTAATCAGCACAATTTCTATGTATTAAAAATTCAAATATTGTTGTTTTCTATGCAAAATATTTTTTTTTTTGTTTTAGACTCCTAAATTAGGGGGGAAAACATAGACCCTAAGGGAAATGGCCATTGTTATTTATTTGCAGAGCAAACTTGTATTCATGGTATTTTGCTGAGAGAAATGTCCCACAATCATTATTTTTATTTTTATTTTTTGGTGCCAGCTGGCCAACAGACAATCAGATCATGTCACTGCAGCATTCCTTGCAAGCAAATTTTATTTATGTGGAACACTATCTTCTTGTTTTCTTATTTGACACCCTGCTACAGAAGTAATGGTAGAGGGGTTCCCCACTATGAAGGTTTATTATGGAAATATGGCTCACCCAGTGTTACCACATTGTTACTAAGCTGTCTGTCCATGGTGAACCAGACTGCCTGCCCAGGTAAACATCTGTCTTTGTAGGATAGTGTGTCATTGCAGCATTACCACTTTCTCATGCCAGATTTTCTCAGTTTATTTGGCATATACTGCTGGAATGGACATTTACCTTTGAACTCAACCAGCTGTTCATCATTTGTTCAATTAGTCTCTGTTGTGTACCACTTTCAAAGCTGCTCAACAAACATATTGCACTAATCCCAAAAGCCAGTCAGCTTATCACCGAGTCTACACATTGCTCTTGTGTGTGTGTGTTTTCTTGTTGGATCAGAAGTGGCTTGTGAATTCACAAAATCTCTTCAGGCTCATCAACTCACTGAAGTGATATTGCCCTGAGACTGGATGCCTCAGTTCCTTCAAGGCTACATGGTGTCCACAGTACACTCTTACAGGGAGAGCATTAGGCCAATACATGCCTTCAGCTGAGTGTTGTCAAAAGTCCTCCACACTTTGGTATGCTGCTCTTGTTTGATGCCATGAATATAAGTTGTAGCTCTCTATTATTTTTATGCATTATATAGTAAAAATTGGTTTGTATGACAAGGAATTCAAAAGTTTTCAGCCCAATTTTTTCATTTCCATCCTTCTTTGGTTCTAGGTATCCCTCTGGGCATCCTTCCAGCTGCTTTCTGGTAAACTGTCTGTGGATGTTTGCCCCAAGGCTCTCCACCCTTGCTTTTATGACATGACTATTTTCATGTTGTTGTTCCTGTACTGGATATTTTGCATGTGCACTTGTTGCTCCCCCACATCCAGTTTTGTACTCCTTAAACAACTAGTAATGTGGAGTTTTATTTACCACACTCTCCTTCCCCATCTGGAACACAAAACAATTTCTAAATGCAAACAAAACCAGTAGCTGTTGGTGGTGTCCATGTCAGTTGGGTAGTGAATCCACTCTGGGGTTTAGTTCAAGCTTTCAAGGAGCTGCTCAAGATGCTAAGCCCTGCAAAATGGGTTCTTTATTTACCACAATTTTATTTTGCTCCATTGAGCTTATGGAGAGTGACCAAAACCACTACAAATATTTTAAAATTAAAATGTACAGAAAAACTGGTGAAGAACCATATAGGTTCATAAAACCAGTAAAGATACAGAATATATTATATTAAACATGATAGAATAATTATCTAAATATAATAACCAAAGTGGCTACAAGTTGGTTAGTATATAGGTGTTGATAATAATGAAGTATAATATATCAAAGGTAGGTAAGGATAAAGGTAGTTCCTTGACATGAATGTCTAGTTGCAACCGACTGTAGGGACAGTGCTCAACTCAGTTACTAAGCTGAAGAGCCAGCATTGTCTGAGGACTGCTCCAGTGGTCATGTGGCCAGCATGACTGCACCGAACGCTGTTACCTTCCCACCGAAGTGGTACCTATTTATTCACTTGCATTTGCATGCTTTCAAACTGCTAGGTTGGCAGAAGCTGGGACTAGTGACAGGAACTCACCCCATCATGCAGCACTCGGGCCTTGAAGTGCCAACCATCCAATTTTCCAGTTGTCAGAATTAGTATCTTAACCACTAAGCCACCACATCCTTTGTCTTGTCAAAGCAAGGCAAAAATATAAAGCACTACCAAATTAGCACAATAGTAATAAATGGCTTTTCACATGTGGTTTTTAAACCACAATTTCATTGGGATTGAAGTGGCATTGGCGATGCTGATTGCACAACGTCACTTTCCTTCCCTAGCTGTCCTGTCCCCCAGCCATTTCTTTTCATTTATGGGGGAAACCCATGAATGAGCTGCCAGTCGTGCAGTGCCCTGGGTGCAAAAAGCCATTCCTGGGGCACTCACATCATTGGCACTCACATGTTTTCTCTATCCCCTCCTTCCCCCTTTCCCCCTCCCCCTCGCTATATTTATTTCCCCCCCCCTCTGTTTTTTTTGCAGAATTCCAGTGCTCCAGTGCTCTGCAGCCTCAATGTTTGTGTGTGTGTGTGTGTGTGTGTGTGTGTGTTTTAAAGTTAAAATTATAAATTGGGGCTGCAGAGCTTCAAGACTGTATGTGGAATATTGTTTTTTTAAAGAATGCTGGGTAGGGAGGGCAGACTTAAGGGAGAGAATGGGAAGGGAATGCCATGGTGGCACCAGCCCCCAGTTGCGCTAAAGCAAATGGATACAGTGATGACAACAATGAAAGTGATACATTGCCATTTCTTTCTTTCTTTTTGACATGATTGCAGCAAGAAAGGCACTGGTATGATAAAGCCCAAAGTCTACTAGCACATCTTCCAGTCTCAACATCTTAAGTAAAACAAGCGGTGGATATATGTTATTAAAAGACTAAAAAATACTAAAACAACATATGAAATATCTAATATATTGAAAACCACAGGAACAGGACACTTTGTAACAACATAAAGAAACAGTGAAAAACTGACACCTCTAGAAACTGAGGAGGGTTGCAGACTGCCAGAAATAATGCAAATTGAGTCCACTTTAAGGGTTAGTGTTAGTGCTAGGGAATCATGGGAATTGTTTTTTTTTTTTCTGAGACATTGAGCCTTCTCTGTCAGAGAGCTCTGGTGCCACAATAAAATACAGTTCCCATGATTCCCTAACCCTAACCCTAACCCTAAAAGTGGACTCAATTTGCACTATTTCTAGCAGTCTGCAACCCCCCTGACTTAGCTCAAACTGATCTTAATATCTATTTATCAAAGGTGCAATTCTAAACAAGCTTATCCAGCCACAATCAGATGCAGGACAGCAGCCCAAACCTTCTTAAAATACAAAATATGTATCTACCAAGTTTGAGGTATAGGACATCTTCTTTACTTTGGTCACAGAGATTGAAGATATCAAGAACATTTCAATGTGGTTTTAACAAAAATCTCAAAATAAAATAGAACTTGGTGAAAAATCAAGGATATAGAAAACCATAGCTTCATGTCAAGACATAGAAGGAGCACAGGACAAGAAAACAAAGCCTACTAATTGCCCTTAATGACCCACTTAAAATAAAAACACATTCAAATGGTAGAGTCAGTAGAAAGCAATAAAAAGTGGCTTTGCCTGGTTCCCTTCT
The DNA here is from genome assembly GCA_020142125.1 of Phrynosoma platyrhinos. Classification (NCBI taxonomy): domain Eukaryota; kingdom Metazoa; phylum Chordata; class Lepidosauria; order Squamata; family Phrynosomatidae; genus Phrynosoma; species Phrynosoma platyrhinos. The sequence continues at coordinate 63,169,859 of CM034703.1, read as the reverse complement.
GTTAGATGTCTAGCACCTTCTAACCTAAATCTAACAAGATCTATAAACAAGGAAAACATGAGAAGAAAAGAAATCTCTTCTCAGGGTTCTTTCTGACATGTATAGCTTCCACACTAACCAAATGTTTTCTGCAATCATATTGGTTTCCTCTTATTAGTCCTGTTTGGAATTTGTCCCAGCTAAAGACCATTTCTTCAGTTTATTGTTTGTTGGATCAAAAGTTTTAATTATCCTTTTTGTTAATTGGGCCATCTTTCAAATGTTCTTATCAAAATTTAAGTAAAACATTTTTTTGTTCCAGCAAAGTTCATGTTGCTACCAAGTGAAAAACCAACTCCATTAGTTATCATAAATTTTATTTGGACCAGTGATCATGAGCTATTTTCTTCCTTTAGAACCCAAGTTTAACAGATTATCATAAGTGCAAATGGTGTGACTGATGCTGCTTGGCAAGAATTCAAAGGAACATCTATGACAAGAGCTTGACTATTTTAACAGACTAGTAGACATGCATCAAGTTCCTGTAAGACCATAACAGCAAAACATTGGACCTTATCACACGGAGTCCAAAGCAGACAGAATCCAAAACAAATCCCGACCTAATACGTAATATTTTTCCATGTTTCCACACGACGTCGCACAGAATCCCGACAGAACCCCGAACGAATGCGAAACGAATTGAGATCTTTTGCATTTCGGTTTCTTTAGGAAGTACAACTGCGCTTCCGAAATCATTGCACAATGCCCAAGTCTCCGAAATACATATGAACACGCAATACGTATTGGGGAGCATTTCCCCAATACGTATTGTGGAGCATTTCCCTGCCCCCGCCTGCGCCATGCCGGCTTGGGAAGGAGGGTGTGTTTGACAGCCGGCTGTCAAATGCACCCCTCCTTCCCAAGCCGGCGCGGGGCCGGGACTCTGGGAAGGAGGCATGTATTTGACAGCGGTGGAGGAGGAGGAGGAGGCACAAGCAGCATTTCCTCCTCCTTCTCCATCTCCATCTCCATCTCTTGCTCCTCCGGGGCTTTCCTCTTCCTCCTCCTCCTCCGGGGCTTCTCCCCCGTCCTCCGAGGCAAGGCTCCCCTCAGGGCTGCTTTCTCCAGCTGCAGCCTGGCTCCAAGAGCCGCCGCCGCCGCCACCTCCCGATGGAGCCTCCACCGCCTCGGCGCCCCCTTCCTCCGCTCCCACCCTTCTATCTTTTCCAGCGCCTTCCTCCTTCCCTTCTTCTGGCTCCTCGCCTCCGGGA
>CM034703.1:63156465-63166726 GCA_020142125.1 Phrynosoma platyrhinos | reverse complement strand
TTTGGATTCTGTCTGCTTTGGACCCCGTGTGATAAGGTCCTAAGACTCTCCAGATCTTCAGTGTATCTCTAAGGTTAATATCTGCCAGAAGTTGACCATAGAGTTATGCTGGAGGACTACAGATATCTAGAGAAGTGTTTTCTCTAGGAACTTCTAGGTTTTCCAACACAACTCTATGGACAACTTCTGGCAGAAATGTGCTGGAGGACCTAGAGATTCCTAAAGAGAACATATTAATCAAAACTACAAATAATCAAATCCGCAAAAGTCAAAGCTGCAAATGTGGAGGGTGAACTGTACTTGAATTTTGATAAGAACATTTGAAAGATGTAATTTGTAATGTTCTTTTTTTAAAAAGTAATTCAAAGTAATGTTTTACTTAATTTTGTGAAATAAGATAGTGAAGAAAGTCATATGTGCCTACAGTGGTAATTGGTTTTGGAGCCATGGGTTAAGAATGGTGACATTAATTTTAAATAGAAATTCACTACAGGAGTTATCTTTACATGATGGAACAAGGATGATGGTACCAAACCTTCAGACAGATGGTACACCAACACCCATTAAAAAGTTGTTGTTGTTAAAAATAAAGCTGAAAACAGCCTCAGAGGAAAGCTACTTATATAAAAAATCAGAAAAAGTACAAAACAAGTCAGAAGCCAACATAGGAGAGGTTATACAAACACAACGAATGAACTCCTTTCTAGATACTGCATTTATGTGCATATGTGTGCTTCACCGGAACACATGAAATATATCGCAAACAATATGGAACACAAACCTCTTCATTTGTGAATCACTTTGTAGAACATTCATCATAAAAGCTGGTATAGAAATAAATAAATATGCCATTGATTTTAAATATATGAACATAACTTATAATATTTTTGATATTTATATGTTGTAAATGTTTGGTTTCATATGATGTCAGCAAAGTACATGATAAAATCAGAAAATAAGCCATCTTGAGTCCTGGTTTTGGAGAAAAGACAGAATATGAGTAAAGGTAATCATAACTAAGTAACAGGAGGAACAACTATATAATGAGAGCGTTGTCTCTTTCTGTGTAAATTGCACTGAATTAAAATAAACTACCATTGTTTTTAGCTTGTAGATTCCATGGCTCCAGTGTATATGAGCATGTGATCCAAATTTCTCAAGCATAGTTCCTCAGACTAAAAATGTCTGGTTACATTTTTAAAAAGAGTTGGCAAGAATAACTTAAAGGATCTGCATAGGCCTGCAATGAAATTTCCCCCCCCCCTCAATATTATAGCTGTTTTTAATATATTCTTGGGTGCTGAAATTGAATAGCACAATGAAAATGTCATACCAATGGCAGTTCTTTCACAAATTCCATATTTTTATCAATTCAGTTGGTACTCTGCTTTAATTAAGTGGAGACACGGATGTTCCAATGCTCTTTCTTTTAGAGGTTCAAATTGATTTCAACAGATTATTGTTTTTTATATCAGTGAATTAAAAAGTATTTTGAAAGTCTGCTAGAAGACTTTAACACTTTTCATATTCTTTGCGGGATAATTCTTTGCAGAATCATTTCATTCTGTCACAAATTACAACATAGAAATATCAGAGTAAGTTGTGAAATACTGCATACGATGGAGCAAATCTGAGGTCATTTTTGGATTTAGAATGCCACATTTCTATAAAACCAGTGTATCTCTTTAAAAAAGTCTTTTTATGACTCTCAATTTTTCAGGCTGGTGTAATCAGTAATTTCTTCCAGGCCTTGAAGAGCTGATTAGTATTGGAAGAATTCAGTTGGAATGGAAAATGCCTTATCTCCTAACATCAACATTGGTCAGGATTTGGTGGCATTTAAATTATAATTGACATAGATGACCCTAATTCTCAGCCTCCTCTTAAAATGTTTGCAAGCATCTACTTGGTTAGGCAGAAAAGAAAAACATGTTCTACAAGATATTTTCCTTTCCTTTGTGGGTCCAGAGAGCACCATTCATAAGATTATCATATACCTTTCAGAGACATCACTGATTAGTGTCTCAGAAGTGTCCCTCTCAGACTGGGAAGAGGAGAGGATATTTATCACACAAGATAAATGGCACTCCGTCTTCATACACTTAATGCTTTAACAAGTACATCTCACATTACCTTTTAGTCAGCTTGTTAGGAGCCCTCCATCTAGAATGACCCTAACGTCCATACTTTCTCCCTGTAGAATGTTTCTGGGTATTTCCATCTTTCCTTCTGTTAATTTGTTCCACTGTGAAGGCAAAAAATGTTTCATATAGCTGCTATGAAATAAAGGACACTATTTTAAATGCACAGACTGAGTCAAAGGCATGAATCACTTATCATGCTTGTGAAGTTCAGCACTGACAGTAATATGCAATGTCATTGATCTTTTCTGTAACAAGATCTATTTATTCCAGATGGACTGTGCATGAAATCTTCGCCCACTGCTCTGAATGATTCTTAACATCCAGACAATCTGTAGCACTAGCAAAACACACCTTTGAACCTGCCCATTTGAAGTAACCCAGGTCAAGAATGTTCAGATTTCATTCACTGATGCTCAGTGTTTTTAACCACATGAACCCTTGGAAACAGTGAAGTTGCAATATTTTTAATTAATAAGTTTACATTGGGGGGATGCAGATGGCGAAAAGAGCTGTCTTCAATCTCAGGAAGGGGAGGGGCAGCCAGACGCTGGATGCCCCATCCCCTTCCTGAGGACGTCATCGGAGCAACAGCCTGTCCACACGCCGGGTGCTCCGATGACGTCCTTCCAGCTCAGCTTCCGCACACGCTGAGCCAGAAGAAACACTGAAGAGGTGTGCCGTGCCTTTTGTGGCATCTCTTTTGCGGCTTGTGGAAGGAGCGCCGTTTTAGGGCTCCTTTTGCAGGCGGCAAAAGGGAGAATTGGGGCCAAGGTGTCTGGCAGCCTTGGCCTCAATCCTCCGCTTCCGGGGCGGCCCAGGGCTGCCCGTCTGCATCCCCCCATTGTGTCAGAAAACCTAGCATAACTTTTTTGGTAACCAACTTAAATATAAATGGACAAGCAGTGGTGGCCCTCCTAGAGATGTAATATTTCCAGATATTTTGAAGACTTGGGGGAGAAATGCCCCACCTTTTCAAATGGGAATGTTTGAAAAAAAAATATGAAATGTTAACACTCTTTAGAGGCAAAAGTCCCTTTCTTAATTTAGGAACGTGAAATGCATTTTTCATAAATTGGTTTATAATACAATTTTCATGTTTGATATAGTAAAAGTACAGTTTATTCAGTAAATAAGTACACATTTAAATGGCTGTTGAAAACTTTATTTTTGTTTACAAATGAAGTGACAGTATCTTGAACTGTAACTCTAAGGATTCAAATTACAAGAAAAGATATTCCACCTAAACATTAGGAAGAACTTCTTGCATGTGATAGTTGTTCAAGGGTGGGATAGATTGTCTCATTTGCCTCATGGTGGACTTTCCATCTTTGGAGGTCTTTAAACAAAGTTAGGCATCTTTCAGGAGTGTATATTTCAGGAGTTGTATATTCCTGCAAGATGATCCTTGTGGTCCTTTCCAGCTCTTAGATTCTATGATTATTTGGTTTTGGAAGTTTATGAGAAGGCAAAAAGAGAAAATGCAATTAAAAAAAAACCTCAGAAGAAACCATCAACATTAGTAATACAATGAAAATTATTTGTCTTCATCTAGTCCTATATTGTGCCAGGTAGGCATAAAACAGTCATTCATATAAAACAACATTTAAAAAGGAAGCCAAGACCATGAATTGCATGATGTGAGACATTGTACAAAGTCTTACTTAAAGGTTTAACCTGCTATATGTTGTTGTTGTGTATCTTCAAGTCATTTCTGAGAGGATTTGCCATTGCCTTCCTCTGAGGCTGAGAGAATGTGATTTGCCCAAGGTCACCCAGTGAGTTTCCATGACAAAGCAGGCATTCAAACACTGGTTTCCAGCATCATAGTCCAATGCTCAAACTACTACACCATGCTGGTAAATGCAAATAAATATAGGAACATCTTGTTTTTAACTTTTTAAAATAATTCTTACAGAAAATATTCTAAAATCCATTTTTCTCATTTTCCTGGAGATAGACTTAAGAAAGGGAAGGAACTCCCCCCCCCCATCATTGTTTCTTCCCCTCCCTGGCCTTCACATCTGTATGATCTTCAGATTTTTTGTTCTACATTTCCCCTCAGCTATAACCAGGACTACAGGACCCCCAAAATGTAGGCTTGTTGTTGTTAACTGCCTTCAAGTCAGCCTGAACTTTTGGCAACCCTGTGGATGAGACACTTCCAAGACCCTTGGCCTCCATTGCTCTGCTTAGATCTTGTAGAATCAGGCCCAGAGTTTTCCTGATTGAATCTATCTTCCTCTCTTTCTACTGCCTTCTACCTTCCCTAACATTATCATATTTTCTAATGAGTCATACCTTCTCATGATGTGGCCAAGGTATGACAGCCTCAGTTTTGTCATCTTGGGTCCAAAACAGACGGGCCAAAAAGCGTGGCTTCCAGCCACATTGCAGATGGGGTGAGCAGATGACACATGACCCCTGAGTGGCTGGAAGTCACTCTGAGGCTGCCTAAGGCAGAAAGAGTAGGGAAAGTCCACTCTTTGCCAGCGGCCCATTTGAGATTGTGGCAGTGGCCACTTTCGGAGCTGGAAGCCACTTCAAGCCAGCAGACTGCTTCACCCATTGGCTTTAAAGTAGAGTTCAGGCTTGATCTGTTCAAGGACTCATTTGTTTGCATTTTTGGCTGACCACAGTATCTTCAGCATTCTTCTTCAGCATCACATCACAAATGAGGGCCTTTGCAGACTGCCAGAAATAGTGCACATTAAATTGAGGCACTGCCCTGGCTCAGTGCTAGGGAATCATGGGAACTGTAATTTATTGTGGCACCAGAGCTCTCTGACAGAGAAGGCTCAATGTCTCAGAAAAAAATACAATTCCCATGACTCCCTAGCACTAAGCCAGGGTAGTGCACTATTTCTGGCAGTCCAAAGGCCTTGAGTTGATTTTCTTTGAAGCTTATCACATTCTATAATAAAGCGACTTACGTGATCCAGGGTTAGAATTTAAAGTGGGTGGCATCCTGATCTTATCAGAGGGATTTAGCTGCTGAAATCACCGCCTGGGTCCATTCCCACTCCCAGGGGTACTCCGCATACCTCTTTTAGAAGCTGGGAGTTTTCCAGCTTAAGAAAATGGCAACTGGAGTGGTCCTGGGAGCAGGGATAGACCTGGGATGGACCTGGGCAGCAATTTTGGTGGCTAAATCCTTCTGATAATATCAGGATGTCACCTGCTTTAAATTTTAACCCGGAACAGGCAACTCGCATTATTTAAGAGTGCTATACGCTTCTTTCTGTCGGCTTTCTTTATTGTCCAGCTCTTGCTTCTATACATAGTGATAGGGAATATATTGACTTGGATGATTCTAACTTTAGTGCGTAGTTATATACCTTTATACTTTATACTAGTTCTTTCAGGGCTGCTGTTCCCACTCCTAGTCTTCTTATTTCTTGATTACAGTCTCCGTTCTAGTCAGCATTTTATTCAAGGTACGGGAACTCTAAACTATTTTGATTTCCTCATTATCTAGTTTGAATTTATGTAGATTCTCTGTGGTTATTATTTTTGTTTTCCTTATGTTCAGTAGTAAGCCTGCTTTTGCAGTTTCTTCCTTGACCTTCCCTAGTAATTGTTCCAAATCAGTTATGTTTTCCGCTAGTCATACGGTGTCATCTACATTTCTTAGATTGTTGAAGTTCCTTCTTCTTATCTTCATTCCTTCTTCATCTGAGTCCACACCTGCTCTTTGTATGATATTTTCTGTGTACATGTTGAACAGGTAGGGTGATATCCTTGCCTGCTTTTGTGATTCTCTGAACATAGAAGTCACCATGTGAAGGCATTTCTCTGAGCCCAGATCCCCCTCCACTTCTGTTGAGCTGGATGGGACCCCTTGGGACTAAAATAAACTTCACTGCTGCCACCACTTGATGAATTACCTTCTCTCCCCTTAGCAACACATTAGGACTTTGCTGGGAAATTCCACTAATACTTTTTCTTGCCAACTTAGAAAGGAGCTAGCTAAGCCAAGGCACATGAAAAAGGAGTGCAAAGAGGCAGAGTACTTTTGAAGAAAAGTTTTATTCTAACTAAAGGAGTTCTAGAGCAAAAGGATGTCACTACATGATGAACCAACTTGTCCTCCAGGCACAAACAGAAAATGTAAGTTACAGAGTACAATCATTTCAGCCAAACTAATAAAGCAGTTTAAAATCTTAATGCCACTGAGACACCGTTCATGTTCATAATCTTACAACTCAGATGGGAATTATATTCTTGGGTGTTTTGAGTTCCTGCATGGCAGGGGGTTGGACTGGATGGCCCTTGTGGTCTCTTCCAACTCTATGATTCTATAGATAGCTGGGAGCCTGGAATCCATTGTCCAGCTCCACCAGCTTCTTCATGGTCTGCCTCACAAGAGTCAGAGACTCTCAACAGCCAGGCAGATCCCAGACAGACAGACAAAAGTCTTGTGTTGCATCCAGGCTTTTAAAAACCTCTCTCTTAGAACCATCTCAAAGGTTTGCGCTTCTGTCCAACTTCCCATCTCATTGGACAGTTATCATCTCATCTGCTGTGATGTAATCCTTCATTAAATGTACCTCTCCCAACATTTAACCCTTTGTTACTTGGGGAAAAGGCACTGATAAATAAAGAGACTCCCAATTATCACATCTGCATTCTATCTATCTTAAATGAAGGAATTGCACCCCAAATAAGAATTTGGCCCCCAATCCAATTTTCCTTCATTTCCCAAATTTCTAGCATAGCAGTAACTTAAAACTTTTGGTTGAGCATTTAGAAATTTACTGTAGTCATCCAAAGAAAAGGGCCAGGCAGGGAAAGTTACCAAGGAAATGCAAACAGCAAATATAAGGATTTTAGATGTTAACCATCCTCTCTCTCTCTCTCTCTCTCTCTCTCTCGCTCTCTCTGCAGTACTAGAAATTTGGGGAATGAGGGAAAATTTTGTTGTTGACATTCTTGGGGGGGCAATGCCCTCATTTTGCCCCCTCTTTTAGCTGCTAAACAGCATAGTTAGTGGTGAGGGATGGGGAAACTGCAGTCAGCAATATCAGGAGAGCCACATATTGCCTGATGTGGTCTAAAATGTGGATACTGTGGGATGGACACCTAGTATATTATGCTGGTTGTATATAAAGGTTTCTCCCACCTTCAAATGTAATAATTCTGTTGAATTGTTTGGCAGTTTACTTGCCTATTCTGAAAGTATATTGCTTTATGAAGAGATTCTGCAGTTGCTGTCAAGGCTGTCATCTCTCCCTATCAGACAGATCCAATTCTCATTGCCAACTAAGGGAATTTTATGTGTGAGGCTCTCGGAATGCACTACTGAAGATAGTGCTTAGTGAATCATAAGCCTCCATTATAGATTGCCTGCACCACTGTGTATGGGTTGGGGTGTGGGGGGAATCCTAAATCTGGTTTTCAAACTATTCCAAAGGTCTGTGAAAATATGTATCTCCAATCAAAGAAATATCAGTATAAGGTACTGCTACTGGATTTAGATAGTACTTAGAAAGTGCAGAATATCAGTGAGAACATGATCAAAGAACTGTTGAAAAAAGAGAACATAACATATACATTACTTAAAATTATCAGAAAGGACTAATTAGCTCAGACAGCCAAGGGGTAAAATGAATTTCATATTAATGAATGCTTCTTTCTAAAACTATCAAAAAGAAATAGTTTAAAAATACAACCATTGCTTTCCTATACCAAGTTGCTTCCACACTAGCCCTGTGTATCTCAGTGTCCAAAGCCCACTGCATATTAGTGTATTCTGAGTTTACCTTCTTTTTTTTAAAAAAGCATCTGATTGATTGCCTTTTCCCCCTGACATATAAACACAGTTAGAATATCACCATGTCCGGTATGCCTAGACAATGAAATGCTGAATCAGGAGTGGTCTAGTGATGATGTTGCTATACCATTCTTGGGCTGCATCTGCAATGCAGGAATAATCCAGTTGGACACTGCTTTAACTTCCATGGTTCCATCCTACAGAATCCTGGGGTTTGTAATTTGTTATGGCACCAGAACTTCTGACAGAGAAAACAAAATAGATTGCAAAACTACAAATCCTGGAATTCCATAGCAATGAGTCATGGTTGTTAAAGTGGTATCAAACTGTGTGGATACAGCGTTGGTTGCAGTGCCACTATGTGTTTTGCGCCATCATTTCCCTCATTTGTAAATGGGTTTAAGAGACTGATATTTGCTGAGGGAACGTGTATCCCGGGACCTTTTCTACACATCCACAGACCAGTTGCTTTGCTACACATCCACAGACCAGTCGGTTTTCTAACATGCAAGAACACAATTTCAAAAGTGAAGATCTGGTGGGATTACTAAGCCTAACTGCAATTTCCTTTCATCCCTCCTCTAAGAAACTTCTTGTTGACTAACTTCTGACAAGAAAACTCACATGAGGTGGCCTGATTTCTTCTTCTCCCTACAACAACAAATGCTGTCATCCTATGAACATTTACAAGGAATGAGCCCTATGGAGACACTTGTATCTGAGGATAAGTACATGCCCTCTATCATGCCATTTTTTGCCTGCTTTTAAAATGTTCTAGTTTCAATTTCCTCCTCCCACTTTCCCCTTTCATTCCCAGCTTAAGTCAGTTGCTGTAAACTAAGCGCAACATGAAAAAGTAGTGTATCCTCAATTAACTTAGTGGGAGGAGATGAGGGGGTAGAGTATTGCCCTTCTCTGTAGGCTCTGGCAAAAGCAAATTTCCACAGTTTGTGTGTTCTTAGCTTGTGTGTTCTTCCTCATTAATAATGTTAGCCATCTTGACCACACTTTTGGTGTACCTTAACCACACGTGTCCATTTTGATCTATGAAATGTTGGAGAGTATGCCGTTGGATTGAGCTGTAAGAATAGCTGCCCCTATACAGTAATAAATTTATCATAAACTGGCCCTGTGCAAGCCTACCTGAAAGTGAGATCTACTGAGACCAGCTGTGTGAGATTGCTAAATTTGGGATAGCAAACCATGCCACTTACACAGCCAGAAGGTCTTGAAAAGTGGACAAGAAAATACCTGACTTTGTCTGAATTCCAGTTGTTTTCAGAACCAGGAGAAGAGAATAGGATATCTGTGAGGAAAGTCTACTGGACAATCTAATAGGAGACAGAAGGTAGCAATACAGTGACCCTCACTGCAGTATATCTGTTATTTTTACTAGATTTTATACTAGTCACTCCATAAGACACGTTCTCTGGGCAAACCATAAAACAAAACCTAAACCTAGTTTTTAGTTCCCTTCACCAGTTTTACTGTCTACTACATCTTATACAATGTTGATTATAATTCCACAGGCAAATTAGGATAAATGTGAGTCCTTCCATTTTTCATAGCCTTCTTCCTAGATAACAAAGAGTTAAATTGTGTGAAGAGGTACTGTTACATTTTAATGAGGCAGCGACACACAGGTGATGAGATTGCAACTATCCAATGAGATGGGAAGTTGGGGAGAAGCACAAATCTTCAAGATGGTTCTGAGCAGAGGTTTTAAAAAGCCTGAGCTATGAGGGGACTTCAAACCAAGAGCTCTGGATTTGGGAAGGCTGGTTGAAGCCAGACAATGGAGTCCTAGCTCCTAGCTATCCGATGAACATCAAGGACTACAAATCCCATCTGATCTGTGAGTAAGAATCATAGAATCATAGAGTTGGAAGAGACCACAAGGGCCATCCGGTCCAACCCCCTGCCATGCAGGAACTCACAATCAAAGCCCCCCTGACAGATGGCCATCCAGCCCCTGTTTAAAGACCTCCAAAGAAGGAGACTCCATCACACTCCGATGGGACTATGTTCCACTGTTAAACAGCTCTTACTGTCAGGAAGTTCCTCTTAATGTTGAGCTGGAATCTCTTTTCCTGTAGCTTGCATGCATTGTTCCAGGTCCTGTTCTCTGGAGCAGCAGAAAACAAGCTAGCTCCCTCTTCAATATGACATCCCTTCAAATATTTAAACAGGGCTATCATATCACCTCTTAGCCATCTCTTCTCCAGGCTAAACATACCCAGCTCCCTAAGTCGTTCGTCATAGTGCATGGTTTCCGGACCCTTCACCATTTTAGTCATGGTCCTCTGGACATGCTCTAGTTTTTCAACATCCTTTTTGAATTGTGGTG
>CM034703.1:63125138-63136760 GCA_020142125.1 Phrynosoma platyrhinos | reverse complement strand
TCTTGCAAATAATAATAACAATAATTCCCCTAAGGACTCTTGGCTACATTTGTAATAAGAAATAGATAAATGGATGTCAGCACAATAAAAGACATATGATGACAAAACCACAATTGGAGACTTTAAGCAAAATGAATGCAATTATGGTTTTGCAGCATGTATCTAATTTAAATTGAAAATGACTGTACAACTGTCTTCCCATGGAGCTGAGATGTGAAATGATACATTAAAATCATTTCTCTGGTTTCTAACATCCACGTTAAAATAGCTGCCTTATTAAGTTATTCTGAACTATACATTAAAATAATTTGACAATACACAACTGATGGACATTAATAGATACCTAAGAAACAAAACTGAGTTGTAATTATGTTAAATTGCTCACAACAAAGTCTCCATTATTAAATAAATAATATTTTGCTCCAAACAGAATTCCATGGGGGGGGGGGGATATAACTTTAAAAAAAACATTATAAGAAGACAAGCTTGAAAGCAATATTGACATCTATCAGTTAGGTATAATAAAATCTATACAGCTAGCCCTCCATATTCATGGGTTTAATATTTGCTGATTTGCACACTCCTCCTCCTCCATCCTGGGCTTTTCCCGTATTCGTGGTTTTTTCACATTTGTAAGGGTCTTGTGCCCTTAACCCCTGCAAAGGTCAAGGGCAGACTGTATAAGGTAAAGTCTGATCAGCCTAAAATTATCAAATTCACACAAGCTCATACACAAATATGATGAGTATGCATGAATTATTTTAAAAACTATACAGGAGTCTAATTTATTTTGCTATTATTGTGCATACATCGATCTACTCAAATGTCAGTTTTTTTTATAGAGGCTGCTTCTTTTCCAGAACCAAAAAGCATTCAGTTCTTTCCATATTCACTGAAATATATGCACATTTAAAATTGTCACTGGCCAGTATTAACTATTTTTAAAACTCTCCAAAGAAATATTTTCTGCTAGGAGAGGTAATTTTAGAATTACCTTCAAGTGAAAATAGAGAAATGAAGTGAAATTCCTGGCTGTTGATATCATGTTTTCTGATAAGAACTTATCCTTCTTGTTCAGTTGGGCTCTTTGATGTACTTATTGCATTTGCAAGGCTCCCCCACCCACCCCAGAACTGAGTATCTTGCTAATCTATTGAACTACTCCACATCTGTTGTTTCTAGGTTTGTAATGGTCCTAAGGAATATAGGACCAACTTCCTTTTGTCTTTTCACTTGCTTAAAAGTTTCAGTATCACAGGGACTGCCAGGTTTTTTTACCATTTTTGATCTCTGCTAGTTTTATCCCTGCAAGTTTATAACATTTTACTTATAATTCATAGAAATGGGCCAGATCTTCAATATCTTGCTCCATCTTCAATATGATCCCTTTCAAATATTTAAGCATGGCTGTGATGTCACCTCTTAAACTTTCTTCCCTAGGGTAAACATACCCAGCTCCCTAAGCTGCTCCTCACAGGGTATGGTTTATAGAACCTTTACTAGTTTGGTTACCCTCCTCTGGACACATTCGAGCTCAGAACTGGACAGTGCTCAGAATTGGATGCAGTATTTCAGGTGAGGCTTGACCAAAGCAGCATAGAGCGGCATTATTACTTCCCTTGTTCTAGACACTATACTCCTATTGATGCAGCCAAGCATCAAATTAATTTTTTTAACTGAAGCATCACACTTTTGACTCATGTTTAGCTTATGGTCTGCTAAGACTTCTAGATCCATTTCACATGCACTATCGTAAAGCTTGGTGTCACCCATTGTTTTCAATAATAATAATAATGATAATAATAGTGGTCAGAAACGGAATGCAAACAGTACAAAATCTATTTTATTGAACCCACAGTAAAGACTAGGTCCCACAGTCTTTTTAAAACCTACAATGGACATCTGCCTTTCCTCAATGGGATTTTATATATTTAGCTTTGTGTCTATCTACAGTGGGTCCTTGGTATCCATGGGGGTCTGGTTCCAGTAACCCCTATTGATAAAACACAAATGCTCAAGTCTCTATTAAAAATGGCACAGGACAGCAGTGGAGGAGACTTCTGCTCCTGGCCACTTCTGTGGAACTGAAAATACAGAAATAGTAATAAATAAATACTGTACTGTACTGTATCTTAGATTAAGTACAATCAGGCTGAGAAGCAGTTCTAGAGCAACAGCAAAGGAAATACCAGGCATCAGGCATTCACTGCTTTTACCTCACATGCCATTACCCTGTGAGTGACTCCCATGTGCACAAGTGCCTTTTTGGGTAGGACACAGAGAGCATTTCTCTTGCCCTTGTGCTCTACCCAAAAACCTCCTGCACACAAGAGCCTCAAGCTTTAGAAGTCAGCAATGACAGCAGACCCTGGACACCAGGAATGCATTGTTCCTGTTCTTTTATGTCTGAGGAGCATGCCAGCTGTCACTTCTGATTTTGGAATGGAAAGAGTTGAACCACAACAGCTGAAGCAGGAACAATGCATGCCTGGGCTTTGCTGCTACTCTGTGCAATAGAGACTTGTGTCTCAATCCTCTGCCCACCAACTGCCCACTTTGCAAGCCCAAGAGTATGTGCCTGGCACCAGGGGCTGCCACCAGCTTTGCTGCTGACCTGCAACCACTTCTCGGCCTGATTGAACTTGAACTCAGGTTTGTGTTTTGTTTTGTTTTGTTTTGTTTTGCTTTGTTTTAAACTATTTCTTAATTTTCAGTCCACAGTTGGTTAAAACTGCAGATCCAGAACCTGCATATATGTACTTTCAATCTGGAAGTATGCAGTTCGGCTCTCAAGAAGTCTGGGGAAAATAAAATAGAACTGAGATTCTTCTGGAAACTCTGTAATGATTGTCATGCCTTTGTACAGTGTGCTGGTATGCTTATATCTCTGTTTAAAACAAAACAAAAGCCCACCCTCTGCTCCTTCCAGAGATCAAGTTTCTCCACCCTAGCAATGTCCAAATGGCAATTTTTACAGGGTTCACTGGAATAGTGAAAGCAAGTGTTTCCCCACAAGACTAGAAGGTTCTTTTCTGCAGTCATTCTCTGCCTACAGATGTGTTAGAGACTTATTTTTTTTTAAAAAAATGAAATCTTAGGATTCAGGTGAGATAACTGTCCTAACAGTACCAGGTAGAATGTCTAGAATCTGGATTTAATCTGCCTAATCAAGTCACATGGGAATCCTACAATATGAGCCTTGGATAATATCTTCCCCAAACTCTTGAAAATCTCTGTTGGAGTAACTATTCTGCTGGGAAGAAAAAATGCTGAAGAAGTAAAACTATAACTTACAGTTGAGGATGAATGAAAAGGAAAAAGAGACAGAGGGAGGAACCTACAGCTGCTTTATGACTGATTTCTATTTTAGCATGACCTTTTGTGGATACCAGTGAACTTCCTCATTCATTGCATCTGAGGAAGTGGATAGAAACTCACAAATGCTCATTCTAAAACATAAATCCAGGGTGACCAGATGTTATAATGGCAAAGGAGGACAAGACACTGCAGAAACTGGGATATTTAAGGAAATTGTAGTACATTACAAAATAAAAAAACTAAAAACATTAATATAAATATAAATTCATGCTTCTCATGCTCAAAATGGAAGTCATTTTGGAATTCCTCCAGAAGAAAAGGCTGAAATGTAGGACATATCATGGTAAAGGAGGACATCTGGTCGTCTGTTTAAATCAGAAATTCTTTTTTTTCTTCCTCCCTCTCCTTTTTCCTTAAACTCTACAGACCAGCCAGACTACTTCACTGAATGGGAATGGTTTCATTTTCAGAAGGAAGCTGCCTGCAGCTACCAAGCAAACTGCTGCAGCCTTTCCTAGCTTATGCATTTTTCCACATTAATTAATAACCCCATCCCTTCATTCCTTTTCAGTCTTAATCAGGGAAATTCCAAGAGAGAGGAAGAAGAAGAAATCAGCTTCAGTTGATGCAGGTTGCTAGTGTCTGATGCTCAATTTGTGTTCCTTGTAGCCCATCTGTGAAGGTGATGCTCACCACCTCCAACTTCTTTACTTGGTTGGCAGCACAGTGAGTCTTTTTGATCCCACTGCTGCTACCAAATATGTGAAGGTAACAGCTAGTATCTCACCAATTCTTCACTGCAAGACTCAAACTCGGGACTTTCTTAAGTGCCTCCTGCACTATAACTGTCTTTATATGCCAGCCCTCTGGGTTTCAAATCTCTCCCCCCACCCAGCTTTGCACTAACTATTCTTTGACAGCCACACACCCACTATCTAATGTGTCCCCAAACTAAAAAGACTTTTCTCAATGTTGGTAGCATTTATAATGTGCTTCTGAAATAATTTCAGACAGCACCTTGTTGAAACAAAGTAATAAATGTATTTACAAGTCAGGCTGAATACAGTCAGTATCTCTTGTAGTGGATGGTGTTCATAAAGGATACGGTGTATAAATACTTTATTAGTTACAAAGTTTAGCAGTTTGTTTGGCTTGTTTTTGTAATTGTTTCTCTATAGCTTTATATATGTTTCCTTACAGACTAGGTTCTCACAGAACCTTTATTAAACTTTTTTTTTATCTTATAATCCTTCTGGTTACCTGTGACTCCACTAGTCATCAAACACTATGTCTCCCTCAGGACACTGCAACAATATAATTAAGGACACTCTTTGTCCCTTTCTTGGGTACCTAAAACCCTTTCTAACTGCCCCTAACCTAGCCTCAATAGCTCTTTACCCCTCAGGGCACACTAAACACCCACACTTTCAAACCTGCTCCTCCCTCTTATATATTGACTCCTGGGAGCAGTCCCCACCTTTTCCTGGCTTCACTCCCATTGACTAGTGCCAAGGTTCTAATTTGCCTGTTATCTCCACACTATCCCTTGTTCTCTTTTATGATGCCTCAGTGGGGGAGTGAGTAGCTGTTATTGCAGCCTCACCTTTTTGGGATGGTGGTGAATACACCCCTCACCTTGCACCCTTTTTGGTCTGCCACTGATCCTCTGTTATCCCACTGCCTTTAAATTGTCCCAGTTTCTCTTTCCTCCTCCCCCTTTGTCCCCAGCTTGAGTTGCTGCAAACTGAGTTCAAAGTGTTAAAGCAGTTGGAACTCAATTAGCAGTAGGGAGAGGAGAAGAGAGGAGGGAGTGAAGTCTTGCTCTTCCCAGTAGGATCAGGAAAAACAAACTACTGTAGCATCTCCTAATTGTGTATTTTTCCTCATTAATAACTTGCCATCTTGACCATACTCTGATGTTGCTTGGCCATATGTACCCTGTAGCCAAGGGTGAAGTGTTGGAGGGCATACTCCATATAGATATGTCTTGCACGAAGACAGAGCTTAATAACTGCATGACAACAGCTATGATGGCAGAGGGAGTTTAGAAGTTGTATCCTCAAATTAACTTTTTTAACTTCTGTTATTGTGTTTATTGATATAATACAATGAATAATAGTGAATCCTGATATTTAATGTGTCACATACACATTTTTGGTGGGTGGACATATGCAATCATTTAAGTTTGTGTGATCCAAATACATGCACATAGAAACAGAAATTCTGTAAAAGATCATTGCCAATTGTGTTTTTGGCTAAATAATTCTGCTGGAAGTAATAATTCCTTAATCAGATATGTAACAATTTTACAATTAGAAAACAATTCACTTAGAAATTGCCTACAGTGTAGTGATCTAAGGTTACCTACTTTTGGGGAAGAGCAGGAATCTAGCACTAGGTGTGCTTTCCTCCATCATTTGAATGGTGCTTTATTATACATGGATGTAACTGTAGCTTGAATAAATCACAGAATGTGGAATATGTTATCCAAATCTTATATTGGGCTAAGATCTTTATAGACACCCCTGGGTCCCATAAATTGTTTAAATAAACACATTTTAATTCAAACTCTGAATGATTAATTCTTATGTCACTTCAAAACAGGATGCAAAAATCCATTTTTGTGTCTGCAAAAAGACTTTTTAAATTATAGCCATAGGAAGATTTGTCTTAAGGAAGACAAAAAGAGGGTGGGCTATGCATTCAAAAAGATTGTTTGGAGAGCAAAACTATGAATTTCAATTCTGTTTAAAAGAAAAACAAACCAAATATTTTGAAAGACGATACAAGCACTCTTCTGGTAGATAATCACATGGAAGAAAAGGAAATTCTAAATGGCAGTATGATTGACAACTTACATCTGAGGCAAATAGAAGCAACAGCAGAGGAGAAAAAGAATAATTTCCCTCCTTCCCTCACATCACCATTGCTACTGTTTTTAAAAGGAGGAAACACTGACATATTAAAATGTTATCACATATTGAACCTATTGTCTATTTTGGCCCTCAGATAAAAAGGCTAACTTTTTATCTATAATACAAAAAAACTAGAGTGGCACCAATTATCCAGCTGTGTTTTGGCTCACTGGAACATTGCTGTGGAAGACAGTGAGGAAGACCATGTGGTTTTCCAGATGCTGGACTACAGCTCCCATCATCACTGATCTTTGGCCATGCTGCCTGAGGCATATGTGAGTTGGAAGTATAATAATATCTATATTATCTCAGGCTCCCCAACCTCTGCAAGTTTCAGTTAAAACAAAATTGCTGGATTGTTTCTACTGCTTTATCTTCATTGCTGCACAAACAAGAATGGTAGTGCAAAGGTAGATGGCACAGAAAAATATTGTATTACTTCAGGTGGAATGACTTTGTCGTTCTTTGGTACTCTGTCAGGGGGATTCTTTCCCTTTTAGAGCCAACCAAACAGACCTTTTTATTCCACAATTACTTTAGATTGAAGATTCAGAACTCAATCATTATCTCAGTAACATTCAGAGCTCTCTATGCATAGAGTTCAGTGGGAATTATAGAAATTGACTAGTACAAAGGTTGGTTTTCAAAGAAAAAGGAGGCAGTGAGGGAAATCTATGCAACAGCAATTTTGATTGATTTTCAAATAAAGTTTGCAGTTTTAACAGTGCAACCCTGTATATGTTTACTTAGAGGGAAATCCTATTGAGCTCCCTGGGCTTACTCTATTTGAAAGGTGTTATAGGATTGCAGGCAAAGTGTCATGTTTTGCTTTGGGAAAATCTACCAAAATAAATTTTCTATTCAGGATGATGTTTTGTAACTTCTTTCTGTGACATCTTTTTTTTTTAAAAAAAGATTATCCTGTCTCCAACAGAGGAAAAACTCATACTGTCAAAGCAGGCTAGAAAGTACTCATTTACAAATAATCCTTTGGGTACAAGTGAAGTCTGCTCATGAGTAGTCATAGGATTTATATGCAAAATGCATCCATAAGTAGATGGGGCATGACAAAAATATTAAAGTAGAAAACTCATATATCTGCCTTTTGAAGGCAAATATAGCCTTAAAAAAAGATTTTTGAAAGAAAAATTCCCAAAGCAATACTGAACCTGTAGTAATTGATATTTCAGCCTCTTTAAATTTGCAGATTGGTCCCTGCTTCCTATCATTCCTTGTTCCTTAGTGAATATTGACAATATTTTTCTTCCTCTTCAGTTGTGAATAACAACTCTAACCATGAAGCAACAGTTGACTGAGGGAAATTTGAACAGAATACCGGAGCATGCCCTAGCTTGGTTCTTATTTCCAGGTTTTGCCCTGTAACTTTTGTGGATTTTAAGTGATCCTTCTCAGCTTCGTCTTAACCAGTAAAATTACTATCCTACTAGGGTTTTTTAATTGAAAACTTCAGGACAAGAAATTACATGTTCCATACACATAGGACATAAAGCTATAACCTGAATGAAGCACAGATATGTAGATCAAAGTGAAAGCACTTACATTCTGTGAGGGTTTTAAAATGGTCAAGACGTAGCAATGAAATTTAAAGCACTTCTCTAACTTCCAGCTGTGAATTTTACGTCTCCTTCCCCCCCCCCAGCATAAATGCATGCATATTTGTGGAACATAGAGAACTTATACATCTTTTACTTGGGAGTAGGGGATCACAGTATTAAAGTGTCATCTGTCAAACAATACTGGAGCCCAACTCCCATTTGTCGCAGGCCCAGTTAAAGGCAGTGGAGGTTGAAAAGTGGCAGTGCCTGTTGAGTTGCACCTTTTGTTATTATGTGGAATGATTATTTATTATTCCTGCCCAACAAAGCTGAAAATGAGGTTCTTGTATAAGCATTTGTTTATCACATTTTAATCTATTAATCAGAAGAGTGCTCTGAATAAAATCTGTGTCAGCTAATCATATTTCTTAGCAACTAACCATTCATCATGTTTTTAACTTTTGAGTTCTTTCACTGTATAATAATAATAATAATTAGAAAGCACCCTAGTTTACTGGAGATTTGATTTTTTTAAAAGAACATTTACTTCTCAGTTTTAAGTCTGTTGCTGTGAGAAACCTTTTTGGTTTACTGAATCTGTGTCCTCTTTATTGAAGCATATTTCAAAGTTGTGTTATTCAATGTTTGAGGTATGTATGTGCTGGGAGATTAAAAGTAGAAAAATACCTGCCAGATTTGGTGGCTGTAGAGAAAGTGGGAGAAGAGATCATAATGACTCTGGAAGAACTGGGAGGGTACTTTTAAAAAAATCAGTTACAGTGGTAGTTCCATGGTCCAAAAGTAGTTAGTTATAATTAGAGATGCGATTTTTGGAAAGTATCTTCATTTTTCTAATGCTCCATTTTCATTTTTATTTCTTTTATTTCAAGGCCTACATAGCAAGCCACACATACGATATTTCCCTTCCACTATTTAGTGTACTGAGCCCATGTTTCCATATACACTCCAAAAATAGCCAAAAAAGTATCAATTATACTGCAAAGAAGGGAAATTATCTTTTAAGGGAATCATAATGTAACTTAGTTGTATCCTTTTTTATTTAAGAAATTAATTAAAAGTAACAAGTTGTTTTTCAAGCTGTATATACTCTTCTTCTCTGACACAACTTTATCAGATACAGAGTTTGGGTCTTAAATCTATTCCAAATGATTTTGCTAATGGCTCATTCCATGTCTACTGAGACCTCCCACTGGGTTACAAAAACAGCTACAGTTTTGCCAAATACTGCAGACAGGAAGGCATATATATATATATATATATATATATATATATATATATATATATATATATATATATATATATATACACACACACACACACACAAAAAGTAAACCTTGATTTCACCATTTTATATAAGGGACACCACTTTAATACACTACTGAATATAATGGAACTTGGGCATCCACAGATTTTGATCTCCATGGGAGGTCTTGGAACCAAACCCCAGCAGATATCAAGGGCCTACTGTATATGGCAGGAGCTCACTGCTAAAGCCTTATCAAGGGCTTATCAAAATGACTTTTAACAGGTTAGAAAGCTGGGCCAAAACTAGCAAAATGAATTTGAACAGGAAGAAATGTAGTATGCTACTCTTGGGCAGTAAAAATGAAATACACAGATATAATATGGGTGGCACCTGGCATGAGAAGCAAGCTGGGTTGGTATATTGTTTAAAATTCAACAAGAAAAACATCATCATAAGGACATAGCTGATGAAATAACTGATGAAACAGAGACTACCAGTATATATCCCAGGGTCTCACATCCTACATACTACTACTCCCTGTCTTTGAATTAGAGATAATGTTTATTGTCAGCAAAGGATATCCAGCAAGCATGAATTTGGAAGATTGACAACAAAGTGGAAGCAACAGCTGCTTAAAAACACAAGGACTCACCAGGACAGCTTCACACTGTATTTTCTGCTGGATATGTCCTAGTAATTGTTTGCAAGTTGCTTTTTATATATGTTTCTTGTTCGGTTTTAAACAATATACCAACCCAGCCTGCTTCTCAACATAGAGCCTCATGCATTGTTTATTCAGAAACACTATTTAGATAACTTCTATCATTGCATACCTGTTTTTGTTTGGTATTATTGAGGCCAGCAGGGGTAGTTTTCTCTTTTCTCTTTTTTCTTTTTTCTGGCACCTGGCTTGACAGCAGTACATGCTAGAAATCTTAGGGCCGGTACAGACCAGCACAATATGCTGGCTTCCCAGTGACCTAGGGGTGTTGCATACACACAACGCACACCTCCAACCTGACAGGAGGCTGCCATGAAGCCACCCAAGCGACCACATGGAGGCAGCTTTTGGGCGGGCCAGCAGCATGGTGTTTAGATGCCGCATGCTGCAGAAGCACTGAAACACTGCTGCCATAGTGGCAAAGGCACCTTTTGCCCAGTGCAAAAAGGACTGGCTTTATGCTGCTTCTTTTTGTGCCAAGAAAATGCCAGGTTGGGGGCATGACATGGGGTTGCTGTGGCACCACAGCATGTGGATCTGCGATGGCCCCAATCTAGCATTTTTAGGCTGTCTGTTTTGGCCCTTAGTGAACTTCAGGCAGAACATGGGTCAGCAATGTGATGTGGCAGCTAAGAAAGCCAATGCAATTCTAGGATGTGTCAGCAGGAATATAGTGACTAGATCAAGGGAAGTAATAATAGCATTCTATTCTGCTTCAGTCAGACCTCCCCTGGAATATTGTGTCCAGTTCTGTGCACCCCAGTTGAAGAAGAATATGAACAAGCTGGAGCATGTCCAGAGGAGGGCAACCAATATGGTGAAAGGATTGGAAACCATGTCCCATGAGAAGAGACTTAGGGGCTGTACAGACTGGCACCTTTTGCCAGCCTTGGGGTAGAGTGGGGGCATGGCAACCGCCTGTTGCCCACCCAAACACCATCCCGATGCTGGCATCATGGCAGCTGCCCAACCACACGGTGGGCGGCATCACGCCATTTCTTTGGTGCAGTGTTTAGACATGCTGTGTCAAAGAAACATGGAAAAGCTGCTGCCACAGTGGCAAGGGCGGCTTTTTGTTGCTCTAAAAAGGAGCAGCATTAATGGGACTTCTTTTTAGAGTGGCAAACTGCTGGATTGGGGCCATGGCGTGTGGTTGCTGTGGCCCTGATTGGTGAGGAAAGTGGCGGGCAGAGGCTGCTCTTTCGGGGCTGTCTGTCAAGCCCCATAGGGACCTGGGGATGTTTAGCCTGGAGAAGAGAAGGTAAAGGGTGATATGATAACCATGTTTAAATATTTGAAGAGATGTCATATTGAGGATAGAGCAGGCTTATTTTCTACTGCTCCAGAGACAAGGACATAGAGCAATGGATTCAAGCTACAGGAAAAGAAATTCCACCTAAACATGAGTCAGAACTTCCTGATGAACTGTTTGAAAGTGAGGCTAGCTGTCTGGCTGTCAGGAGTGTTTTAATTGTGTCTTTTTGCATGGGAGGAGGTTGGACTGGATATCCCTTGTGTCTCTTCTGTGATTCTGAGTCCAGTATTTTGTTTTCCACAGTGACCAACCAGATATATATGGGAAGCAAAATACAACTGTAGTAATCCTCTGTCATAGTTGTTCTCCAGTGACTTGTATGCAGAGACATGTGGCCTCTAATCCCAGAGATAGTCATCACAACATTGATAGCCCTATCAATTGTGCTACCATTGTGATGAAATTGTAATGTAACACCATCATAGTTATACTATCTTAGCCGTTACAGTGACAAAGTTGTATAATGCCCCCTCTGTTGGCTTAGCCATGGGACATTATCACACGTGGGCCAGAAAGCGATAATAAAGTGG
>CM034703.1:63080552-63095829 GCA_020142125.1 Phrynosoma platyrhinos | reverse complement strand
GTTAAAGTGACCTCAAGCTGCATTATTTCTGGAAGTCTGTAAAGGCCCTAAGTCTGCTTGTTAGGATTTATAGCTTTCACACTTACAACATCTTTCTTTATTTTTTTAGGGAATTATATTCCACTTTTCTCTTAAAGTAGGATTCATGGTGGCTTATTTATTAGCCTGCTGTGTCAATAAAGTTTTAAACCTTTCCCACCTTGTGGTTATTGCTCCAAATCCATAAGTACTTCTAGCCTTTGGCAAAACATGGTCAGGCTGTCTAGGGCACCTGTTTCCACAGCTTTTGGAGTTTATATAAATTTCATTTTAGCTCTTGCCAATCCTTACATAACTGCTGAATGGTTGTGGAAGAGGCTAATTGTCAGCACCCTCCATGCCTAGGACTGATTTAAGATATTTTGCTGCCTGGGGCAAAGGATTAGAAAGTCTCCTTCCCTCCCTTCTCTGCTAAACTGACAGGAATTACAGTTAACTCTTACTTGGAAAGTGGCAACAAAATAGAAACCAGTGAACATTTGATCCTCTCACTGTTTTCCAGCTGTAAACTATATTAGCATGAGGATCACCCCCTCCCCTTTTTATAGTGCTCTTGCAAATCACTAAGTTATCTAAACATCTCAAAATGTATTGCTTTCTCTTGCCAAATACAGGAGGTATCTTGACATGGAGGATTTTTCAGCATCTAAACTGACCCCAAAGGTAAATTGTAAGTACTTTGTGAGGCAAACATTCCACAGCCAGGGACCCACTACAGAGAATTCCCTATTTCTGCTTTGGCCAGTTGCCTCATCTCTGATGGTCATAGGGCCAGGGTAATGAGATCTCATTTAGAGATCATTACAAGGAAGGTTTCATCTCAGAGATGGCAGTCCTTGCCAGGTAGAGTGTCCAAAGATGTTTAGTCCTTTATCAGTCAACAGCAGCACTATGAATTGTGCCTGGAAATCATGCTCTGAAAATATGGTAATAAGTGTCATTTACCTGCTCCTGGTCAGTAACCAAGTTGCTTGGTTTTGGATCAACTCGGTTTCTGATAAATATTCATTCATATAATTTTTTTTATTCATCTCATATTTATTTCTCTAAAATAAATCAGAATAATGTTGGAAAATATCTGCCACTTAAATAAAGCCAAGCAAGGAATAAATATGCAAAACTTAGACTGGAAGTTTTGATGGAGACTGCAAGAGTCCAAAGAGGATAACAAGTGGGTTTCACACTAACAATTTAGTCAATTGTAAAATATATCTTGATTGCATAAAAATGTACCATTTCTACTGTAAGTGTCTATACAATTCTTCTAAGATTGCTATGCACTAAATTGTGTTATGGCATTCTGAAATATCTTCAGTATAAAGAGTTTGGTATAAAATCAGATTCATGTCTCTTCAGGTTTATCTATATTAACATAATTCTCTGTGACATCCTATTATAATCCCTTCCTTCAGCAGAAATATTTACTTTTCCAAACCAACTTCATAGCACAGTTACAAAATGAGAGATCTGAAATGTTCAAGGACTTTATGGCCCTGATATTACTTCTTCAAACTTGAATTTCTGGGTGCCAAGAGTCCACACAGAGAAGAAGCTGGGTAGATCAGAACACAAATATGTGTTCCAGCAAAAATGATAGGTAGCTGGCAAAAACCTTTTCTTCTAGGTCTGGAGTTTTTAGCACTCACTACCTGCTTTCACACTTCAGTAACACATACATTTTTTTTTTTTTGCATGCATACTTTTCTCATTCCAGGTAGACTACCAAGTTGTTAATAGAGCATCTGTTTAATAAGTACTCTATCATGCGTAGTAGGAAGTGTCGGGCCCTCCAGATGTTTTTCAACCACAGTTCCCATCAGCCCTATCCAGTATAGGCAATGGTGAGCATTGAAGGTATCAGGAGTTCAGCAATATCTGGAGAGCTGTACACAAAAAAATGTAGATATGCCCAATTCAGAAATGATTCTTCATGTGTAGAAGTCAGAGGGGGAAGGAGGCTGCTTTTCCTGGCCTTGACAAAGTATCACACTCCTACACAGGCCTTGCCCCTGTGTTTGTGTGCTATGTCCAGATGTGTGCAAATGGGTGCTTATTTGCAAGTTGAATACACAGCAGTTTCTGCAGATATCTATTTCCAATGCATGGATGTTGGCAGTAGGAGTAGTAATGTGTACGATGCATGGATGTTGGTGGTAGGGGTAGTTAGGTGTCCATTCCCCCATTCTTCCATGAGTTAATCTTGTGATCTTGCCTGAATTTTAAGACCTTGATAGAGGGCTTGTTCTCTGTCCCACTACCATCATAGGTGCATTTGGTGAGGAAACTGGAGAAAGCATCTTTATCCCGCTTTTAAAGATGGTGTAAACATGGAATTGAAACTCTGGACTTTATAGTCTTGTGAGGGCCTTCAAGAAAGGTGGATGGAAATAGAAAGAGAGGAAGGCCAAATGCTAGATGGATAGACTTTATTAAAGAGACCGCGAATATGAGTTTGCAGGAGCTGGGCAGAGCAGTAGAGGACAGGGGGGCCCTGGAGATGTGTCATCCATGGGGCTGCCACAGGTCGAGATTGATGCAAAGGCAGTCAAAAACAACAACAAACCAATTTCTGAGGAATGGAGGGGAACAGCATCAAGGAGCAAGACATCTCCTGAATGGGATCATTGCTAATCCTATCCGTTCTTCATTCTTGTTATTACGAATGACAACAGTAGTAGCCCTATTTCAAAACTAGTACTCATGGGCCTGAGATAGACATCAATGTTCAGATTCATTAGTCAGGCTCCAGTTACTCTGGACAGGTAGTTACAGAATACATCAGTTGCATTTAGAGCCAATGGTGGGAAGGGATTGGAAAAGTTTTTTCAACAGCAGTAAAAGTTTCCATAATACTGAACTGGGACTCATATCTAACCATTATTGCTAATAGAAAATAGAAGGGAACATATTATAATGATAGCCTGGGGTACTTTTTTTTGGGGTGATTATTGGTTTCCTGTCAATAACTGGGAGATATTTTTGGATTTCACACAGTAAGAGGCTTGGCAGAGTCCCACCCTGGAGGAATCTTTTTGGTGAGCAGTAACATTCATACTGTAATTAGATTTCACAACCTAAAGCTGCTCATATGTTGTGGATGTTTCTCCCTTAGAGATGTATGCAGCAACAAATTAGCATTTGTATTGGTTATCCAGTTCAATGGGCTGTTTTATGTTCATTTAGTATGCTGCACATAAGAAATAGTCCAAAAAATTTTAAACACTTTTTGGGAGAGAAGCAGATGCATTTTTAACTAAGGAACCAATACACCCCTACGTGCTTCCCTCCCTTTCACTCCACTGTCGAAAATAAAACCACATAGTATTTATTAGCTCTTTCTTAAGGTAGGCATGTTTCAAAGAATTACATCTTGTGTATTTTTTATCCCTTTTGCCTCATTCAATACAGAATTCAGACTGGTGACATGACTCTTTCCTCCCCTGCTCCCCCCCCCCCCCCCCCGACTGTCTACATTGCTGAGGAAGTGTGCTGATAAAATGAAGGCACTCAGTCCTGGGGTTTGAGCGAAGGAAATGGGATTGAGTCAATGCATAATGTATAGCTGCAGATCTGCCATCCCCCAAAGATACTTTTAGTGTCTTATGGACAAGAAGGAAATTACTCCTCTTGCTCTGTGAAGACCCCTGGACTGTGGCCAAGAAACCTCTGTACTGATTTGAATGATAGAAGGGAGGTTATGGTGCAATTACATTTCACTAGTTTAGGAGGAGTGAGGCAGGAGGGATTCCTCAATTATCTATATAATTGGTCACTGTTATGAAACATTCACAGTAAAAAAAAAAAAAACAGCTAAGCAAAGCAAAGAAAATGGCACCCTAAAGAAAACCAATGATGTATAGCAGAATATTGGGTTACTAACTGCATGGGCCTTTATGAGGCATCATCTCTTAGTCTAGCTAGTGGAGCAGTTGGGCAATATTTTCATCTCAAATTCACAACCCAGGCTGGATTTAATAGTATAATTGAATCCAACACCATATTCCATTCCCCTCAATTCCTCAACCACACTACTTGCCAAGTCTGATTAAAATGATGAAAATGTCCCTCATACAATGTGGTTTGACTAAGATGCTGATCAGCTGAGGTTTAGCACTGACACTTCACTTGGACTGGCTTGTGAACAAAAGGGCAGGGGCAGCTGGTAGATCTGTCACTGTGAAGGTGGCAAACCCATCCTAGATTTTACTTCCACTCATCCTGCAATTTCTGGGAACTGAATGGGAGTTCTGTCACTACTGGACCATAGTTTTGCACCAGCAGAACTCCCAAAGCAGTTACAGCAGATGTGGCATTAAAATCTGGAGTGAATTTGGCACCCCAGTGGCAGTAGATCCATTGACAGCCTTAGCACCTGGGGATGGGAGTAACCCCCAATTAGAAAAGAGAAAGTTTGGGTTAACTTCTGAATAATGGAAGCAAAACCACATATTTGACTCTGATATATAATTGTGACAGTGAATACTCTGATTAGCAATAGGGAGCCAGTCTGGTGCAGTGGTTT
Organism: Phrynosoma platyrhinos; assembly: GCA_020142125.1. Classification (NCBI taxonomy): domain Eukaryota; kingdom Metazoa; phylum Chordata; class Lepidosauria; order Squamata; family Phrynosomatidae; genus Phrynosoma; species Phrynosoma platyrhinos. The sequence continues at coordinate 63,091,268 of CM034703.1, read as the reverse complement.
GACTCTGGGGGATCAGGGTTCAAATCCCTGCTCAACCATTGAAACTAACTGGGTGACCTTGGGCAATTTACACAATCTCAGCTTTAGAAGAAGTCCATGGCAAACCTCCTCTAAATAGAAATTGCCAAGAAAGCCCTGTGAGAGCATTGCATTAAACTGGAGTTCAAGGCATGTAACAAAGTACATTGATATCTCTAAACAGTGGACCTTGCCAGCATGATATTCTGTGTGTATTGACTTTAATGACTGTCCTGCCAGAAGAGATATTTTGATAACTACATCTCTGAACTTGGTGCTATATCACAGGTAGCTACAGTCTCCCCATGGCTTATAACATCTACCCTGTAGAAATAATGCAGTTTGACACCACTTTAAGTACTGTAGTGGCATCCTATGGAATTCTGGGATTTGTAGATTTATAAGGTCTTTTGCCTTCTCTACCAAAGGGTCCTGGTGCATCACAAAACTACAAATCCAAGGATTGTGTGGTATGGAGCCATGGCAGTTAAAGTTGTGTCAAACGATATCATATCTACAGTGTAAATGCACCCCTAATCTTACAGGCTGATATAGAATCATAGATTTGGAAGAGACCACAAGGGCCATCCAGTCTAACCCCCTGCCATGCAGGAACTCACAATCAAAGTATCCCCAACAGATAGCCATCCAGCCTGTTTAAAGACCTCCAAAGAAGGAGACTCCACCACACTCCGAGGAAGTGTGTTCCACTCTCAAACAACTCTCACTGTCAGGAAGTTCCTCCTAATGTTGAAGTGGAATCTCTTTTCCTGTAGCTTGAATCCATTGTTCCAAGTCCTATTCTCTGGAGCAGCAGAAAACAAGCTAGCTCCCTCCTCAATGTAACATACCTTCAAATATTTAAAGAGGGCTATCATATCACCCCTTAACCATCTCTTCTCCAGGTTAAACATACCCAGTTCCCTAAGTCGTTCCTCATAGGGCATGATTTCCAGTCCCTTCACCATTTTAGTCGCCCTCCTCTGGACACACTCCAGTTTTTCAATATCCTTTTTGAATTGTGGTGCCCAGAACTGGACACAGTATTCCAGGTGGGGCCTGACCAAAGCAGAATACAGTGGCACTATTACTTCCCTTGATCTAGATACTATACTTCTATTAATACAGCCTAAAAAGCTTTATTGTTCCATAAAGTAAATAAGAAAAGAAAACATACAATCCACCAAAGTATCACATCTTGGTGATGTTGCTGTAGAATAGAAAAATTACAGATCCATGTTTCCAAATCCAGGAGTTACAGTTACATTGTAAAAGCAGTTCCAAGTATAAGCATATTCATAAGCTAAAAACCAAAACTAACTCCATAGTTAACCACACACACACAAATACAGTGCTTGCACAAAAGAACAAAGGAAATTCTTGGCCCTTCCCATACTCCACCTTCTGGGTGTTAACTTTATACACTCTACCCAAGTGTTTTTAAGAAGAATTTAAGCACTCACCCACTCAATATGGCTGCTCAGAAACAGCTTTCCTTCTCTCTTCCTGGCAGAAACTGACCTGGAAAGCATCCTTCTCCTTCCTGGCAGAAATATGATGATATTCTGGTAGACTGATGATTTTGGTTGTGATCCTGCTTTGGGAGACATACGTCTATCATATAGCTACATCTCCCAAGACTACCCTCCCCATCTCATCTTGTGAATAGCACAATGTCCACCGTACAGCCATTTCTGTTTGGAGGGTGGGATGAGCAGGGATGCATCCAACTATTTTCCTGTAGGTGATGCTTTGTGACAGGCATCTCCAGAGACCTCCAGGGGTCTTTAGGATGTCCCTGAAGATGCCATTTTTTTAGCCTTTCCAACTAGAGGAAAATAGTTGGATGTGTCTCCACTCATTTCTCTACTTTCTGAAAACAGAAATGACTGTGGGCTTTCCCCAAATATATTGTGAATCACATAAACATTCTCCTATTAGAAAATAGCAATAGCAAGTACATTTCTATACCACTTATCAGTGAACTAGCACTCCCTAAGCAGTTTACAATGTGTAAGCTAATTGTCTCCAACAATCTGGGTACTCATTTTAATGACTTCAGAAGGATGAAAGGCTGAGTGGAGCCTGGAGCTCTGCCTGGGATCAAACTCACAACCTTGTGGGTATGAGTGGCTGTAGTACTGCATTTAACCACTGCACCACCAGGGCTCCCTAAAAAGGCAATTAACACAAGCAGTGATTGGAAGTTTAATTTCTTTCTGATTTCATAGCTCCCAACCAGTGGTGTTTGTGTGTGTGTGTGTATGTGTGTGTGTGTGTGTGTGTGTGTGTGTGTGAGAGAGAGAGAGAGAGAGAGAGAGAGATAAGTTTATACTATAATACATTTGTTAAAGGCTTAAGTTGTCATAGGTCTCTTTGTTGTTTTTACTCAGATATCAAATCTGGTGAGTTCCATGGGGATTCTAGCTGAAACCACTATTTCCTAGGAAATTTATTCATTACCTGGGCATTCATCCCTTTGCCCTCCCAACACGCACATCCAGAGGATCATGCTTGTTCAGTACATGCAGTTGTTGGCAGTATTTTTCCTCAGTAACAGCTGGTGGTTCTAATGTCAGTGGGCAGGTGAACTCACTCTGTTATTGATTACTGTTTTGAAGAAATTATCCTAGATGCTGAACCAACAGAATGGATGTTGAGCTTTGGGCAGCTCTTTTATTTGTTTCTGTGTGCCTCTAAGTCATTTTTGACTTATGGCAAAGGTGACCTTATCAATGAGTTTTCTGGGACAGACTGTGTGACTTACTCAATGTCATGCAGTTGATTTCCATAGCTGAGTGGGGAATCCAACCCTGAACTCAGGAGTTGTAGTCCAATGTTCAAACCACTACACCATGCTGGCTCTACAAAACAGATTAATTGCCCCACTGACCTTGGAACCACTGTGTTGTTGAAAGAGCTTCTTGTCATCAAAGACCTAAAGCTATGCTCCAGCAAACTCTTCACACCAGTCTTCAGTACTTGTTATCACAGGCATCCAAACAAACAAAATGCCCACTACTGATCATTCCTTGTTTAACACTAAGGGAAAAAGGATATAGAGGGAACAAGCCTTATTCATATAATTGGCTGGTTTAACACACAGTGAACAAATAGAAGTAGAAATTGGCTGTGATAAATGCTTGCATTCAGTATGGTTATTTATTATGTCTTCCATTACATAAATTGGTTGCAGAATTATAACAAATGCTCTTTATTAAGCTTACCTTCCCTGTGGCTAGAGAATGACTTGAGGCAATTATGTACAGCATAGAACTCAATTCCATTATTGCTGATGGGCAAAGCAAAGCAGACACCACCTGAGCTCTGCACAGACAGCTGAATTATCCTGCATTGGCTTTCCAATGCCCTCCTTTGACCCTTTTTGTCTTGGTGTGATATATCACTGCTTTTTGGTCCAAAGTATTATCTCAAGATATTTGATGCCTTCATATCAAGGGATCTGCACTTCTCATCTCTAGACACAGGATACTGTTTTTCTCTGTTTGACTATGTATTATGCATAGAGATGCTTGAGAATTTTCTTCAGTCTGCATTTTTAAGTAGCTGACAATTTTCCATTCTAATGAGTGGATCAGAATGAACTTTTCCGAATGTTGCAATGCTGGTTGTGGCTAAAAAATGTATACAAACCTATATTTTAAGAGGATGTGAGCTCAACACCATGTATTTTAAGGAATATGCAAATTGTAGATTACTGTTTCATGCTATTTGTGTGGCTTCCTTGAAAAGTATTCAGTTTGCATACAATGAAGTGGATAGGCTTGGTCAAGAGCCAGCATGGTATAGTAGTTTGAATGTTGGATTAGGATACGAGAGACCAAGGTTTGAATCCCTGCTCAGCCATGGAAATTAATACATACTGGAATTAAGCACCCATTTCTAATTATGTTTTGCTTTTAACAAAATACGTTTTTTAATTTATATCCTGCTTTTTATAAAAACAATCAAAGCGGTGTACAACAATTTAAAATAATACAAAATATATACAATATCTCCCCCCCAAAAAAAGAGAATTAAACCATACTAAGATTAAAATTACAATAATTAAAAACAAAACAATAACATTATAATATTACAGTAACAGTGTGCAAAATAATTACAACTCACAAATTCACAATATGAGGGTCTTTACGTGGCTGGGTGCTATTCCAGGAAGGTCTGCCAGAAGAGATCTGTCTTGACAGCTTTCTTGAAGCTATCTAGGTTGGAAATTTGATGCATCTCTTCCGGCAGGCAATTCCATAAGGTGGGAGCAACTGCATAAAAAGTTCTCTCGGAGGTCACAACCAATCTGGTCTTCACTGGTTGCAATAGGTTCCTCCCAGAGGTTCTGAGTGCACAGCGCAGATTATATGGAAGCAGGCAATTCCTTAGATAGGTTGGGCCCAAGCCATGTAGGGTTTAAAGGTGATAACCAACACCTTGTACTGTGACTGGAAACTAATAGGCAGCCAGTGGAGTGACTTCAATATTGGTGTAATATGGTTACTCCTGGTTGTTCCTGTAATCAGCCTGGCTTCCATATTATGTACCAGTTGAAGTTTCTGGACTTGGCACAAGAATAGCCTCATGTAGAGCACATTACAAAAATCAAGTCCTGAAGTTACCAGAGTGTGTACTACAGTTTTGAGGACACCCGGTTCCAGAAAAGGGTGCAACTGGTGTATCAGCTGAAGCTGATAACAGGCGCTCTTGACCATCACATTCACCTGATTTCTCATCTGAAGCAATGAATTAAGAAGCACCCCCAGACTGTGAACACAGTCCTTTGAGGGGAGTGTGAACTAGGACTGGTGGTTGCAACCCAATACCTGGTTTAGGGGCCCCTACCATAAGTACCTACATTTTGTCTGGATTCAACTTGAGTTTGTTTTCCCTCATCCAGTCCATTACTGCCACAAGACACTGATTTTGAGGGGAGAAATGCCATCTGTCATTGTTGCTGATGACCGAGACATGGAGAAATATATTTGGGTGTCATCAGTGTACTGATAACACCCCACCCCGTGTCTGCAGATGATTTCTCCCAGCAGCTTCATATAAATGTTGAATAGTATTGGGGACAGGGTGGAGCCCTGAGGGATGCCACAATTAAGCTCTGTTTTTGAAGAGCAGCTGTCCCCAAGCATCACCCTCTGGAATCTGCCAGAGAGGAAGGAATGGAACCTCTGTAAGGTAGTGCCTCCAATTTCTAACCCTCTCAGGTGTTCTAAGAGGATGTCATGGTCTATTGTATCAAATGCTGCTGAGAGGTCTAATAGCACCAACAGGGTCACGCTTCCTCTGTCGATGCTTAGATGAAGGTCATTAGTTAAGGTGACCATGGCAGTCTCCACCCTGTATTCCATCCTGAAGCCAGTTTGGAATGGATGTAGAAAATCGGCTTCATCCAAGACCGCTTGGAGCTGAAGAGCGACAGCCCTCTCAATCACCTTGCCTAAGAATGGCAGATGGGTACAGGCCTGTAGTTTTTCATGTCCAGGGGGTCCTTTAAAGAAGATGGTAGATGACCTTCCCTAAGGGATGCATTGATGACACATCTGAGAAGTGCCATCAAGGCATCACCCCCCTGGATGGACAGTCATGTTGGACAGGGATCGAGGGGGCATGTTGTCTTCCTCACATTTCCAAGGATCTTGTCCATGTCATCAGTACTCACAAGCTCAAACTGATCCAGTCTAATCTCATAAATGGCTTGACTGGACACCTCATCAGTTGACTTTGCCCTAATATTGTCATCCAAGTGGGCTCTTATCTGAGAGATTTTACCTGCAAAGTAAACACCGAGACCAGCTGCATCAGCTCAGATAGGGAGTCTGTTAAGCAACGGGGTGGACGGTATACCAACAGAATCCCTATACTGTCCCTGGTCTTCAGGCATAGGTACATACACTCAAAGTGGTCTGTCTTCTGGACAGGCGTCCTGGTCATGGTAAGATTGTCTTTATAGACTAGAGCCACTCCACCCCCTCACCCACTTTCTCTTATCTCCTCGATAACAGCATATCCGGCTGGGAGAGCTTGATTCCAAGTAATGGCACTATCTTCTCCCAGCCAGATTTCTGTAAAGCAAGCCAAGTTGGCTTTTAATAATAATAATAATAATAATAATAATAATAATAATAATAATAATAAATTTTTATTTATAGCCCACCCCTCTGCATGGCAATCGGGGTGGGGTACAACAATTTTAAAACAAGCAAATTAAAACATTCCCCCATCCCATAATCCACCCTCCCACCCCTTAAAACAGAATTAAACTAGCAAACAATTAAAAATACAATAATAAAATAATCCCACAGGAGGTCATTGATGATATGCAACTTTTTTTTGACCGACCTGGCATTGCAGAAGAGCAGAGTAAGGTTCTGTGGCATGGATGATAAGCTCCCCCATCCTATTTTGGGTAACAGAGTGAATTGAAGGCGGGATCACTTTCAAACATCAATCTTCTTTTGCAACAAAATTTCACTCTGTTATCACCATATCTTCCTTTGCCTCATACAACTTCAATAGCCGCTCCCATTATTACTTCAGCCACCACATTCCTTTCATATTCCACCTGTTTTTCCATATTGCCAGTCCAAATGTCCCCCCCAAAAGGACACTAATTAGGACTGGTTACTTTGTTGTTACAGTTCTAATTGTAGATTCTGCCCACCCCTTGCCCTTCTGCCTGATATTGAGGGTGAAAAAAGAAGGGCCAGCACTCGGCTCCTGGGCTCTTGACACTGGTGGAAATTTCTTGGGGCTGGCTAGCATGTTTAAATTTCCAGGTCTAGCCATGCCCCCTTGCTGCATCTTTAAGGCAGCTTAAGAGTCCTCCTTTGCCTCGGCCACACCTCCCTCACTTCAATCCCGGTGGTGTTGGGATACAGGGAGTCTCTCAGCTGGTGTTTTTCAGCCGGCTTGCTGCAACCTTCCTCACACTGCTTCTCACCCTCTTTTGGCTAAAATCTATTGTAGTTCTATATAAAACAATAGAACTTTACAACTTAGGTCCGGGCTATATGACAGATTTTATCTCCCTCTATGAGTCTGCCTAGGCCCTGAGGGGAGAGACCTTTATTTCAGAGAGGGTTTTCTTAGATTTTTCCCCAATGTTCTGAAACTCTCTCATTGGGCAGGTTAGAATGACCCGCTCATTGCTGTCCTACTATTGGTAAGTAGTGGGAACTGTTTGCTTAAAAATCTTTTCACAAGGTTGGGGAGTTCACTTTTAAAGGAAAGGGCCTTTAAGAGGATGCTGTATTGTTTCAAACTACTATTTCTATCTTTCAGGTTTATGTTTTAAATTGGCTTCATATTGTTAATAGTTTAATCTTTTTTGTAGGTTTTAACCATCTTGTAATTACAGTATTTCAATTTGTAAGCCTTCTTCAGTCTCAGTTTTATGGAAAAGGTGTGGTATAAACAAAAATTATGATAATGGCGATGATGTCAACAACAGAATTATGCTATCCTGCCCATAATATCTTTGTATTTCTTTAAAATCTGTTATATATTTAAATTCAATTTTTATTTTATTACAATTCAGGAATTGTATACATTTTCAACATATAAAAGCAGTAAAAGCTGTTATATTTGACTGGTCAAGTGTTTAAAAATAGGCACAAATCATAGTTCAGTTACTAGCAGAGTTTGCCTAGACCAGGGGAAGGCAACCTTTCCCCTTTAAGGGCCAAAGGACTTCAGCTCCCAGAATCCCAGGAGCTATTGGCCAACATGGCTAAGGCTTCTGGGAGCTGAAGTCCCTCAGCCCTTAAAGGGGAAAGGTTGCCTATCCCTGGCCCTAGATTTTCTTCTGTACTGCTTATCTTATTGGAAAAGTTTGGAATTTAACATTGTTGTTTTGTGGTCTCTGGGACAACATTCTGCATTCTACAGGGGTTGTAAAATAGAATGTCCACTCTAACAAGAGACAGAGCTCTGAATCTGGAGTAGCAGATTTGATTTCCCCCTTCTTGCCCTGCAAAAACATTATCTTTCACCCTGAATGCAGGATGAAGTAATATGAGAAGATTGATGGTGTACTGTGAAGTAGGCTCTGAATATGCACTGTCCAAAGCCCTCCCAGCCCCTCACCATGCCCCTAATGTGGAAAAAGGCATGGAACACCCAGGACTGGCCTATATTACTTTGCCAGTCAAAATAAAATAAAAGCCTGGAAGAAAGGAGCAGTGGGGGAAAACTCCCCCCCCCCCAATACCTTCTGTCTTGTTGGCTATTGCCTAGCCTAGCTTAGGAAAGATCAGGGCCATAACTCTTTTGAACACTTCAATCTTACCCTGTAAATTGCTGAAACATTTGTAACAAGCATTCTGCTCAAAAAGAAGAATTACAAGAAGAGGAAGAAAATGAAAGTGATTCAAACTATTCATTTATATCAGGAATGCTTCCCCCTCCCCAACTATTTCATTATGTTGCATTACATCTACTATATACTGTGTTGAGTCTGAGAAAAGTGGGGTAATGGTTTTGAAATGATATTGTGCAGAATTGTGTACAATGCAATCTACATTGTCTCTTAGCTTCAATACCTTGAGGCTCTGTGATTTCATGCATGAGTGTGGGCTCCCCATCAATACGTATTGGAATCCCATGCCAGGGAGGTAACCAGTGGTGGAGTTCTTCCAGATTTTAAAAGAGCTAGCTAAACTGCTGAACTTAGTCTTGGAAAGTACTTCAGCACCTTGGATAACTCCTTTAAAGTTTCGACCTTCCACCATCAAATGGCTGTTGAGCCCAAGTGGTGCTCCTTTGCTCTGGGCTCCTGGGGAAGAAAAATATGAGTGCACTTTATTTGAAAAGCACCCTCATTTCTTCCCCTTGACCAATCTGAGACCAGCTGCTTTTTAATGATTTGGATCTCCTCCCCACTCACTCATTTCCCCCAGTAAGCAACATCAACAGAATTTTTGTTACTCCCTCTTTTAAGGGATAAAAAAGAGAGAGAAACTACAATTAGTACCAATTGCATCACCTCCCCTTCTATTAGGCCCTCTGCAGGGTATGAATTTAATAGGGGGGTACACATCTGAGATGAAGATTGATGGACCAGATTCATTCATGCATGGTGGGCCAGATTCAGTTTGGATCATCACCTGTATGAATATTTGGCATATTTGGAATATTTGGAATATTCATTAAGCCATGCAGCATGCCCCAGTGTGATATGGGCATGTGGTATGAAATAGGACAGAAATATGCAGGATTCTCTGATAAGGATAAAATGTAAAACCTAATGTTTATTGTTGCAAGAATGCTCTGGTAAGGTCAAAAAGTAAAACTTACATTTACTGTTGCAAGAAATGCATCAGGTATAGAAAAACAGATAAAAACCTCTTACTTCTATTTGGTAGAAGAGTCCCTATTGCTGACCCTCACGTATGTGTGTTTGCCATTTTGAGTTAGAGAAACATCAAGATGCTTCTTCTCAAACAAAGGGTAATAAAACACTAAACTAATCTTTTGGAAAGAAGGGAGAAGTGACCTTATAGACAGAAAGCAGAAAGGGTTTGAGTTATATTGATCAAGAAACAGAGGTGAAAGAAGACATGCACTTCAGAGTTCCCTCTCTCCCTAATTACTAAAAACATGTGTTGATGCCACTTTGCTTCCAACACTACCAGTTTACCTCAAAGAAGAAAAGAAACAAAAGTTGAGCTACATATTCTGCATTTAACTTTGCATGCAATTTAATCCCACAGCCTCATAATTTTGCAGAGCCACAAAGATTCCAAGAGCTGCAAATATATAGTCTTCCTTGCTATGACTCCATTATTTTATTCCCAAGAAAGGAAGAACCTACAGTATCAAGATAATTGATCAATGTCAGTCACACATCTTAGTGTGCCAACACATGTGCCTATCCAGATGTTTGCAGTTAATATCCTGAAAACTTTTCTAATTACCAGTGCAGACACATCTCCTCTTATTTTACACATATACAATTACATTTATATTCTAGATAGAGTGAGAAAATGTAGCGGCTTTGTGAAATGTCAGCATATGGAGAGAGGGTTCATGAAAAAGGAGGAAGGAAGCAGATTCCTTTCTTATTCCTGAGCACCCAAATGCTGACATACTTTAATCTCTTGTTTAGAATATATGAGAGATTTAAAAGTAGAGTAATCATGACTGGAAGTCAGAAATAGCAAAAGAGAGGGGGGGGCGGTTGTTCCTCAGTAATGGAGGACCATCCAGTTGTCATATTCATCAGGCTAGTGCCACAAAGGGCAAAGAGATAAGGACCAGAATTGATGGTGATCCCTTCTCTGCAGGGACATTTTTATTTTTATTTTTGCTGACCCCTCACAGAGCTCAGATTTGCATAGATGTTATGCACAGTTGCAATGACTATCATCAGTAGGCCTTTGGCATTTAAGATGGGCTGCCATTGAAGGGGCATTAACTGGTTGAGTGCAGTTTCTTTTTAACTGGTAGAGGCCCATATTCTATATTGTCTCTTTAATTACAAATGCATAACTAAGGAATTTATCACACAAGCTCCGTTCTCACTGTGATCATGCTAGTATGGAGAACTGGATGCATACTGGTTTGGAAGAATTCCCTCTCACGTATCTTCACAACAGTGTAACTGAGGCCTTGGACTCTCCTCCACACTCCTCCCTGATCCCATCTCCCTGCTCTATGTCCTACCCAGTGTTTTTT
>CM034703.1:63062054-63080452 GCA_020142125.1 Phrynosoma platyrhinos | reverse complement strand
GGGGGGGGGGCACAGAGTGGCTCTGGTTCACAAAAACAACTTGAGCTTGACCAGAATACCTGTCTGGAACATAGTCCACTTCTAGTGCATGTACCTAAGCCTGCGGACCAGGGATAATTTGGGGATTCTGCTACCCTGTTACCTAGCAGATTCCCTAACCGAGCTGATACAGCCGGTCTCGGACTTGCTGTTGGAGTTGCCCAGATGTTTAGTCTTGAGTGACTTCAACATTCCTCTTGAGATCAGTCTGTCAACTCTCACAGGTGCAGCTCTGGAGTTCATGGAATCCATGACAAACATGGGCCTATCCCAATTGGTCATTGGGCCTACTCATTGTGCAGGTCATACTCTTGATGCGGTCTTTAGTACAGAACAGGAATATCCATGGGTGGAGGTTATCAAAACCTCTGCATTGTCATGGACAGATCACTTCCTGGTCAAGGTTGAACTAAGAACCATTATCCGCCCCTCCAGGGGTGGTGGACCCATTAGAATGGTCCGCCCTCGAAAGCTAATGGAACCAATTGGATTCCAGAGAGCCTTAGAGGGTTTAATGACTGGTAACGCTGGTGATTCTGTCAAAGTTTTGGTTAATACCTGGAACACTGATCTTGGCAAAGCTATCGACACAATCGCTCCCAAGTGTCCTTTCCAACCCGCTCCTAACGATAAGCCCTGGTATACAGAACAGCTCAGGAAGATGAAGTGGGTTGGACAATGACTAGATTGCACCTGGTGGAAAACTCAACTCTTATCTGACAAGACTTGTCATAGGAATTTTTTTGATTCCTATCGAGAAACAATACATGCAGTGTAGAGATCTTTCTGCTCTGCATGTATTGCGTCTGCAGAGTCCCATCCAGAACAACTTCTTTGCAGATAAAATCTCTCAGATAAGAGCCGACTTAGATGCCAGTATTGATACAGAATTTATAGATGAGGTGTCCAGCAACTCCGTGACCAAGGTTTCACTGGATCAATTCCAACCTGTGAGTACCGATGATGTGGACAAGCTCCTTGGCAGAGTGAGGAAAATTATCTGCCCTCTCGATCCTTGCCCTTCATGGCTGGCCATCCAGGGAGGGGATGCGTTGAGGGTGTTCCTCAAGGACATCATCAATGCATCCCTTGGGGAGGGCTCTGTTCCATCTTGTTTAAAGGAAGAGGTGGTTAGGCTGCTCCTGAAAAAGCCCTCCCTGGATCCCCTGGATATGAATAACTATAGGCCAGTCTCTTTGTTACCATTCCTAAGCAAAGTGATCAAGAGGGCGGTGGCTCTTCAACTTCAAGCTGTCTTGGATGAAACCGATTATCTAGATCCATTTCAAACTGGCTTTAGGATAGGATTTGGAGTTGAGACTGCCATGGTTGCCTTGACTGATGACATTCATTTGAGCATTGACAGGGGTAGTGTGACCCTACTGGTGCTCTTAGACCTCTCAGTGGCTTTTGACACAATCAATCACAACATCCTCTTGGTTCGCCTGAGGCGGCTGGGAATCAGAGGCACTGCTCTGCAGTGGTTCCCTTCCTTCCTCTAGGGTAGATCCCAGAGGATTTTGCTCGGGGACAATAGTTCCACCAGGAAGGAACTCAAATGTGGTGTCCCTCAAGGCACCATTCTGTCCCCAATGTTATTTAACATCTATATGGAGCCGCTGGCAGAGCTTATTCAGAGATGGGGCGGGGTGTTACCAATACACTGATGACACCCAGATATACTTCTCCATGTCCTGGTCATCAGCCTTGACTTCAGTGGCATCTCTCCTCTCAATGACTGTCTTAAAGCGGTAATGGACTGGATGAGGAAAAACTGATTGTAACTGAATCCAGATAAAATGGAGGTACTTACAGTAGCTGGCCTGAAACCAGGTATCGGAATACAACCTGCAGTCCTGGATGGGATCACACCGCAAAGGACTGTGTTCGCAGTTTGGGGTGCTCCTGGACCCGTTGCTTCAGATGATCAATCAGGTGAATGCAATGGCCAGGAGCGTCTGTTATCAGCTTCGGCTGATACGCCAGCTGCTCCCTTTCCTGGAAGTAAAAGACCTTGAAACTGTGGTACATGCTCTGGTAACCTCCCGTCTGGATTTCTGCAATACGCTCTACATGGGGCTACCCTTGTGCTTGGTTTGGAAACTTCAATTAGTGCAAAATATGGCGGCCAGGTTGGTCTCCGGTACATCTAAAAGAGACCACATAACACCTGTATTGAAGTCTTTCCACTGGCTGCCTATCAGTTTCTGGGCTCAGTACAAGGTGTTGGCTATCACCTATAAAGCCCTAAATGGCTTGGGCCCAACCTACCTTTGAGACTGCCTCCTCCCGTACAATCTGCCCCACGCACTTCGGTCCTCTGGGAGGAATTTGCTACAGGTGAAAAAAATCTAGACTGTTGGTTCCTTCCCAGAGGGCCTTTTCGATGACCTCTCCCAGACTATGGAACGGCCTGTCAGACGAGATCCATCATATATCAGCTTTAGACAGCTTCAAAAGGGCTATCAAGATGGATCTCTTCTGCCAGGCCTTTCCTGATTAGTTTTCCCAGTCACAGAACCTGTCCCTTTGCACCTCTTCCTTCCCCCATTCCAGATGCTATTATGCTCGTTGCTGCTGTACTTATACTAATTTTTCGGCACTTGCCTTATTTTAAAAAACTGTTTTAATTTGATGTTTGATTTAATAACTTTTTAAGATGTGGGAAGGTTGGGGTTTGGGGTTGATCTCATTGTGCTGGATTTTTATGTTGGAAGCCACCCTGATTGCTATGCAGAGGGGGGGGGTTACAAATAAATTATTATTATTATTATTATTATTATTATTATTATTATTATTATTATTATTATCTGTTTCATATTCACAATCACCACTTAGTCACAATTTTGATACTATTGCCACAATCATAACTTGCCCTCCAACCTACTGAGCATCAGCTGCATTAGCAGAAGAAGAGCCATTTTGTAAGGCTCAGAGCACAGTTGTACAATGTTTTTGTCAGATTTTGGAGGATTGCACCAAGAGAAGTTACTTAGGGCCTCTACAGACCAGCTGAAAGGGCCGGCGTTGGGGTGGAGTGTGGGTGTTGCAACTGCCCACTGCCCACCCCAACTCCACCTCCCAAGTGGTGTTACACCAACTGCTCAACTGCACAGCAGGCAGCATTACAGCACTTCTTTAAACACTAAAAGGAGCAGAGAAAAGGGTAGCTTTTTGCCATTCTAAAAAGGAGCAGTATTTTGCTGCTTCTTTTTAGAGCCAGCAAAGTGCTGGATTGGGGCACGGTGTGTGGTTGCTGCAGCCCCAATCCAGCAAGCAAAGAGGCAGCCTGGAGCCACTCCTTTGGGGTGATAAGTTGATATAGGATTCCAGCCCCAGCCTTTCTAATGACCAGTGCAGACATATATCCTCTTATTTTACACATATATAATATTTATATTCTAGATAAAGTGAGAAAATGGAGTGGCTTTATGAAATGTTAAGTTCAAGCTGATATAGGATTCCAGTTCCAGCCTTCCAGCCACTGGACTAGATTTGATAGGGGGAAATGTCATTTACTGTTGGCCCTATATATCCATGGATTCTGCATCCACAGATTCTACCATCCATGGCTTGAAAATATTCCAAAAACAAGAAAATCCAAAAAGCATACTTTGATTTTGCCATTTTATGTAAGGGACACCCTTTTACTACACCATTTTATATAATGGGCCGAGCATCCACAAATTTTGATATTCACAGGGGGTCCTGGAACCAAACCCTAGCAGGTACTGAGGGCCTGCTATACTCTGGAAGAGGAAAAGAAGGCAATGCCTACCTCCATTTTACCTTGAAAGATGTAACAATGGAAAAGTGGGACCAAATTACTATCATGTCTCTTCCAGCCTATGCAGAACTTGGGTGAAAATTGGCCTACAATTCCCAGAGTCTGTCAGCCAGGATGACCAGTGGATTCTGGAAACTGCAGTCCAAATTTTTTTCAGCTTGCCAGGTCTTGAGGTGCCAGTTGGAGTCTCAGGGAATTATTATACAGTTGGCCTTCCATATCCATGGATTCTGGATACATTTTGCAGACCCAGAAACCACTCTGGCCTATCTCTGTATAACTTAAGGACCCCCCCCCCCTACACACATGACATTTCAAGGGCCCATTGCATGACCTCACAAGGACTTGCCCCCTAGTCTCATGTTTTGGTATTAAATTCCCAGTGAATTGGATACTGCTCAACTGACCACCCTATTTCTATACCCTCCAACAACCCCAATTTAATAGGGACAGTTCCAATTAATCCTCTGTTATCTCACTTTTTCAGGTGCTTTTAAAATGTTCCAGCTTCTCCTCCTCCCACTTTCCTCCTTTTCTCTCAACTTATTTCCATTGCTGCAAACTGGGTTCAAAGTTTTATAGTAGTTGGCACTCAGTTAACTGAGCAGAGGGAAAAGGAGGAGTGGAGTCTTGTCCTTCTCAATAGGCTCCGACAAAAGCAAACTTCTGCAGCCTCTCCTAGCTCATGTGCTCTTCCACATTAATAAATTTTGCATCTTGATCACACTCTGATGTCACTTGGCCATATGTGTACTGGTTTTCATCTGTGAAATGTTGGAGGGTATGAGTTTACAAACTTTGGGGCTATGATCATATGCCAGGGTTGCAGAAGAAGAACAAGAAAGAATCTAACAGGGATGTAATTAGGGAATTGGTCCAATGGAAAAAAATATTTTTCTTTTGTAATTTGCTACGCATATTACTCCCCATATTTTCTTGAAGGCTCTTTCTTCACTTATACCACTTTTCCAAAAAAGTCCCAGGGAAAAATGTTATGTATACTCAGTTATTTGTTGCTATTCTTTCCATGAAACAAAATATGCACCACTCTTAGGAACAACTTATATTCTTCCAGTTCTCCAGAGTGATTTGTTAGTCCATTACCTAGACTAGCCTTCTGATATTGCCCTGCCACTTTGCCCCATCACTTTAAAGGAAAGGCTGCATTATCATGTAGTGAAACAATATCTTAGTCCTAGGCAATTCCAGGGATGGTCAGTGAGCTGCATTCTGTTCTTTTTAGTGAGAAGTGATAAAAATAAGCAGAAGGCTGCAATCATTCTCTTGTATAAACTTTTTCGTAGTTCTGCAGAGAAGCCTAAAACCTTATATATAACTTGACTTTTAGTGGGAAGACATGCAGCACAGGGCAATAACATTTGGCTCTCATACTTCAGGGCTAGTGAAAAATGCCCATAAAACAGGAGTGTCCTGATCGGAGAGGGTGCACAATAAACAGTGGTTTAGCAATAATCTACTTTCTTGTGCTAATCAGTTGTTTGTGTTATCCTCCTCTATGCCTTCTCCAGAACTGGATAATTAGCTGTTTAGTGCTAACAACTGATCTATTCCGAACATTACATTCACTTGCATGTAAAAGTGCTAAACAGCTAATTAGATACTGGTGGAATATATACAGCCAGCTTGGCAATTAGAAGCATCTGCACAAGAGAAGCTTGTCTAAATGAACTTATATTTAGATCATTTTCTTTCTCTCCTTTAAAAAAAATAGAGTGAGCATGAAACATGGTGAGTCAAATGCAGTTATAGCAACCGTGTTCAGACTTCCTACCCTGGGAGAACACTTTCCTCAAATTTCCATCTGTTACAGAGCCTCTGTGTGTTTCCTGGAGAACCTATACATATCTTAGAGGATTTGGGGGTATCTTTCAAGACGTACAGTTTGTGGTTCATTCCAGAAAGACATTTTGGGCCTATGCCTTGCCCTGTTTGGATTGTACCATAAAAACCTACACTTTTGAAACAGGGTGGGGAGGATGTGATTCTCCAGATGTTGTTGGACAGCAACTCTCATAGACCTAGCCAATGCAGCCAATGGTGAGAGATTATGAGAGTTGCAGTCCAATATCTGGAGGGCCAGACATTTTCATCTCTGTCTTACATTTTCCCAGCAAATATCCACTGAGGTTGAGTATTGTTCATGGCAATTGATAGAGAACAAATAGGTTGCCTGCTAGTACTCATTTTCATACTGCATAACACCAGCTGGCCTGGCTCTCTCATCAGGCATGCTCGACCCAACCCTCCAGGATGTATATGCCTCCTAGCCCTGACATGTTTACCCTGAGCAGAACCTCAGCAGTTGAGGGTTGTACAAGTACACCATATGTAGGCTCTCTTGCTGATGTGCCCTTCAACGTATGGATGGGAGGTTGAGAGGAAATAACAGGGCCAATTTTACCATTAGGCAGAGTGAAGCAACCTCCTCAGAAGGCAGGGAAGGTAGCTGTGTTTCTTCTGTGCTCATTGGCCTTTCACCCTCTCCCTGTGGAAAAGGCCAATGGGCTCAGAAGAACCCACTGGCCTACCCTGACTTTCTAAGATGATCTGTTGGAGGAAGACCCTATCTCATTGCTGGTGGCATTCAGATTCAAATCCAGCTATTGTTCCAGTCAGCTTCAATACATGGATTGGAAGAGGTGGGTTGCTATTTTCCTTTTTGCCTGAATAACAAAACATTTTGCAGCCATCCTGAGCAAGAGGCTCCATTTTGCTTCTCTCTGTACACATTAAATATTGTTTCATTTTAAATGTTCAATTGTATTTTTTGGGGGGGGGATGTTGGGAGATGGATTGCAGGTTTTAGTGTGTAAGCTGCCCAGGTTGTGTTACACAGAGAGGTGGGATACAAATAAATTGTTGTTGTTGTTGTTGTTGTTGTTGTTATCGAATATGGTATTTTAGTACCTCAAATGAAAGCAAATCTATTGACATATGAGCAGCAAACATTAATATTAGACAATCAATTTCTCTGAATAGACAATTCAATTTGTGACAGAATTATGATGAGTTATAATTCAGAACTACTGAAAAGAAACAAATAATTGGCTCTTACTTTACTAATGTGGGGAATTTTTTGTGTATTTTGCTACCTGTTGTCTGCAGAGCTTGAAAAAGATGCTTTTTTTGGACTAAATTCCCAGAAGCCTTTCAACAGAAGGACCACTGCTATGCTGACTAGGGATTCTGTGAGCTTAACTGAAAACAGTAACTTTTTCAATGTGCCTTCCTCCTTGGCCACTCCCATTGTTTGACATTTGTGGAGATGCCCAGTAAGTGCCCAGTAGAAAACTACTTTAAGATGCCATGATTGTGTGACTTCAACTGCTGGATGGTTTATATAGAATTTGAATTTTGTCCACCCTCCCACACTGTCCTCAAAAACCCAAACTCTTTCTTTTAAAGCCAATTTATTTAAGTTTATATTTAAGAAGATGAGTATTTCACTTACATTGCTAAGTCTGTATGTTCCCATTTATTTTCTGTAACTCATTCTGGTCTGTTGCTTTGCTTACTTTTTATTATTGTCCTTTTCATTCATAAAGTTTGGGTATTTGGGGGTAAGCAATCTGATGGTTAACTGAGCATATACATTTTGTTACTATCCACAGCCCTAGAGGGAAGGCAAATATTATTTACTCTTGTTTAATGGTCAAACAGTGATTTGTATCTACTGTCATCATTCCTCATCAGAAAGAAGAAGAAGAAATTGCATTCATGAGAATTGGCACGAAAGTCTGATTTTAGTTAAAATAAAAGAGAGAACAGGAGTGCTGATGAACACTGAGCAGAGTGGGAGGAGGTGAGGTATTTTTTTTTTCTTGTTGCATATTGGAATGGAATTTATGAAGTTTATAGTGTTAAGATACTGATATCTGTGGAATCACTCATGCGTATATGATGCTAAACTAGATCAGATAAGATTTTCTCTTTGGTCTTATTGTCATTACCTTGAGTGAACCGAATGTCATCTTTGAAGGCAAGAAGGAAATGTAAGCCAAAATTGGCTGGCTATTCTGAACATTTTCTCCCTGTCCTTTTCTCTTCTTATCGGTTTTCTGTGTGACTATTAGTAGAGCCTGTTTGATTTTGTTGTTTGGAGCCATTCAATCAAATCCCATTAATTAATTCCATTTGTACAAAACAAAACAAAACAACAAACTAAACCCCCTTCCTAGGCTCCAGCTGTAGGCTTGACCTACCTTACACACAAAAGCAAAATCACAATTTTTTAAAAAACGTCTAGCTTACATTTTATGTCTTACATTTAAAAGATCAGCAACACTGGGGACAGGATTCAGTACTTTGGGCAACTCATTAAAACTGTCTAGGCCAAAACTTAGAATGAGTTTTGCCATCATGACCCCCTATAGATACAAAAAATCAATAGATGCTCAAGTCCCGTTATATACAGTGTTGTAATAAAATGGTGTCCAAGGTTTGCTTTTTGGAATGTTTCCCCCCCGAATATTTTCAAGCCATGGTTGGTGGAAACCATGGATGCAGAATCCATGGATATGGAGGGCTGACTGTAAACTGAACATGTATGTAGCCTTTGTGTCTCCTGTTGCCTTCAAATAATCAAAGTATACCTTTATGGCTCCTGTCAGCTAATACTCAGATTGCTCAGGTATGTTTTGGTGACTTTGATGAGCAACTCTTGCCAAGTCTAGGAGCCATTTTTCTTTCCCCCAGTATCCAGCATGTGCCAGAAGCCCTGATTTTTTCAGGAACCACAAAAACACCTGAATTGTTTTCAGCTCCTGATATCTAGTACAGTACTCAAATGGTTCAAATTACATATTCATGGCTTATGCCAACTAGTTCTCTAACTATCTAAATATCTTGAAAATACTACTAGATACTACCACTTTGACTAGTAGACAATAGGAGCCATAAAGTACTTGCACTGTTTAAAATGGAAAGTGCTACAAAGGCACACATGCCTGGCTACATATCCCATAACTATAAAAATTGATTAAGTTATAAAGAAAAAGATAAGTGATGCCAATATGTGCAGCCTTGATGGGCTCTGCCATAACCACAGTGATTCAGGAGATTATGCCAGTCCTGTTTGCCACTGTCCCCATCACCTGTTACTTTTTGGGTGATCATTTAGAAGTCTTCTTGGCTATGCACCCTATGGACCTTAGGCCCTAAGTCTAGCCCTACTCTCAAAACAAAGTCCATCCCTCTTATACATGGATTGATTCTGTCTGTGTGGTTCTGTGTAGCATTTATGCATGATGCATGAGCCCCAACTATGAGGTTAATGTTCTATGCACATGTCTATGTACAGACAGTACTGATCACCAGTCTAGAACTTGCTTCTCTTGCTTCTCTTCCTTGTTTTATTTCACAGCATGAATTAGACACTTCATTGGGCCATAACTCCCATAATTCCCAACAAACATACCCACTGGCCATGCTGCCTAGAAAACTGTGAGAGTTGTGGTCCAAAAATTTAACTTTTCTAAGCTCTGGTTGATCATATATCTCATTAGGGCTTGTGCTCTTGCTGTACTAAGGGGGGATGCAGACGAGGGCGTTGGAGACGCCCTGGTCCGGACCGCCGCTGGAGTTCAGCCTCCGGACGGCGGCGCATCCCCAGCGCATCTAAAAGGACCGCCAAAATGGCGATCCTTTTAGATTTTGCCGAAAGTGCGCCCTAACAGCGGCAGGCGCACTTTCGGTGGCTCAAACGCCGCGGAGCGTTCGGCTGCCGCGGCGTGAGGACAACCCGCAGTCGCCGGCCGTGCGGATGGCCGGGGCTTCCGGGTGCACCCTCAGGAAGAGGAAGAGCTGCCGAACGTGCAGCGGCTCCTCCTCTTCCGGGCCTCGGAGACGGCGCAATTAGCCGTCTGCCGAGGCCCTCCGTAAGGAGTCAATACATATGGTAACATAATTTAAGTGCTGCATATGTTTGGCTCCTGTTTACACAGTGAATTTTAAATCTGCCATCTTGTGGTTTATTGTCAGGTGATTCTAGGCAAAGATTATCCATTTTCTCCATTCTAGCCCCACAGTTCTTATGGATCTCTCTAATGTATCAATGGGCTTCAAATGTTTCTTCTCCCTCCCAAATAGTTTCAGATGCATATGCATTCAAAGGCTTACAGCCATTTGCTTAAAGACAGGAATAAATCTGGGATGGGGGGAAACTAAAGAGTTTGCTAAAGTTCTGTCTCTGCTGGTCTAAATCAATAGTGTATGCTTGTCAAATTAAAGCATCACCAGATATATTTCCAATTAGGCAGACTTTTAAAATCCTATTAACTCAGTACCTGATGAACTAGAACAGAAGATCCTTGCATCCTGCTGGATGAACAGAAACTGCTGTAAGTGAATCAATCAGCTCTACACAGAGATGAAGCCACCATTCCCAAACCAGAGTAGAAATAGCCAGCCAGATGCTTTGCTTATGTAATCAAGGGAATTGCTCATTTGTTTGACAGCATCCAAATTTACAGGAAAGGAGTAAAACATTTTATCATTATATATATCAGATCTGATAGAAGGACAGCTTCCTTCTATCTGATAGAAGGACATCACCCCAATAATCCAACTCTCCTTTGAACAGGAGCTTTCATTTGCAAAGAATGTAGACTTCAAATGCCCTAATTAAATGGAAATTTTAATAAAAATCTAGCTTTAAGGTGCTTAATAATCTACTATGTGAAAATTCCCTTAAAAAAAAACCCCAAAACAATATTTCTTGGGCTTAAGTTTTCTGCCCAGAGCCTACACAACTTGAATAGTAAAACTGAGTTTGAGCCCTTCATGAATTAGCCCACAGTAAAATGAGCCTGGATAATACAGCATAAAGTCTAGTAGAATACAGTAGACCAGGGGTCGGCAACCTATGGCCCGTGGGCTGAGTCTGGCCCCCTGAGGCCTCTGGACTGAGCCCCACCGACCCCCGCCGCTGCCATGCATGCCACCACTGCGCCGCCATTTTGTTTTCCAAAATGGCAACCACAACTCATTTGCGCATGCGCGAGTACTATGCATGCACAAATGAGTCGTGGTCACCATTTTGGAAAACAAAATGGCGGCCACAACTCACTTGCACATGCGCAGTACTCCAGAAATACTACACATGAGCGAGTGAGTGAGCGTGTACACTCATGTGTGCGCGTCACCATTCCCCCCCACCCTCAACCTGCGGAAGACCTGGAGGCCAGCAGACCGGCCCCAGGTAAGAAAACCTTGCTGACCCCTGCAGTAGACTCTTGGTATCCAGTGGCATTACTAGGGTTGGCATCACCAGTGCAATAACTCATAGTGTCACCCCCACTCACACCATTGACCTCCTCGTAACCCTACCATACAAATTCCTAGTAATATTTTTGTACTAATGTTACTTATAAATCCTAATTCCTATATATCACTGAATGTAATGGCAACAATTGTGATACAACTAGCAAAATTAAAGTTATACCTATAAATGACAATTTCATACACACAGCTTAAATGTATTTACATGTACATTGTTTCACGTGGTTAAAATGAAAATTTGTTAAGATGTGATGTTTTATTTTTTTTAAAGAATAAAAAATTAATTACATTTTTTAAAGAAACCTAGAGCCACTCCTTTCTCCTCCCACCAAACCTTGCCCCACTTACACAATTTCTTCAACATTTTAAAGGGATGCAGGCAAACCCCACAATTAATTTCTGCTGTAATAAGAACTTGAACTTGGGGAATTTATAATTAGCTCAAAAATATTTAATAGGATCTAAACCCATTATATGCAGGGGGCAAGAGGGAAACAGTTCATGCAGAGACAGCATTTGTCCAAAAGAATGGTTGATTTGCTTGTTGATTTATTTTTCTCTTAATAAAAATAACAAGCAAGCACACACATATACAGAGGATCAAACATACAAAAAACACCTTAATGCACACACACAAGAACTCAGGAGTAAAGTAGTTAGCTTGGATAGGACACACAAGGCTTTCTAATGATGATAATTACCTGAAAGGAGGCTGCTCCAATGATGAATAAAGAGATAGACTCAACCATTATGACAGGGAAAGGACACCGAATAGAGCTGGAGACTCTAGTTAAAGCAAAGCAAAACAAAGCAGCTTCATTTATATACCGCTTCATATCGCGCATGGGATGTCTAAGTAGTTTACAGCTGTGAGCTGATTGCCCCCCAACAATCTGGGTACTCATTTTAGCGACCTCGGAAGGATGCAGGCCTGAGTCGAGCCTCAGCCCTGGCTGGTATTGAACTCACAACCTTGTGGTCTATGAGTGAGTGGCTGCAGTACAGGCATTTAACCATTGCGCCACCAGGGCTGATTTAAAAGCAAAGCAGCTTATTTATATACCACTTCATATTATGCTATGGGATGTCTAAGCGGTTTACAACTGTGAGCTGATTTCCCCCCAACAAGCTGGGTACTCATTTTAGCTACCTCGGAAGGATGCAGGCCTGCACCACCAGTTAGAGATCATAATGGCACAAGCATCATGAAATCTATCCAGACCCCCCCCCCCCCCTTTCCTGAGATTTTGGTGAGCATTTATACCCTTAAGACTAGGCTGAGGTGAAGAGTTGCTATTGTATATCAAAGGATTCCGATTGCTATTGCTTTGAAGTAGACAATTTCCCAAAGAGGAGAGATTGGATGTTAAATTTTTTCTCACCTTCAGCTGGACACATCCTGGCTGACACTCATAAATTTTCTAGGTGTCAATGTCCTGTTTTTGCAGCTCCTAAGCCTGGCCTTTTTGATCTGCAAATGGTTGTAAATGCAGGTTTAACTCTGTTTGGAGTGCCTATGTCAGGGGTAGGCAACCTTTCCCCTTTAAGGGCCGAGGGACTTCAGCTCCCAGAAGCCTCAGCCATGTTGGCCAATAGCTCCTGGGATTCTGGGAGCTGAAGTCCCTCAGCCCTTAAAGGGGAAAGGTTGCCTACCCCTGGCCTACGTGATGTGCTCGCTTTGAGCTCATGGCTATATAGATATCTTTCAGCATAGGGCTATGACAGGGCCCAAAAGGGGTCTTGATATCAAAACCAATTGATATCAAAACCAAAAGGCAGATGTTTGGGAAGCATGGTGTCATCCCCTCTTCGGGTGTTTCCTGGTGCATCCCACACAGCCCTAGTGATGCCCCTGTTGGGTTTTATTCCCAGACCTCTGTGGATACCAAAATTTGTGGATGCTCAAGACTCATTATATACAGCAGCATAGTAAAATGGTGTCCCTTATATAGAAAGGCAAAAACAAGGTTTGATTTCTGGATTTTTTGGGTGTGTGAGTTGTGTGTAATATTTTCAGTTTGTGGATGGTTGAATCCATTGATGTAGAATCCATGGGTATGGAGGGCTGACTTTATAGTTTCAATACTAGTGCTTCATTTGAGATATATTGTCAGAGTTGAAGAGCCAAAGCAATTGAGTGGAAAGGTTGTTCGAGTAGAATTGGTAACACCAAGTTATTTAAACTGGAGGAAAGCAAAAGGTTCAAGGAAATGCTCTAAAAGATCTACAAATGTGTTTTAAAATGGCAAATGAGATTTAATATATGTAAATATAAAGTGGCTCAAAAACATTTAATTTCACATTTATACTGGTGCAGGCTGGACTGACAGTGAACCCCAGCAAATGAATCCTGGGGTTGTGGTGGATAGCTTGATGAAAATGATGAGCCAATATGCAGCTGCTGTGATAAGGACAAGTGTATATTGGGGATAATTAGAAAAGCAAGCAAAAATAAGACTGCCAACATACTGCCTTTTTAACAAATCCATAGTGCTACCATGTCAGGGGTACTTTTTATAGTTCAGGATTCTATTGATTATTTATGGTAGAGAGATATCCCCCCTCTTCTTATGTTTTAGAGTATGTGTGCTCAGAGTTCAAGCATGCCTTTACCTCTGGTCTACCCACTGTCTCTGTTTCTGTTTAAACATATGAGCTGGGACCCTGCATTATCAACACAAGGTCTTGCCAAACTGCTTATCTTATTGTATCCCATTACTGGGAGAGTACAACAGATGTCATTGTCCAGCACCCCCATCTCCTCTCTTTGGCTATGTTTCAGTTGGGGTGCTGCCAGGCTGCAAAGGTAGATTATGGGGATCACATTTGGTTACCATTGACTATCAGTATGAATCCCCAGCATTTACAAGATCATAAATCCAGTTTACAATATTATATTTTGCCAAATAAGATGTCATCCATAGTTCTCAATTCCACTGAAATCTGCAGTGACCTCTTGAGTCAAGATGGAGTCTGAGAACCAGAGTTTGGAAACATTATGCTTTTGACTACAGCTTCCAGAATTCCTAGAGGTTTTCTGGGTAGATGAAAATGGCAGGTGCCTAGAACATATGTCAGTGTCTTAAAGGCTTACCACTGCTCCTATATCTGCCAAATTACAGGGAGACCTTATCATTTAAGCATATCCAGGCAGATGACCCTTGGACCTCTGCCATGAAGTCCTGTCCTAATTGTGCCACTACTATAATACAGAACTATTGAGTTGAAATGGTTGATTTCTTAATCTAAGGAAGCAGAGCGGGAAGCTACATTTTTTAAGAGAAACACAAGAAGGATGTTTTGCATACACAACAGAGTGAATACTATATTCTTTAAACTGTGAATTATTTTCAATTAAGAGACCTTAAGAAATGGTACTGAAATGTCTGTGGCTAATGTCTATACAATTAATAAAGTAAAGCACTCTGCAAAATGTTTTTAATCATTTATTTGAGTATGTTTTTGCTTTATTCCAGTACAGGATGTATTAATTTGAGGTTGAAGTAACTGCCTTTCTTTTAATAAGATAAAATTATTGGAAATCCTGCATCATTTTCAAATCTCTTTTAGTGAATATCTGAAATAGTTTCATCATTATGTTATTTTACATTACTTCTGTAGGATTCATCCTGAATTACAGAGCAATCTATCTTTTCTCTAGCCATAGCACATTTGTTTCATGTTTAATACAATAAAGCTAAAGCTAATATTGAAAACACTGCCAACTATGTCTATACTATTTCTTAATGTGAAACAATCATAATGAAGCCTAGCAGTGTTGGATTTCATGAGAACCCCATAGTGAGATATACCCTCTGTTTTGCAAGCACTGAATAGCTTCTAAAAATTCAGAAAATTCAGAAGATGATGAGGTTGTCTCCTTTCCCAAGTCATAGTTAAAATGCGGTCAAGAATATCAGATTTAATGTTTATATGCCTAAATGGACACTAAAAGCTAATCAACTGGGCTAGATCCACTAGTCAGTGGGATTATATCCACTAATCTGGTTCATGGGAGGGAGGATAGTTTGTGCAGGTTTTCCCTTTCTCATTCACCTCTTTCACTTTGCTATGCTATGTCCATACACAGATGACTTATTCAAAGATAGGAACATGAGTACAGAATGATTTTTGAATTTCTTAACCTGGGACATTTATTGGGATCTATGTAGAAATCAGTAAGCTAAAGAAGGGTGGAGGTAAAGACATGATAAAAGAAAAGAAAGGAAAGGAGAAAGCAAGAAAAGGCTTTTTTGGTGGGTTGTTGAGAAAGGGGATTTCAAAAATTCATGTATGTTTCCTCTCCCAAGATGAAAACAGGGATGGTAGGGAATAAAATCAGTGGTACTATTTTTCAGTTTCCTTATATAGTAAGCTTTCTAGGGCAGGCATTTAACTTAAATTTAAGGAGACACTTTACATATGTTCTAAATTATTTTAAATAATTGTAAGTTACTTTAAGTTACATTTTCCACCTTCAAATACAATTGAGCTAAGTTTTTTAAAAGTTTATTATCAATCAACAAATTGTTGCCCTTTCTCCTGTGATAAATAGGAAGCCTCTATTCAGCTTCTAGTGAAGAACACAGGATTGGCATAAAGTATTTTAACCCTGGTGTATTAAAATTCATACTGTTATCTGACTGCTTTAACTATCATACTCTAATCATGAACTAAAATAAGTGGTTTCAGTCTTGTGACCTGAATATTGCAAATCCCAACCCTGAAGGCAAAAGCAAGAATGCTAAAATATAAGAGAGATAGGCATTGCATAAAGAACAAGCTGAAAATGTAAAGTGTTGGTTTTTAGCACTGTCTCTTATGTAACTGTTTTATCACTTAGGCTTAAATCCAGTTTTGCAGTTACAGATGTATAACCTAGGACTTTATCCCACAGGCCTACTCTCTTATCACAATTGTGCAAGTTTAAGAATGGTAGCATACTGGTTGGTGTCATTTCTTATCACACTTTCCCCTATGATAGCACTTTGGTGATCCATGGTCAGCTGATTCCACCCCACCCCCTTGTACTACCAAACGTAGCCTGTGTGAATGTGCTGCTCCTCTCCCCTCCCAAAGTGTAGGGCTGGGTGAGTGATCACTGTGACAGGAGCAGGAGAGGAACAGAATCACACCAACTTACACCACATGACTCCTCAGAA
Source organism: Phrynosoma platyrhinos (assembly GCA_020142125.1). Classification (NCBI taxonomy): domain Eukaryota; kingdom Metazoa; phylum Chordata; class Lepidosauria; order Squamata; family Phrynosomatidae; genus Phrynosoma; species Phrynosoma platyrhinos. Next base: position 63,064,165 of record CM034703.1, on the reverse strand, counting down.
GTGGAACTGTGGTGGAAGGGACTTATCACATGAAGGCAATAAAGGAGTAGCAGCAAGATTGAGAGCTTATTGATGGATTTTGTCCATCAAGGAAATAGTGCACTACAGTAATGAGTAGAATGCATGACAGCAGCAGGACAAACATGATATCATTGATAGGTGCTGGCCAAAGATGCTTTTATCCTGTTAAAATTCCACTTGTTTAGTATTGTGAGGTAAAGGTCCTAGAGTTACTTACTACTTAGATGATATTTAGAGGCAAAGCTGATGGGGTAGTAGGAGCAGCTGGAGGCCACTCCCACCCTGGTCACTGCAGGACCACCATGGGACTGCTGCAACCAGATGCCATGCTCCCAAGGGCACACCCTGCTGCAGTCCTGAACAGGCCACAAAAAGGAGCAGTAAGAAACCACTCCTTTTGTGGCTGGTTTTGGGCTGGGTTCAGTGGCCCTGGCACAATCTCTAAGAGATCTGGGGGTGTGCATCATGTGCACTCCCCTGGATCAGCCCAACAGCAGCCCTTCTGGGTCATCTGTTTGAAACCTTAGTTAAGTAGATTTAAGTATACTTAATTAAATAGCTGATCTAGAATTTTGACCATAGTTAAAAACTAGTGGCTAATTCTAATGTGTCAATGAATGTAGTTAGAAGCTAAACATAATTGTTGCTCTTTTGTTATAAAATTTCCCACTGTTATAATAGGAAGGCAGAAATTTCTTATTTCAGCAGAATTTTTTAAAAATTACCAAAGTAATAAAAGCATGTTTGAATAAAACCATCATTGTGTGTTGCCAAAAATGAAAAACAATGGTTGTCAGGGCAGACTTTCTAGGGAAAGCATACCATTACCCAGTTACAGAAGTTTGATACCACTGTAATAGCCTTAGCTCTGTTTACAGAATCATAGGATATGAGGTTCTTTAGAGGTACTTAGAACTGAGTAGGATGGATCCAAGGTAACTTATGTGGTGTCAGATTTCTATATATGTGTAGTGCAAGGGTAGATGTGTTCCACAGCTGGAATCCTATTGGGGACTTGCACTTGTACAACTTAATGCATATGCTATTGGCTGTACGTTTTACCAGATTGCATGATCCAGGTTCTGAGACCTCCTTACAGAAGTATTCCTCTGGGTGATGCAAAGGTCTCCAGCATTTCCAGAATCAAGCAGAAACAGTTCTGCCTCCCCCCTCACCAGGCTTCTCATCCCATCCCACAGTTACATGGGGTGAGTCTAATTCTACACTAGCTCTCAGTAGGATCTTGGCTATATTTGAGGTATCAAAATCAAAAAGTCGCTGACTTCAATTGTCACCCATAGAACCACTGAAGGATCAGAGGACTACAACTGCTGTGGTTCATTAGACCACAATACCTTCATTTTATTTAAACTGGCATCCATTACTGACCTCAAATAGATTTTGGGGTCAGTAATGCTACATCAAGATGGACTAGACAATACAACTGTTAGGTGGAAAAGGAAGGGAATCACATATCAGTAGTTTTTTGTGGGGTTTTTGGGCTATGTGGCCATGTTCTAGAAGAGTTTATTCCTGATGTTTCACCAGCATCTGTGGCTGGCATCTTTAGAGTATGCTGGCATGGAAGTGAGTGGGTATACATACTGTGTGACTCTTGGTTGAGAGGATGTGATTTGCATGTTAAAATGTGTATTGTTCTGTTGTTGACATATCTGTTCTGTTCTGTCGCTCACACATCAGCTTTCTGTTTACAATACCTTACTCCAAATCTTTGGATGGCATTGCTTAGTGGTAGGGCTGCCAGTAAGAAAATTGGGCAGTGTTCCTGTACCTTCAACAATTGTGTAGAAGAAGGAATTCAAGAAGTGTCACTTGTCCACCTCCTTCTTACACACAGCCCTAAATGGTCCTGTCCATGCTTGTCACAAGGTCCCCCTCGATATTCTTGCAAACAAGATAGTAAACAAGATGGACTAGACAATACAACTGTTAGGTGGATTAGTAACTGGTTGACTGACCAAACCCAAAGGGTGCTCAGCAATGGCTCCTCTTCAAGGATGCCACAGGGTTCTGTCCTGGGTCCAGTGCTATTCAACATCTTCATCAATGATTTGGATGAAGGAATAGGG
>CM034703.1:63034949-63047456 GCA_020142125.1 Phrynosoma platyrhinos | reverse complement strand
AAAAAAAAAAAGAATCATACCTAAGAGACATCTAGCCATCCTTGAGCAACTGGGTCTGAAGAAGCAACATTTACCCCTGTCCAGGGAGTGATGGCTCCTTTTTCCCCCTTGGAAGTGCAAAGGCAGACAAACAATAGGCAGATGCACCATTGCAGCCAATCAGTGGCCAGTGAACTGCACTCATGGATATGTAGCTGTCCTTCACCATGGGGGAGAGCTAGACTGGCCCATTTTGCTGCTGGTGCTATTGGACTGCCAATAACTCCTGTTGAGTTCAGACGCTCACCATGTATTTTTATTATGGAACTCAGTGTGGAGACACTATCTGTCACACCACTTGAAGAACTGTGTGGGTTTTTTTTTTATTCTTAAGTACATTTCACATTATCCTTCCTATCATTCTTTCTCTTCTACTCTAGTCAGTGCCTAGTACATATTTCCAGAACCTTAGCTGCTCTCTTACTCCCACCCACTTGAACCACTTGACTACTTTGATAGATCCAGTGCCTTGCATATTCAGATGGAGCATCACACCATGAAGAAGCACCCATTTGCTGCATTTCAGTCAGCTTCCATACATGGTATAGCAATTTGTACCACTATGGAGATGAGTTTCATAGGAAGATATGGTATTTTGTATATGCCACTGGGGAATCATTTTTTGCGTGTGGTGCTGAGGCTGTCCTACATGTAGGGATTGTGTAGATCTTTAGATGTTGTTAGACAGCAACTCCCATCAGCTCTAGACAGGAGAGCCAGTGGAGGAGGTTGGTGGGCGTTATAGGCTGCAATCTACACTGCAGAATTAATACAGTTTGACACTGCTTTAACTGCCATAATGTTACCCAAAACACAAGTGGGGGGACTGGAGGTCCCCACCAGCTGTCAGTGATACTTTAAATGTTGGGGAAATTAGCTTTGCAAGAGGCTTGTTTAACCTTTGGACCATTGGGCAACAGTATATACCAGTACTAATTATGAGGACTCCAGGTTCTTGGTGAATTAAGGTTTTAATTAGAAAAATATGTAGAGTATGATCACACACAAAAGATAGCAATTCAAACATACACAGCATATAGAGCTAACCAAAATAGAAATATGGAAAGGGGTCAGTGGAGTTTTAGGAGTTGCAGTGGAGTTATATTTACCTGTCTTAAGAGAAGACTGTGGAAGGTTGGAGTGACTCGTATTAGAAGGTCGGAGGGCAACATTGAACATACACAGAGTGTGGTTGTGTATCCAGACTGGGCTGTGTGTGCAGCAGCTAGGTTTTGAAGCCATATTTATACCTTAAAACTATCCCCAGACAATGGGCTATCTAACCAGGTAAAAAAGGCTGAATTACTGAATTTTAAACCAGTTTAAACGATTTGAAATACTACAACCATAAAATATGTACATCCTCGATAAAATCAGTTAGGCCTGAAGGCTCTAAGAAAAAGCCAAATTTTGACTTTGCACTGAAATTATCCCAATTTTAGTGTCAATCAGATCACAAGGGGGAAAGAATTCCACAATTTGGGGTGCCACAGCAGAGAAGGTCCTCTCCCATGTTTTCTCATCTGGATATAATTAGATACTTCTTCAGGTATGCCTGCTTGCTTCAAAGCATGGGAATGACTATGTGAAGTGGCTTTCAGTAAGTTAAGGAGGGATTTTAGGTGCTGTGGAGGGAGGACAGGAACACCAACCCCTGCAGTACTGGAATAACAACATCCATATTCATAAGGACAAGGATACATTGTATGTGGAGATGTCCCTAACTGAATTTTGGCCACACAGTAATGAAAATCATTTGTCCAATCAAAGTAGAAGAGGCAGAGGTTAACCTCTAATTTCTCTTTTGTAAAATATTTGTGGCAAAATAGAGTTTCCAGTGTTCAATCTTAGGTGTTCTTAGGTTAATTTTCCCTATTTGAGTCAAAGAAGCCATTTCCCTCATTTTACTGGAGTGCACTGCTTAATCTGCTGTGTGTGCATCATACCTTCTTTCCATGTTTTTTACATTTATCCATGTCAGCTTTCATGCATGTGAAAACAAGGACATAGGGTAAATCAGGGCTGTTATAACTACAAAGCTGCAAAAACTCTATTAAAAAGCTCTGTTGATCTTGAATCAAAAGCTACAATTCAGGCAGCTGAAACCTACCTCACAGAGTCATCACTTTTTGCCTGTACATTCAAAGTAACTGTCAAAAATAGTTTCATATATCAAACCAAATTCCATTCAATATCATTCTTTGCTGAAAACTGATATGAAAGATAGTCCTTTGAAACAATGATGATGTCTTATTCCACAGGAACACTTTTGCTGGTATCATTTTACAAAGGAAATACATTGTCTGTGTTTTATATAGCCCTGACAAACAGAAATGCTGAGCCCTTCAATTATAGTTCTTGTCTGTAGCAGTCATAACTCTGGATATTTTGGCTACTGAGACAGGGAAAGGGACAGAGGAACAAATATGAATGCTACAGCTGTTGTGTCATGAATTGTGAGGAGGAAATAAACTAGTAAATAACCTGATTAGTTCAGCAACTGATGTAACAGATTTGCTGGAATGGTTTAAAGTCTCCTTCTGGGAGCCATTCAGCTTTCTACATACTAATATTTGCAACATGTATTTATGATGCATCTCTTGAGATGAAGAAGTCAGAAAGAGAAACTTCATTGGAAACATTGCTATACCCACAAATGTATCTCTGTACAGAACACACACACACACATACAGGACTGTTTATGCTTTTAAAAGTCAGCATGCTGTGATTTCATCAAGGAAAAGGCATTTAGAAAATCTGTAGAGCTTTTTTTTTAACCAATAACAACAACAACAACAACATATCCATGGTCTTGGAAAATGTTCAGTCTCTTTGAGACTGTCTTTCAGTTGCACGATATGTCCAGTTAGGGAATATTTTGGCTAGTTGACATAGACATATGTAACCTAAGGTTATGAATACATATGCCATCTTTTTAATCAGTCAGGAAGCAGGGTTTTGCTGTCCACCTCCCCCCAAGGCAGCTTTCAAACACCTGGAGTGCCCAGCTGTGGCTTTCTACTGGCTCTTAGGAGGAGGGAGGGGAAAGGCAGTTCTGGAGCCACAAATCATTGAAGATACAGGAGGATGGTCTCATTCCCCCTCCCCTGGCTATAAACTTCAGCTGGAGGCTGCATGATCACTTTCTCCCTCCCACCTGTCTGGCCTGTATACAACAATTGCACAATGTGCTCTGGACACTTGAAGGCTGTTTCGCTTTCCCTGCTAGATATAGGATTGTGTTCTCAAACTGCATCTGCACTGCAGAAATAACTCAGTTTGACATCACTTTAACTGCCATGGCTCAATGCTATGGAATCCTGGGAACTGTGGTTTGTTGTACCACCAGAGCACTCTGACAGAAAAGGCTAAATGTCTCACAAAAGTATAGCTTCCAGAATTCCATAGCATTGAACCATGGCAGTTAAAGTGGTTGTCAACCTGGATTATTTCTGCAGTGCAGATGCAGCCTCAGTTATTTAATCGTGCTCATGAGAGGGAATAAGGATGCACATTGCAGACTCATCCCATTTACCAGTGGCCTTTTTGTGTTTGCTGGGAACTCTGGCAGGAAAATGTAACTGCATCTGAGTGGATACAGTTAAAATGACCATATGATTGGGAATCTCAATGAGGCAGTGCTCTCAATCACACTGAGCAGTGCCATTACATTCACATGAATGTAGTTATCTTTTCCTTTCACTCTTTCTATGTAAACACAGAGTCCTAAATTAGGGTATCCAGATTCCAGTTTTCATGAGTCTACTTCAGGTGGAGAAGAGAGTGCAAATTCTATAGTTTTGCTGAGGTCAGCTCCAAATGAGACAAAAGGTCTGTGCAAATCTTCAGCTCATCTACTAGAGCAGAAGCTTGCTAAATTTTGCAAGGCTTTATATATTTATTTTAGCAACCTGTGAAGACTCACCAGGATGTCTATGTATTGCTTAGTTCACTTCCTTCTTCCCTCCTCGTTATTGTGACTCCATGCCTCACTTTCTGCTCTGCATCCACTTTCTGGCTAGAAGCAAATAGGCTATATTAAATGTTCTTAATTCTGCCTCCCTAAGTAGGTGAGAAGGAATAATCACTTCATTTCATTTTGAACTGGGAATAGCCCCATTAGCTAAGATTTCTCTCTTGATTTACAAACAGGAAAATTCCTTTGCCTCTATGTGTTTGATTGACAAACTGTGAGCAACTGTGGTTGGTAGTTAATGCATAAAGCTTAACATCACCAGGGGCTGGGGTCCCTTGGTCTCAGGTTTGGCTTGGAAATCTGGGATAAGCCTGAATTGGCAACCCTAGCCTAAATCTAATTGTTATTTAACAATGAGAAGGGGACAACTGAATGCTTAACTCAATAGGTCTTTTGTAATTTGAACTAACAGCCGGACATATGCAAGGAAATTGACATGTGTGGAAGGAGGGGCAGGACTGAAGTGCTTAGCCTTCTCCTTCTCCAGAAATACATTGAACTCTGAACGATGCTCATACAAGAATGGTATATTGGGCAGGGAACTGAAATTAGTCAAGTCCAAGGAGTTTATCACACAGCTTTTTAAATCGGCTTACCTCTTCTGATTTAAATTTTAATTTGGGTGGCATCCTGATATTATCACAGTGATTTTGCTGCCAAATCTTCTGCCTGAGTCCATCCCAGGTCCATCTCCACTCCCAGGAGCATTCTGGCAGCAATTTTCTTAAGCCAGAAAACAGCAGGTTTTGTAAAGAGGCGTGCTGAGCACCCCTGGGAGCAAAGATGGACCCAGAATGGACCTGAGTGGCAGATTTGGCAGCAAAATTGCTGCTATAATATCATGATGCCCCCTGAATTAAAATTTAAATTGGAAAAAGTAAGCCGATTTAAAAAGCTGCGCAATAAGCTCCCAACTCTCCACCTATTCAAGAGACTTAATGGACTGATGATAATAATCTCTCAGGTGGTTGTGTGGCTACAACAGCTGTGGTGATGAATCCACCTGCCACATCCTGATCCCCCCCTCAGACAGGAGCATGATATAAAAAATAATCTACTCAATGCTGACCAAAAATGCCTGTTGTTTTTTCTGTAATTCAAGTCATCTCTCTCACTATATTCCATTCCCTGCTCCTTGAGTGGAACAGATCTTTGAAATGCCTTGGAGGTTTCTTTATTTGCCCTGACCATTTTTGACTTCAGTGGATATTGCCAAAGAATCACAGGGTTGGCGGGGATCTTGTAGGCCATGCAGTCTCACCCTCTTTGGAGCAAGAAGCCTGTCAACTCTCACTAGAGCTGCTTTGAGACTAGAGCTGCTTTGTGACAGAAGTATCACAGGTGTGAAACTTGTAATTCTGACAGAAAGAAGATATGATTAGCTCATTTTAGCTGAATATCATCTTTTTGTATATTTCATTGGAGTTCTGCCTTTCTTGATTAATGTTAGATTTGTGATCTGTGGAACACAATCAGACTGAAGGAAGAACTTGTAATTAGGATTCTAAAAACAGCTGTACTTCCATCCTGATCTGGCACATGCCAATTAGTACAACAGAAAAACAGCAAAATATTATGTAGAAATATTTGCAAGTTGCAGAACAATGGGTCTTGAATTGGGACAAGCAATTATAGTAGTAAATTAGATTGTTGAAATGTCAAGAGGGGGAAACAGAATACAGCATCAGGTGTGCTTCCTGTAGCAATATTAAGGTTGGAAGCAAATGCCACATCTCAGTATAGACAGAAACATTTTTGAAATTTGCAACGTGTTTGGAAAATAATATATCACTGTTTGAAGACCAATGTAAAATCAGGGTGCCAAATGTAAGTTGCATAGCTATATTAGTAGAGAGATATGGTTTTCCCACACTGTTTATTCTCTCTTGTGCCCCACATAGGTTAGAAGAATTGAATCTATTCAAGGAAGAGAGGGCCTTTACAGACTGGCAGAAATAATGCAGCTTGAGGCCACTTTAACTGTCCTGGCTCAGTGCAAAGGAATCATGGGGATTGTATTTTTTTCTGGGACACTGAGCCTTCTCTGTCAGAGAGCTCTGGTGCCACAATAAACTACAGTTCCCATGATTCCTTAGCACTGAGCCAAGATAGTTAGTGGCCTCAAGTTGCACTATTTCTGGCAGTCTGTAAAGGCCCTTAGTCTTATTCAATGAGGAACAGCTTTCTGAAGTAGAGAACTTGAACAGTAGCACCCATTGCGGTGGGATGGTGAATCCACTCTTGGCTTTAGACCAGATTTTGAAGAAACTGACCAAGGTTCTTAACAAATTTTAGAGATAGGGTTGAGCACTTGGATAGCCCACTCAAGTTCAGGCTAAAACCCAGAGCGAATTCATTGCCACTAGCTGCCACTGAACCTGAGTGCAGGGAAAACATTTTAACAGTGTACAAATGTACATGTGAGTGGGTGATGAAGTGGAAAGATGAGTTCTGCTGGACCAGTTAGACAACATTTATATGCTGATTGAATCTAGCACAGGGGTGGGCAACCCCCCCAAAAAACAACCATCTGAAAATCAGAACCAGAAGTGATTTCCATTTGCAATTCATATTTTGGGGAGAGGAGGACATTCAGAGTATTTAAAACCACCAACTGCTCTTGAGGACTCCAGGACTGGCAAACAACATTTTCCAGGTATTTTTTCACCTACTTTTTGGGGACTGTGTGATAGACATGTGAACCAGAGAATAGGTGAGGCTGTGAAATCATCATCATCATCATCATCATCATCATCTATACAACTTTTCCCCCAAACACTGGAACTCAGAAGGAAAGAAAGAGCAAACCTGTATAGAATGTAAACAAGCTAAACTTACAACTTTTCAGCATAAATATGAAGACCATACCTGGACTAGATACATTTTATAACGACAATATATAGCTTCATATCCAATTCAAAAGATAATTAACTAAACCTCATAAGAGATAGGAGCAATTTATTTGTTGTTTAAATGTGGGAGAGCCAAAATCTTCCCTTCATAATCGCTCCTCATTCATGCATTATAATGTCATTTTTTGTGTAGCCCCAGCAAACTGTAATTACATAATGTCATTAATACTAAACTTTCAAATGCATCATCACTGATTAGAAACAAGCATTCAAGGCACAGAAGAGAGAGCAATGATAAATCTAGCACTGACGGACAGGATTTCCATATGCTATTAATTATCAAGAAACTGACTGTCGGGAATGTCAAGTGCAATGAAGGAAGTACTGCATGGCTGAAATCCAAAGGAGGAATATGTGCCTGCCAAAGGGTCTCTTTATACACAACCAGGGCTTTGTCCATCTGACCATTTCCCTCCACTCTTGAATTTGGAGAGAGGGCTGCCTGATCACTTTACCCTTTGTGCCGCTTGCTTAAACTACACTTGTAAAGATGTATGTGTGATTTAACTAAGGACCAAATTAGATTTGAGGTAACATTTGGTTAGCCTGGTATGCAAGATTTTTATAAAATGTTTATAAAATATATATAACAAATGCTGGGTTGAGGAGAGCCAGATCAGACCATGGCTCATAGTGAAGGAGGTATCAAACCTTTGCCCTATTGTGGTTCTGATCATAATTGTCACCCATCCACCCAATTAGTCACATTGGAGATTCATAGAAAACTAGAATTATAGAGTTTTCAGAGACAACAAGGGGCATCCAGTCCAATCCCCTACCTTACAGGAATACACAGTCAAAGCATTCCAACCTCTGTTTGAAAATCTCCAAAGAAGGAAATTTCACTACACTCTAGGACAGCATATTCTACTGTTGAACAGCTCTTACCATAAGGACATTATTTCTATTGTTTAGGAGGAATCTCTTTTTCCTGTAGTTTAGATCCATTTCAAGGCTGCTGCCACACTACAGAATTAATGTAGTTTGACAATACTTTAATTGTCATGGCTCCATCTATGAAATCCTGGGATCTGAAGTTTGCTATGGCACTATAAGGTGAAATACCTTACAAAACCTTAGCTTTTAAAAACTTTTTTAGCTTTAGAAACTATACTCCTATTGATGCAGCCTAGAATTGCATTGGCTTTTTTAGGTGAAGTAACACATTGTTGACTGATATTCAGCTTATAGTCTATTAAGATGGCAAGCTGAACATGAGCATATCTCTATGTACAGTTGCCAAAACAGGTGTCAGTAATCCTATAACTGTGCATTTCATTTTTCAGTGCATACCTTATATTTCTCCACATTAAAATTCATTTTATTAGTTTTAGCCCTGCTCTCTCATCTGTTAAGGTCATTTTTAAATTCTTACCCTGTCTTCTGGGGTATTAGCTACCCCTCCTAATTTGGTGTTATCTGCAAATTTGATAAACATGCCCTGTGTTCCATCATCCAAGTCATTGATAAAGATGTTGAATAGCACTGGGCCCAGGACAGAATTCTATGGTGCCCCACTGGTCACTTCTCTTCAGGATGAGGAGGAGCCATCAGTGAACACCATTTGGGTTCAGATGGTCAAACAATTACCAATTACTGTCTACCCCACTTTTTACTAGCTTTTTGCAAGAATATCATGGGGGACCTTGTCAAAGGCCTTACTGAAATCAAGATATGCTACATCCACAGCATTTCCTTCAACTACCAGGTATGCAACTTTATAAGATTAATGAGAAACCCATGTTGACTTTTAGTGATCACAGAATTCCTTTCTATGTGTTACATGCTGTCTGTTTAATTATCTGCTCTAGAATCTTTCCTTATATTGGTGTCAGGCGTACTGGGCAGTAATTGTTTCAGTCTTCCTGCCACCCCTTTTGAAGATTGGGACAACATTTTGCCACCTCCAGTGTGCTGGAACTTCTGTTCTCCAGGATTTATCAAAGATTATTGCCAGTGGTTCTGAAATTATGTCAGCCAGTTCTTTTAATATTCTTGGATGTAATTCATCAGGACCTGGAGACCTGAATTTATTTAGTGTAGTCAGATATTCCCATACTACCTCTTTACCTATTATTTGCTAAATTTCCCCTACTGGATCATCTGCTCCATTTTCCCTAGATTAAGCACTCTTCTCTTTTTGGGAAGCAGCTTCCACTGGCACCTGTTTTTCATGCTGGTGTTAGCTATATGACAAACTGCATGTGTAGCTGGGTCCCAAAATAAGAGCCTGGAATGTTCAGCTGTTTTTGTTGGCTTTTTTGGAACAGGCATACTAACAGAGGAGCTTGTTGGAACATCCCCTCTCTGCCAAAATGGAGGGAATTAGGGTGGAAGACCTGTGTAAGGGCTTCTCCACACTTTCTCGCATTATTAGAATATCAGTTTCAACAGCCAAAGAGACAAACTACTTTTTTAAAAATGAACAATAATCTTTCTGGCAATGGGAACTGTTATAACAAAAATATGCAACATTCCCACGCATTGGCTAGCTTTCTCTGGGTGTCCCTATGCTCCTTCATGCAGAATCCATATTGTAACAAACTGAAAGGCTATTTTGGTATCAGAATATATAGCATATGTTAGCTGTGCAGAAATGTGAAACCAAGCCAAGAAATCCACTGATCAGCATGGAAAGATTGGTCTTGTGTGAAATCTAGAAAGGCTTAGAGACAAGTTCATCCTGTATCACACTATCAGGGCATTTAAATAATACCACAGATGAATGCCACAGGGATGCTTCTTGTAAGTAATTCTTACTGCAGAGGAGTGTTTAAAATGTGTTAATTTTCCGAAGTTTATAACAAGAGATGGTTTGACTTTGGGATTTTAGAATATGGCGGCTGCCTCAGGCAACAAATTTTAAATGTTAGGAAAGGGCAGAAAATAAGTAGCAATAGCAATAGCAGCTTCATACCATGCTATGCAGTCTCTAAGCAATTTACAACTGTAAGCTCATTGGCCTCAACAAGCTGGGTACTCATTTTAGCTACCTCGGAAGGATGCAAGCCTGAGCTGAGCCTGAGCCCTGGCTGATATTGAACTCACAGCCTTGTGGTTTGTGAGTGAGTGGCTGCAGTACAGGCATTTAAACACTGCACCACCAGGGCACCAGTAAGTCCTTTAATCTGTGTCATTTTATTTTTATTACTAGTGGTGAGGAGAAGTGATTGTTGAATTTTCTGTCTCATGTGCCAAAATAAGTTGGCTGGATTTCGCTACCAAGAACTATGACTTGTGAGTGGATGCCTCAAGGTGAATAACCTATTGCCCTGCCTCAGGGCTCCAAAAGTCTTGGGGGCAGTACTAATTTAGAACATATTTAAGGCATCTGTTTCAATGTTTTTAAAATACATATCTATCTATACATAGATTCCACTTCACATTTTCTCTCTCTTAAATGGTTTCTTCTTCCAGATTGACTTCTGTGGGGAATTCGCTGGCAAACCACGAGATTCTCACATTTCCCTCCATCAAACACAGTGCGCCCTTTCCACACGTACACAAGTCTAACAATTAACCTGCCTGATAATTACATACGTATACACAGCCTAATGAGTAAACACACGTATACACATCCTAATTAATGACCTAGCTGGTCTACCTCCTAATGAGTAACTTGGCTGGTTTCCTGTGTCCTGTTTACATCCTCTGACCTTTGAGTCTTACACAGAGAAAAGCATCTACTGCCAGTTAATGAATGATTGACAGCATTGAGCATCCTGTAAAGAGATTGCTAATAAAAAGCGAGAGGGAACAACACATCCTCAAGCAGCATTGCGCCCCCATTCTTGTCTCGGCGTGTCATTCCTGCATGGAACCCCAACAGATTTCCCTTTCTTTAGCCTTCCATGAGGCATTGCCCTGGCTCAGTGCCAGGGAATCATGGGAATTGTATTTTTTCTAAGACATTGAGCCTTCTCTGTCAGAGAGCTCTGGTGCCACAATAAATTACAGTTCCCATAATTCCCTAGCACTGAGGCAGGCCAGTGCCTCAATTTAAAGTGGACTGCACTATTTCTGGCAATCTGCAAAGGCCCTTAGGGCCTTTACAGACTGCCAGAAATAGTGCAACTTGAAGCCACTTTAACTGTCATGGCTCAAGACTAAGGAATCATGGGAACTGTAGTTTATTGTGGGACATTGGGCCTTCTTTGTTCGAGAGCTCTGGTGCCTGAATAAACTACAGTTCCCATGATTTCTTAGCACTGAGCCAGGGCAGTTAAAGTGCACTCAAGCTGCAGTCTGTAAAGGAGCCTAGTTTCCCAATAAAAGTTGTAATCTGAAACTGGTAACTGAGCCATCAATTGAGACAGGGAGAACAATTGAAGCCTTGAAAAGTTAAACCTAAGCTACAGCAGTTGTCCTCTTTTCAGTATTCCTACCTTTTTTTGTCCCTCCTTCTCACCCTTGTCTTCCTCCTCTTTCCTTATATCTCTCACCTTTTTCACCCCATAGACTTTGGAAGCTGATTTTATAGTGAACTTAAAGTGCATACAGATTAAATAATAGAGGTAAAGTCATTGTTCATTGTAGGGAGAGAGTGATGTTATTTGTAGCTTTACTAATGGTTCTGTTTCATATATACTTATGTTTCTCGTAAGTATTGGACTGCTTCTTTACAACTCACATGTCTTTCCACTTGCTGAAAACAACTATGTGGGAATGATTAATACAAAGAATCAACTTTAAGAAAGCTGTACAGATTGCAGTAACTACCAGGATTTGGGGTGGGGCAGATTTTGTTTCCATTTAGATCAGGGGTTGGCAAGGTTTACTTACCTGGGGCTGGTTGCTGGTCCTCAGGTCTTCTGCCGGGCCGGAGGGGGGAAAATGGTGGCACACGTGCCCCCGCCAACCCCTGCTACCACTGCCGCGTGTGCTGCTGCCACGCGTGGCATGGCCGCCATTTTGTTTTCCAACAAACAAAGGGGGTTGGCGGGGGTCGTTGTCATCGTCGGCAGGGGTCGGTGGGGCCGGTTGGCAGGGGCAGCAGGCTGGGTGTGGCCCGCGGGCAATAGGTTGCCGACTCCTGATTTAGATAGACTGAAATTTCATTCTTTTATATGTGAAACAGAATGCAGTTAGCTCTGCAGAATGCAGTATTTGTATTTTGCAGAATTTTCAATGCAGTTGTCCAAAGAAATTCTGCATGTATAAACATGAATATTGGATGACACAACAATACATATATTCATTAAAAATACACAATATACCACTATACTGAGCAAAACAGCTTGCAGAAATATGCATCTTAAGCAATTGCAGGTTGCTTTCAACTCATGGCGACCCTATGGGTTGATTTCAACTCATGGCGATTTCAGGTTGATTTCAACTCATGGCGACCCTATGGATGAGACATCTCCAAGACCCTCTGTCCTCCACTGCTCCGTTTAATTCCTGCAACACCATACTTGAGTCCCTCCATCTGGCATATGGCCTTCCTCTCTTCCTACTTCTCTCCACCTTCCCCAGCATTATTTTTTTTTTCAAAGAGTCCTCCCTTCTCATGATGTGTCCAATGTACTACAGTCTTAGGGCCTAAGCAGACTGCCAGAAATAGTGCACATTAATTTGAGG
>CM034703.1:63010260-63033734 GCA_020142125.1 Phrynosoma platyrhinos | reverse complement strand
TCTCAAGATGGCTGCCTGGAAACTGCTTTCTTCCCCTTTCCTAGCAAGCTTGTGGAAGGAAGGACTATAGCTCACTGGCTCAGCACTGCATGTATCTTCCTTGAGTTATTAAGTAGAATGGGGAAGTAGTAACTGATGGGAACAGCATCTCACTGTCAAAGTCTCTGGAGAACTGCTGCCAATAGTAGACAATATTGGATTAGATGGACAAATATTCTGACCCAGAAAGCAGACTCCTGTGTATTTTATACTGATTTCACATGTACCATTTAAACCACTCTTTAGACTCTCCTCTGCAAGTGTAAGAGACAGAAATGCTATTTCATAATGCACAAATACCAGTATATATATATATATATACACACACACACACACACACAATGAATGTCCATAAAGAAAAACAGACTTTCAATATCATTTCAACCTTCCTCATTTTTTGTATCACTTGTGAACAGAATTTAGGGTGTGAGTCCTTGCTGACACTTGCATGTGAGAAAAAGGAACTACAAAATCTTTTTCCTTTCTTGCATGATGCTAAGATACTTTCTGATGTACTCAAGAGATTTCTGGCTCATGAGAATGATTTTTCTGTAATTTGCACCACTTCTATAAATAACCCAAACTGTGCAGCTAAACTATGACAATTGTTGCTTTGTGGGATGGATTTGTAAAAGTCAGAAGCACTGGATGGGTTGTTTCTGCTTTTCTGATCAAGAGCTTTGTCTTTCTGTGCTTGTTCTGGGCACATGCATACTTTGCTTCACAAAGTTTTCAGAAATAGATTTTGCAAATGAGTCTTCTTGCAGAAATTACAAAAGCCCTGCAGAAAAAGAATCTCTTGTTGATTTCCTCACATGTAGGAGATTTTTCAAAAACTGTGTGTGTGTGTCTGTGTATATGTGTCTCTTTCTCTGTGTGTCAATTTCTTGACAAGGTGCTTGATGTATTTAGACATCCTGTCTTCTTAAGAATGATAACTGTCCTATACACCCCTAGAACAGATGTGTGTTCTATTCAACAGCTATTTACTGTCCTACTGATGGGGCCAGGACCAGAGCTTAGCAATTTGTTTTTGAAATTCAGCTTTGAGAAATGGCTGAAAGATTTTGGAGGATTCTGGTACTAGTATTCCAAAAATTAATTTTTCCAGGCTCTGGTCAGGTGAAAGCCTTGTTTCATCTAGAAGGAAAAAATAAACAAAAAATATGACTATGTGTCTTAGTGACTGATACACACTTCTGTGCCATTTTGAAATATAAGCACATTTATATTTCAAACACTGTAAGGACTTTTTTTTTTTTGCTGTTCAGTAAAGAGATATTGATGGTCAGGATAGGTGGATTGATTGGCCAGGCTTCTCTCAAGTTCATCAGTTTGACCAGAGAAAAAACAAAGGTTTTAGATGAAGTTGCCAAGGCTTTCCCTGACTTTGCCACTTTCATGAGAGTGGGAAAATAGAAAATGAAAAAGAATGGGGAGAAAGTCAAGAAAGAGAGCCCCTGGATTGGTGGCTGGCAGGAAGTGCAGAAAGAAGGGATATATACCAGCCTAGATCTAGAAAGTATATTGATAGTGCATAAGACATTGGAGAATCTCACACTGCCTTTCCTCCCTCAGTGCAGGCTGAAACTTTTAAAAAACAGATGCTATTGCATGCCTCTGTGCCCAGTCTGGAGGCATCCTGTACTCAATCCAGACTTTTCCCATATTTTGCAAAGTCCCATTCTTCCTCCACAGTGGACAAGACTAGATAGATGGCTTCTAGGCATGGCTCCATTCTCTCATCCCCTCATTAGTTATGTAGTTGTTCCAGTTGTTTTTGCCTACATGGCAGAGAAGGAGCATCCTTCACAGCTAGCCTATGGCTGTTCCTTTGCTGGGTGCCTAAGGGAAACTGGAATGCATCCAAGACTGGGTGACTCCCCATAAAAATAGAATGGAACTCCTGGTCACCTGTTAGAATAGGGAATCCCTCTGGCTGCTCCTCCACACTGGGGACAATGATATTGTCCAGAGAGATACAGGATACCTCTTGTATAATGTCATTCAAAGCACATATCCTGCTGCAATGCCAGCATATATCAGCATAGGTCAATATGCTGATCATTGGTAGATTCTTCATAACCATATCATAACATTGTTGTTGTTAACTGCCCTCAAGTCAACCTCAATTCCTGCTGAATCTATGATTGAGACATCTCCAAGGCCTACTGTCCTCCACTGCTTGGCTTAGGTCCCCCTAATTCAGTCAAATCATCTAGTGTGTGGTCTTCCTCTGTTTCTCCTGCCCGCAACCTTTCTAGCTTTATTTTCTCTTCTCATTATGTGACCAAAATATGGCAGCTTCAATTTAGCCAATCTAGCTTCTAGAGGCCTAATCTGTTCAAGAACCCATTTGTTTGTCTTTTTGGCCATCCATGGTATCATCAGCACTTTTCTCCAGCACCACATCTCAAATGAATTTTCATCTTATCCACTTTCTTCATTGTCCAGTTCTCACATCTGTACATGGTAATGGGGAATAAAATAGCTTGGACAATTCTAACTTTGGTGCTCAGTTGTATATCTTTACTCTTTAGTATCTTCTCTAGTTCTTTCATTGATGCTGTTCCCATTCCTAGTCTTCTTATCTCTTATCTGCAATCTCTGTTCTGATCAATGCGGCAACTCTTGTACTATTTTGATTTCCTCATTGTCTAGGTTGAATTTATGTAGATCCTCCATGGTCATTATTTTGTTTTCTCTATGTTCATCAGAAAGCTTTCTAGTGCTTTCATCTTTGACCTTCCTTAATAATTGTTTCAAGTCTGTAATCCAGGAACCAGTAGGAACCACCAGAGAGCAAGAACATGAGGAATATGAGTCTTGTACCACCACCTGCTCTGGCTACCAGCCCATTTGCAGGCATAGTTCAAGGTGTTGGTTATCCCTTTCAAAGCCTTCAGTTGCTTAGATACACTTTAATCTGCCCAGTTATGGAAGTAGTGCTATTTTGTACTCATCTTCTGAGCTATCATTTTTGTAGATGGGATAGGTCTTTGTCAGGCATCCAGAATGTGAAACTCCTTGCCCCAAGGATTTGTTTCCCATTGCTGCTTGAAATGTGTGAATGAAAATATGCACACTAAATAAACAATTTTATTCATATACTACGCTGAGTGGTATGTATGTGTGTGTTTGTGATGTCTACATGTAGATACAAAGGGAGGTCCCAAGTGTAAAACGTTTGAGTACCACTGGCATAAAATAAAGCCTTCATATTATTTTAAAATTTGTATTTATATCATTTCTACCATGCTTTTAAAATATATTTCATTTTTTAAAAAAAATCCTGTTAATCCTAAATCCAATCAATTAGCCCCAACTAAAGGAAGGAACTAAATCAATTGCTGAATGATAAGTCAACATCTGTGTAAATCCAGTTGATTCTATGGATCTACTCTGGCTGTGACTAACAATTGAATTTACACCAACAGGAACTCTTGTTAGTCCAAAGCAGAGTAAACCCATTAAATCAATTGCTGAATAGTAAGTCAACATGTAACACATAGATAAATTCAACTGATTCAGTGGATTTCTCTAGTCCTGGCTAGCAACAGGATTTAGGCCATTATTAATCCTTTGTGATTTCAACATTGGACTACCACTCTGATGACCAGATTTTGATTCTCAGCTCAGCCATGAAACCCACTGGATGACCTTGGGAAGGTCACATGTTCTCAGTGGAAGGCAGTGGTAAAGCTCCTCTGAATAAATCTTGCCAAGAAAACCCCATGATAGAGTCACCTTAGGGTTGCCATAGTCTGGAAATGACTTGAAAACACAGAACACGCACATCTTACCTTTCTCTTTTGCTCTTGATATTTTTTTTGTGGGGAAAATTATAAAGTTTTAAGAACATTTTGTTTTAAATGGTTGTTATCACAATTATCACAGAACACTTTTCCAAACCAAAAAAGAGAACATTTTAAACATTGATGCAACAAATGGATACTTCCTGTTCTTTTCTTTCCTATAAAAACTGCACCATCCTTTAAAAGCTATTGTTCAGTTCATCCAGTGCTTCTATTTGCTTTTTAAATAGCAGAAACAGATTACTATCCAATTCAACATAATGTTTCTTGATAATGGTGTCACGACCAACCTCAGTTTCGAACCTTTCAAGCATGATATTGCCAAAGTTTTCCCTGTCTGCCTCCATTATTTGTTTCACATCCTTATCCTTGCAAAATGCAGTTATTGTTTGTTGAAAACAGCATAATCAATATAGGGGTTTTTCAATATTTTCACCTTTTTTCCTCTAGTAGGCTCATTGAAATCAGTGGCATATGAATTAAGATAGATCCCAGAGGATTTCATTGAAGTAGTCTGCTCTAAGTAAGATTTAATCCTAGCCCACAGCACATACTCCCTTCAACAGATAATAACTCAATATCTTGGTTCCTATGGGTAATGGGTAACATGTGTGTATGTGCATTTTTGAATGTGTGTTTTGGAGGGTTGTTTGTTGTTTGTGCTATTTCCTTGGCTTCTGCTTCGCCTTTACTTTTCTCTGTTATGGTAGCTGACATAGCTATGCTCAAACCTGCACACAACCCTGCCTGCAGTTCCTAGCATTAAAGTCCCAGCAGACCTGTTCAATTTTCTTTACAATCATGGCAGGCCTCATGTAGGTTCTTATCCCCTGATGGATCAGCAATGCAAAGTAGGGCAAAAACAGGGAGAGAGTGGAAGTGGAAGTGGGCACTGCGATGCCAGAGCACCATACAGTGTGCCACCATGCCAATATTGAGGTATGACAAACATTATCTCAATACAAGTATGTTTCTGCATGCTTCTTTTTTTCCCTTTAATTTTTTAAATTTTTTTATTGATTAAAAAAACAATGACAAAAGAAAAGAAAAAAAGACATGTGATAACAAAAGAGAAATATAGCAAAAAAAAGACAATAAAAACATACAAACATATAAATAAACATGTAAATAAACACCAACATACAAACAAAAACAAATTAAAAAACAACTTCCTTATCGGATATGGCTTATTCTTCAGCCCATGTACAATATACTTTGTTTATAGACTTGTGTTTAGTCATATATCATACATTATATTATTTATTTTGTTATTCTTAAATGATAATCCCTATAATAGTACATCTCCTACAACCTATCAGTTCTATTATCATGGTTCTTCTCTGATTCTCTTATAATCTAATTCAATAATAAAATTTGAACCCCCTTCTAATTTCCAGTAATCAATCAATAATTTCCAATCTTTTTTGAAAGTATCATATCCTCTTTCCCTTATCAGGCCCATTAATTTATCTAATTCCATAAGATCATATATTTTTATACCATTCTTTAATATCAGGAATTTCTTTAATTTTCCATTTTGTCGCATATACAATTCTTGCTACAGTAATTAAATAGAAGATCATCTTTCCATAGTTTTTTCCCTATATTTTTATCTGTGACCATTCCCAAAATATACATTTGTGGTTCTAATTTAAATGATTTTCAAAGTATTTTTTGAATTTCATTATGAATTAATTTCCAATATTTTTCTGCCTCTTTGCATTGCCACCATAAGTGATAGAAAGAGCCCACTTTCTTTCCACATTTCTAACAACTATTTGTATGGTTCCTTCTCATCTTTGCAAGTTTATAAGGTGTCAAATACCAGCGAAACTGCATTTTGAAAAAAATTTCTTTTATATCTGAATTTAATGTATATTTTAACCTTTCCTTCCAACAGTATTCCCATTGTTCCAGATCAATATTGTGTCCTATATCTTGTGCCCATTTGACCAACTATGGTTTAATTAGATCTTCCTCCATTTTAATTTTTAGTAAAAATTTATAAAAGTTGGAAATTTTCTAATTATCCTCTAATGCTATTATATCCTCAAATTCCTTATTCATAATTCCTATTGGTTTAGTTCTTTTATCCAATATAAAACGTTCTTTAATTTGTCTATATGAGAACCATTTATATTGGTATCCCTCATTATTTCTTGTGATTTGATTGACATATTTTGATCCTCCACTGTTAGTAAATCTCTGTATGTAAGCCAATTCTTCTTTCCCAATTTGTTCTCTCTTACAGCAACTTCGCTAACTGTGGTCCAAGTTAGTATATTATCATCCCATTTAGATTTTACAATCTTCCAAACCCTTAACAAAGCCCTTCTTAAATAGTGATCATTAAACTCCCTATTCATTTTGATTTTAGCATATATTAAGTAGCCATGCCACCCATATCATGTCCCTCTAATTTCAATTTTTTTTCTTTGTCTAATTTTATCCAATCCAGTAACCAGAAAAGGCAAAAAGCATAGTAATATTTTTTTTTAATTTGGTAGGCCCATTCCCCCTCTATCAACTTCATCTTACATTAATTTCCACTTTATTCTGGGTTTCCTACCTCCCCAAATGAATTTAGACAGATCACTTTGCCATTTACTAAATGGTAGATCATTGAACATAATAGGGATGTTTTGAAATAAAAATAGCATCTTTGGCAATATGTTCATTTTTATGGCTGCTATCTTACCGAGCAAAGATAAATTTAATTTTCTCCATCTATTCATTTCACTTTTTATTTCATTCCATTTTTGTTCATAGTTGTTTATAAATAAATCCAATTTTTTTGTAGTGAAAGTTATCCCCAGATATTTTACTATTTTACCTTCTTGGAAACTTGTTTTATCTTTTAACTCTTTTCTTTCTTCTTTTGTTAAGTTCATCAGTAACATTGTCGTTTTGTCTTTGTTAACCTTAAGACTCATTACCTTTTCATATTTTTTCATTATTTCTAAGAGTCTATCAATTCCTTCTCTTGGATTTACTATTGAAACCATCAAATCGTCGGTGAAAGTTTTTACTTTAAATTCTGAACCTTTAATTTTTATACCTTGAATTTGTTTTTCCTCTCAGATTTTGTTCAATAAGACTTTAAAACACATTATAAACAATAACGGGGAGAGAGGGCAACCCTGTCTTACCCCTTTTTGTATTTTAAAACTTTTTGTTGATTCCCCATTAACCAATATTTTCACTTCTTGATTTTGATAATTTTTTCTATCCATTTTTTTATTATTTTGACCAATATCTATTTGTTCTAGAGCATTTCGCATAAATGTCCAATTCAGATTATTGAATGCTTTTTCGATATCAAAGAATAAAATTGCCATTTTTTTGTCTATATTTTTATTATGATATTCTATTAAATTTATAAAATTTCTTGTATTGTCTTTAATCATTCTTCCTGGGAGGAAACCCACTTGATCATCTTGTACCCATGTTTTCAAACAATTTTTTAATCTGTTGGTCATGATATTCATAAATATTTTATAATCACAATTCAAGAGGGAGATCGGTCTATAATTTTTTGGATCTTCTGGTTGAGATGGCATCTAATTGAGAAGTCTTTCAGGTAGCCTCTGAGGGATAACTCAGGCAACATGGCATTAGATCGCTTAAAAAAGATCAAATAAGCGATCAGGAATTATCCCCATGGTATTGGGGTTTTGGATGACCTTACAAGAAGTCCAGATCATGGTTTGGAAATCCAGTTGGACCTTGATGGAAGAGGATTCCCAGGGAACTGCAAGGGCTAGAACCAGGAGGACTAAGAAGAGACATGGCCACGCTGCCAGGAAATTCTTTCAATAAGAAGATAGCGACGCCACTAATCAACTTAATAACTATTAGAAGTGTTACTCAAAAATATAATAGGATTAACTGGTGCTGGGCATGAGTTTGGACAATTAACTTTGAACTTAATATCATACGTAGAATATAAAATGAAGGAGGCATGTTTGGATGACATAGATATATTTGTGTGGTATCTCAGAAGAAAGAAAAAGAAATTCAGGCTATAGACTGTGCTAAATTCGCCCCCCTTTACTGGGCTGAAAATTTACTTTCTTATTTTTCTCTTTTTTTGGACAATAAATAACAGGAATTATTGGACTACATAGTCATCCAAGAATTTCTTATTTGATTTTTAAAACCTCTTTCTTCTCTATTGGCTCTGTTTGAATCTATGCTTGGCAGTAGCTTTTGGAAACTGCAATTAAAACAAAAGCCACAACTAGAAACAAAGGCAATACATTTGAGTGGTTGTTCGAAGCCATAACTAGAAACAAAGAGGACACCTCTAAGCTTAAGCTGGCTAAAATGCACAGGACACCACAAGGGTGAAACAGCATAGAAAGAGTTAACTCACCTAATTGCTGAGATGGAGGATTGAGAATGCGGGAGAGGCAGAATGGCGACCTTGACATGGAGAACAGAGAGAAAAGTGCTTGGACTGAAACAGGAGTAGGAGTAGGAGTCGAGGCAGAAGGAGGAGTCTGGTCTGAGGGACAACTGGTGTCAAGAGGCTGGGTGGAAGTGATAAACAGGCCAGGTGGAAGTGACAAATTTAGCTGCAGGAAACACCAAGTCTTCACCCAGAAGTAAAAAAACCCTGGAAACGATAGAGATACGAAAGGATAGAGACCCAAAAATAATAGAATTTGGAGTCTGGAAGGTCCTTTCTAGGTATCAATCTCCAAATAGACCACCCGGTGTCTAAAGGAAGAAAGAATCTATACAAGAAAAATCTGTGGTGAGGAATGGTGTGAGCGACAGGGAAAGAAAAGAAATTTAAATTTTGGGATTACAGAAATTGATCTGACTTTCAAATTGGGATAATAGGTGAATTCAAAACAAAGGGGTGGTAAATATATAAAATATTAAATAAAACTTGGTTAATTTTTACCACCTGAACAAATATTGTGAAAATAATTGATTGGTCTCCCATGTAGATGCTGAGTTAAGAAATTATATATACACATATACATTAAAAAAATAAAATCACAATAACAGTTGGAAATTGGTACATTGAAAAGAAATAAAAAATAATATATATATATATGTGTGTGTGTGTGTGTGTGTAAAAATAAACAAACAAACATCTAAGCAAACAATAGAGGGAAAAGTCTCAAAAGATATAGACCAGAATCAATCACAGCTACCAAGGAGACCATCAATTGAGCAACCAAAAACGATTGACCCTAATGTATATATTTTGGATGAAATTAAGAAATTAAGATTGGAAATGAAGGATTTCAGAGCCAAAATAAGACAGGAAATAAGGACTGAGCTCCAGGGGATAAACCAGATGATAGAAAAAAAAAATCAAAGGTGAATTCAACACTGCTAATCAGAGAATAGATAACCTGGAATATAGGAGTGATAGATTAGATGAAGAACTTGAAGAGGTTAGAAAGGAAAGGGGAAAAGACCTAGATGAAAAGGCAGTCTGGGATCAAAAATTATGGGAAAAATGCATTAAAACAAGGGGATTAGTCAAAAACAAAAATGAAAATTTACTGGATTTCTTAACTCCCAGGCTAGCAGAGTTCCTTGGAAGGGATGCCCAACAATTTCAATTCGAGATAGATAGAGTCTTCCGATTTAACTAAATGGTGGTGAAGCAAAAAAAAATTACCTAGGGATGTAGTGGTTTACTTCGTCCGCAAACAAGTAAGGTATTTGCTTCTCACAACACACAATGAAACTCCTCTTGAAATTGACAGAATACAAATTCAACTCTTGAAAGATATACCGGCTAGGCTATTGAAAAGGAGAAAGGAATACTCCACTTTGACAACTTATCTAAGACAAGAAGGAGTACCTTATAGATGGGGATCACCAGAAGGATTGACATTTTGGTTTAGAAAGATACGTGTAGTAATAAAGAATGTTGAAGAGGCTAAGAGATTCTGGGATTTAGAAGAAAAAAGGAGAAAGACCAATAGAAAGAAAGAGGATAGAGAGGATAGAGAAAGAGGTTCTCCAACACAGGGAGGAAATAAAGAGAATCTGAAATCAAGAAGTAATGAGAGAGATATAGAACAAAGGAAAAAGGAAGGGAACTTAAAAGAAAGAGAGAGATGACCTAGTGAAGAGGATGAAATATTAGGAGCAGAAAATTGGAGATATAGACCAGAAGTAGAGAAACCAGAGGAAGAACTGATAGATGATTTTGAAGACACACAACTGAGTAGGGAGGATGAATTTTCAGAGTAAAGAGATATAGAAGAAATGTAGTATCATAGTGCTTTGGATGATTGAACTTTATTAGGAATAAAGAGAGGGGGGAAATGGACAAATTAAAAATGGTGTCATGGAGCATAAAAGGCCTAAACACTTCACAGAAAAGAAAAGAAAATATCATTATCTTCAGAAATTAAAAGTGGATATCTGTTGTCTTCAAGAAACATATATCAGGCAAAAGGATATTAATTACTTTAAAAAATGGAAATTAGGAAAAGAATATGCTGCAGCAGCAAGAAATAAAAAAAAGGAGTAGTGATGTATATTAGTCATAAAATTGATTCAAATGAATTATTTGTTGACCCCAATGGGCACTATGTAATTGTTGAAATTAATCTGAAAGGAGAAAAAATATTAACGGTGGGATTGTATGCACCTTTGACCAATAAAGAGATCTTTTTTTAACAATTGATGAATAAATTACAGGAGTGGAATAATGATTTGATTGGAATAATGGGTGATTGGAATGGGGTAGTAGATCTCCAGATTGATAGACTATCCAAGAAAAAGATCAAACTAAACCAGAATAAAATCCCAAAGAGTTTCTTTGAGTTATAAGAAAGATTAGCTATGAAAGACATTTGGAGAGTTTTATACAATAATTCAAAGGACTTTACTTTTTCTCCCATTCACATAACTCCTGATCAAGGATTGATATGCTTATGGTTTCAACTCTACTTTGTAAAAGAATACTCAAGGTAGAAACATTACCTGCTGTGTGGTCATATCACCACCCTATAGTAATGATGATGAATAATGGCCCAAAAGAATTTAGGTGGAGATTAAATGCTAATCTTTTGAAAAACCAAAATATAATGACAAGTGCAAAAACATCTTCAAATCTAGTTTCAACAAAACTTTAAAAAGAGACACCAATTAATATTGTCTGGGATGCCTCAAAGGCGTACCTGAGAGGTTTTTTTTCCTTTCTTTAAAAAGGAGCTGAAATTAACAGAAAAAGAGAAACTAAAAAAAAAGAACAAGATATAAAATCAATAGAAGAACAATTAAAAATAAAACCTCAAGATAGAAACCTAAAAAGTGAACTACATGCTTTGCAAAAACAAATGTCAATACTATCGATTGAAGAAATCCAAAAGAAAACAAAATATCTAAGATGGAAATTCTTTGAATTTTCAAATAAACCAGGAAAATTCCTTGCATATAAATTAAGAAAAGAACAAGAAAAAAGGGTCATAACAGAGTTAAAGGAAGTAAATAAAACATATTCCTCTCAAAAACAAATTAAGAGAATTTTCCTAGATTATTTTATGAAGCTATATAAAGATGATCATAAAAAAGAGATACACAAGAAAATAAAAGACTATTTAAAGCAACAAAAATTAATTAAAGTAACTGAAAGTCAAAAAGAGGAACTGAACAAGAAAATTGAACTTCAGGAATTATTAGATGCTATAAATAAATTAAAGACAGGTAAGTCACCAGGCACAGATAGATTTATTTCAGAATATTATAAAATTTTCTCCCACCAATTAGCTACTCCACTATTAGAAACTATGAATAGTATATTAGAAGAAACAGTCCCTAAAACATGGTTACAAGCCAATATTACACTGATCCTGAAAGAAAACAGAGATAAATCAGATGCATGCTTCAAATATGATTGCTGTGCTGTAGATGTCTTGTGTGATAATCTCCCAAATTTCTCTTTCCTCCTCCTACTGTCACCATTTGGCCTCAGTTTGCTTTAATAGCTGTGCATTAAGTTCAAAAGACAAAAGTAGTTTGTATTCAACATAGGAAGAAGATGAGAGAAGAGGGTGGAATCTTGTCCTTCCCAGTAGGCTTAGGTAAAAGCAAACTACTGCAGCTTTTTGTAGTTCATGTGTTCTTTTTCATTAATATTTGCCATCTTGGCCACATTCTAATGTTGTTTAGCCATATGTGTCCCAGTTTTAATCTGTGAACTATTGGAAGTTATGTCACCCCACACATCAAGTGACAAGGAAGGCAGAGTGGTGCAATACATCCCCAGAGCTCCTGGCCAAAAGATGTCTGGGCCATATGCTGATAGGCCTATTTAGAGATATCATGGCAACTTTTCCTGATGGTCAAATATTCCTAGCCAGTGTGGAATGCCCCAGTTTGTAGACTGAGCCAAGGACTCCCTTTAGGGCCAGAAGTGAGCACTCTCATTCCTTGCTTACCATAATGTCCCTGTATGGTTAGGAGGGAGTGCAGAAAATCAGTTCTTCAAAACACAATTCATTTAATTTCAGCTTCTTTCACTATTTAACCCAGAGAAAAAGCTTTGTCTTTAAAAACAAACCCAAATAAATGTCTGCATTGCTCCAGATATCTCAAGTGTATTACCAAGTTGGAAATATTCTCTTGTCACTTCACTTTTATTTTCATTAACTATTAATGGTAAATAATTTCCCCATGTA
Source organism: Phrynosoma platyrhinos (assembly GCA_020142125.1). Lineage (NCBI taxonomy): Eukaryota > Metazoa > Chordata > Lepidosauria > Squamata > Phrynosomatidae > Phrynosoma > Phrynosoma platyrhinos. The sequence goes on along the minus strand of CM034703.1, from coordinate 63,021,220 downwards.
TTATTCAAAGCAAACACCTGATTTTACAACTGCTAAATCCCATAGAGGTTAACTCTGAAATCTGTCCATAAACTGAAAGTGATATATCTTTCCCTAATAACAGTGTATAAAATCTATATTCTTCTATACACTTGCCTAGAACTAGTTATACTGAATAATATACATGGATATTCTCAGGTGGCATTAACACTTCTACAGGGTACACTTCCTTCACATTCATGCCTTCATTTTTTCAAAGACTGTGAGTACAAATTCCCATTGCTTTGTTCATGTTATCGGCCTTCTTTGTTTTTTTTTTTCTCTTCTGTTCAGTATTTTCTGTTCTCTCTTTTGTGATCTGAGTCTCGCCCAGAATTTCTTTCACTAGCTGCTGTTTCTCTTGCACATCAGCAGGGAATCCTGAGCAATAACTAGGTGGTGTGTGTGTGTGTGTGTGTGTGTACAGTGTGCCCACGGCATACACGGCTTTGCCATATGCGGATTTGAGCGTACATGTACAGCAAGCCTGGGTGGACAAAATGGCATATGTGCCACAGGTGCATGCACCACCATACAATCAATGGGGTTTGAACATACATGTTTACATATGCAGAGGGTGAGGTTTGGAATGGATTCTCCGTGTATAGGAAGGTTCCATTGTGCATCCCATTTCCCTCCCATGTTACTCCTGTTTAGCTTCATTATTTGCACACAGTTGAACATGATCGTATAAACCAGGGCTGAGCAATAGGGTTCCCAGATCTCAGATTGTGGCTCTTCTCTGGTCCTCACAGTGATGGGGAAGAAGCTCAGGGTGAGAGTACTGCCTTGCAAGTATTATATATGTATTTTTCTCATTTGTTGGACCTGGTGTTTTTCAACAGATGTTCAATGGCATATTCTTTCTATCTATGGTTGATGCTTAAAGAATTTCAGTGCAAAAGTGCTGTTTCACTCATGAACTACAATGCTACAGCTAAAAAAAAAAAATTAAAAAGGAAAAAAGGGGAAATGACAAGATGAAAGAAGGGCCTTTTTTGCAAATGCAAATACTACAACCTACCTCACATCACTTTGAGGAACAGGCCAAAAATCCGAGTGTGATCAACAGCAATATATGGACATTAGTCCCTTGGACATTTTTTATTTTTTAAAAAATGATGTCTCAGAATTTTTTTTAAAAAAGGAGTGGGACATAAAATCTGCTAGAGATTTGTACTCTAGGAATTCTAGACTTCTTACTCAACCAAAGGGTTACTCTTTCTTGGATCAGCTTTATCCTTTCTCACTTACTTCTCCTTACTCTTACATCACCTCCCTGTACATTTGCAGACTGCCCCTTCCCTTGATATTTTAAAATCTGAATTAAAAACATTCTTGTTTTCTAAAGCATTTAGAACTTTACATTAATGTTGTTTTATAATCCTGTATATTTGATCACATGTATTGGTGTATTTTTTTGTATTCTGCATAGATAATGTGTTCCATAACTGTATTGTATAGTTTTATTTTATACATCTCTGGAAAGAGCATATTTTGTACATCTCTGGAAAGAGTCACTGTGTTTGGTAGTTGCACCTGTAAAGTGCCACGTGAATTGATGGTGCTATATAAATAAATAAATAAATAAATAAACGAATAGGTGCATCTGTTGCTGAGATCTTCCAGCAAATAGCCTAGGATAACAAGAATATCATTTGGATTTTTTTTTATTTTTAATTCTGAAAACTAAAGCTGCAAGTATCAGAATCTCCAGTAACATTTGCCCCATCTGCCTTCTCCCAAAGGCAACTGACAGCATATTGACTGGCAGTTAGGTAGAGCATCTGGAGAAATCTGAAAGTATAACTTTGATAGGGATATTCTAACTTGGAAAGAGGCAAGTATGGTTCTGACCACATTCTTATACTAAAGCAGGGACCAGCAACTTGGGGTCCTCAAGATGTTTTGAGCTACATCTCCCATATGCCCAAGACAACATGCCCAATGCCGTCAGAAATTTGGGAGGCTAAATCCCTAAACATTGGAGAGAGACTAGTTTCCCTGCCCCTAAACTAGAGTATACTGGAAGCCTATGACCATAAATTGAAAGCTACCCCTCTTCCCAAAGTCCCTGAATAATTTATTATAATTAAGGGGATTGTGGTCATAAAACATTTGTTCTTTAAAAAAAATATTGAAATTCAGAGATAGAAAATAGAATTTGTTGTATTTATAGGCTGAGAGGAAAATACTGGACTGGCAAATTCTTTCCAAGGGTGACAGGACCCCACCACTAGGTCATTACTGGACATATTGAACTGGTTCACAGAAGTACAAAAATATAGATTTTTTTTTTGGTGATGCTGCTATTAAAGTGTTAGGTCTGCTGTGTTTTGCTAGCAAGAGACCAAGCACTCTAAACTGACTCAATCAATCACTTCAGACACTCGTTCTCTCACTGAAACAGCTGCGAGTCTGACAATCACACCATCACTGATGGGGCTCATACTGGGACCTTCAGAGAACACAGGAAGCAACACTATACAATGAGACAAAAAGAAATTTCTGACAGCACAGAGGAACTGGTAGGAGTTCCATGAAGCCTGTCTCAGTGAGAAGTCGATGCCATGCAGACACATTATCAGAACTAAAGCTTTTAATAAGCAGCTGCCCTTTTAGTGCAAGTAGCCCCTGGCCCTCTGATACTTCCAGTTTTTATGTTGTATGTTAAAAAATGTCCCCTAGCTTTATTATATTCTTAGAGAGGCAGGTGCTTTCCCTCACATCTAAAGAAAAACAAAACAAAAAAAAGACAGACTGAAAGACATACTGAGAACAAATTATAGGACAGAGGTGGATTTGTTGGGAATGTAAGAATAATTCAAATATTTCACCCTTTCTTTTTTGATGCTACAACACACATAAGCTAGAGGGAGGGCAGAGACTAGTAAATCAGTGGATGGATATCAAATATAGCTTTGCTTAAATGTGTGGATGGTAGAGTGCTAAACAGTGAGGCGAAAGAGCATACTTTCCAGCATTTCATAGATGAAAAGTATGGCACATGTAGTCAAGCAATATCAGAGTGTGGTCAAGATGGCAAAAGTATTATGGGTTATGCTCAATAAATATGAATATTAGACTTTGATGCATAAGATAGGAAAGCTGTCTGTTGCTAGAGTCTGCACAGATTGTTAAGAAAGCATATTGGACAGGTAGGATGGTGGCCTAGACCCTGTCCATCTCAAAAATGTCAAGCCTTATTCTAAAAGAACAAACTGGAAGTTGTACTTCAAATTCCCCCCTCCTACTGACAAGGAAATGGTTTCTTGATTAAAGCAATCAGGGCTTAACTGTCTTGTTTACTTCCACGGAATGGAGACCTGCCAAACTGACTCAGACTGATGCATACACACACACTCACACACTGTGAGATACCCTGCAGCCTTCAGAAAGATTGGGAAACCTATCTGGATTTGAAAGAGGGTAACTATCTATACTGATTGGTTTTGTCCTGTGTACATAACCCTATTGTTCAATCCTGCCCAGACCACTTAAAAGTCATTATCACAACCCAAAGAGCTCATTCACCTCTGCTCTCTGCCAATGTTTTTGGGGGTTTTGAGCAACATTTTGTCCCACTCAGGGGTGTTCCCTTCACTCTTATGAGACTGTTATTTAGAAAGATTTTAAAATACTGAGAGAACCTTTTTCTTCTTGACCTGCTGCCCTTTTCTTGACCTTCTGCTCTCTCTTAAACTTCCTCCCATCCCTTTGAGGCCTGCTTCCCTGCTACAGTCTTCAGTCATCTTCTTCAGCAGAGTGAGAAAATCCAAGTGTAATAGTGCAATTTGAGTCCACTTTAACTGCCCTGGCTCAGTGCTAGGGAATCATGGGAATTGTATTTTTTTCTGAGACATTGAGCTTTCTCTGTCAGAGAGCTCTCGTGCCACAATAAACTACAGTTCCCATGATTCCCTAGCACTGAGTCAGGGCAGTTAAATTGGACTCAAATTGCTCTATTTCTGGCAGTCTGTAAAGGCCCTTATCACTTATGCTTAGCTCTAGTCACCTTCAACTGTTTAGGTTAGGAGAAGGGGTTTTAGCTTCTGCTACTCCCCCCCTTTTTTTTTTTTTACTTTGAGAAACAGCTTGCATTCAGTATAGATTGTTCTGTTGTTTCAGCTGCTATCTTCTTCTGTCTTTATAACAAAGATATATATATATATATATTGCCGCAAAATCTGCCTGTCCCCAGCCTGATTTCTGCTCTTGTACTTCATTCTTACTTGGAGTTACTGTTGTTAACAGTCCATTTTTAAACCTTCAGCCTTTAAGTCTTGCAGAGAGTTAATGCCTGGAAGAGTTCCCCCCCCCAAAAAAACAGTAAAACTAGGGCACTGTTCTTAACAAAAAATATCAATGAGGATAAAGACACATGCTTGGAGAAACTGCAGCAGTTTGCTTTTTCCTGAGCCTACTAGGAAGGCAAAGATTCTGCCTGCCTCTCCTCTCTCTCCTGCTGAATAAATTAAGTGCAAACTACTTTTACACTTCAAGCTCAGTTTGCAGCAATTGAAATAAGCTGAGGAAAAAAGAAGGGAATGGAAGGAGAAGAGAGAAACTTGTTCATTTTAAAAGAAGCTGAAAACATAGGATGACAGAGGATTATTCAAGACTATCCCTGGAATATCAGGATAATTGAGGGTCTGAAAAGATAGATTAAGGCCTGAACCCATTGATCATTTTCATTAAGAGGTGATATGATAGCCATGTTAAAATATTTGAAGGGATATCATATTGAGGAGAGAACAAGCTTGTTTTCCACTGCTCCAGAGACTAGGACCTGGAACAATGGATGCAAACTCCAGAAAAAGAGATTCCACCTCAGCATTAGGAGGAACTTCCTGACAGTAAGGGCTGTTTGACAGTAGAACATACTCTCTCGGAGTGTAGTGGAGTCTCCCTCCTTGGATGTCTTTAAGCAGAGACTGGATGGCCATCTGTTGGGGATGCTTTGATTGGGAGTTCCTGCATGGCAGGGGGGTTGGACTGGATGGTCCTTGTGGTTTCTTCCAGTTCTATGATTCTAAGGGTAATCACTGGGAACTTGGTAAATCAACACTTATGTAAATTCATTGTTTTAATGGGTCTAACCAAGGTGGGATGAACAATTACATTGAGATCTGAACCTACCTATCTTCACCCAAATTATCAGGCCTAGGGCTGATGCATACCATTTGCTAGATCCACCATCGAGCTTTAGTGATTCAATGTTGAGATTTTCCCAAAGTTAAAATGTGGTGCGATTTTGCCACTTTTTGTACAGGTTAATGTCAGGTTAATGCCAAAGTCGCCTGACACTGTCTGAAAACAATCCCACTCTTGCAGGATATTCATGAATTTAAACCCTGATTATCCATGGGATTTGGGCACTTCCCTCCTGTGTAATAAACTCCTATGCCTCCTTTCCCTTTCTGTGTGTCGTCATAAAAACATAACCCCAAGGAAGACTCTGATTAGTCCTGGCTTGCCTCCTGCTTCTTCAGTCTATCTCTCCCTTGGCCTGTGCTGTGTTTCCACAGGGCAAAATTAGCCTATCTGCCTGGGAGTGTCCATGGTAATGCCAAAATAAATAAATAAATAAAAGATGCTGCTAGCACCTTAAAGACATGCAATTTTGTTTTTCTTGGCTAGTACTCCACTTGCATCTGAAGAAGTGACATCCGGTCCACAAAATCATATGCCAAAAAAAAGCTTGTTGTGGTTTCCAACTTATGGCAAACCTACTATGTGGTTTACTTTGCAAGATTTGTTCAGATGGTCTTTGCCATCTTCTTGAGGAAAAGAGAGTATGACTTGCCCAAGGTCACCCAGTGGGTTTCCATGGCTGAGCAGGGATTTGAACCCTGGGTTTCAGAGTTGTAGTCCAATGTGCAAACCACTACATCAAACTGGCTAGTCTTTAAGGAGCTACATGATGTTTTTGCTGCAACTGAGGGACAGTGAAAGATATGTTAGCTCTAGTGGTTTCAGTTTAGACATAAGCACTCCTACATAAAAAGAAAAAGACGTAATTGTAAGGACCAGAGCCAGACAGATTTTGCTCATGTGGCTTCCTCTCCCATCTAGGTACAAAAATCAGCCAGGCTGAGAGCTGTCTTTTTCTTCAACCTTGAAGATGGGACAATGTCATCTGCCACACCTGAAGGCAATTGCTGACTAAGCAGGTGCAGGCAGAGCTATGCAAAGCCCTTTCCTCCAACCCCCTGCTGCCACCTACCAGCTTCTATTGGCTTATGGCAATCACCTCACTTTGCCTAATGGTAGGAGTGGTCCTGGAAAGATTCAAGAGAATGTGGATTTGACAGATGTATTTTTCAAAATACAGCATCAAATACAGGTTTATGATCCATGGCAATGAAATAATCTACTTCTAAGTTACAGATCTAAAATAGCCATTGGATATCAGGAAATTGCATCTAATGGACATCTGCAAAAAAGGAAACAAAAAAGCTAATAAAACCCTTAATATCTAAACACTCTATTCACTGTTGCTTTTCTTTTACTGGATTATTAGAAGATATCTATTTTAATAAACAGCTGAATAGCCTTTCTTAGATGATTCCTTGTTTTTGCTACAGTGGCAAAATGCATCTTCTCTTTTGCACAAATGATTCATTCCCTAATTTGCTCTGTGGATAATACCTTGCTAAATGTTTTTCCCAACAGACCAAAATGAGGTGTTAATAGCAAAAGAGATTATCACTTTCAGACTTATACAATACAAAAGACAGTGTTGGGAGAAGGATACAGAACAAATGTGCAGTTTGTGAACAGTATAATTAAATACAGAATGATCATGGTAGATACAGAAATCATGCAGGTAATTTATCCAGTTCAGGATGGGGGAGGGGAGACTGAAATGTAATGAAAGGCATGCCTATCAACAGAAATGCTATGGAAACATAAGGCATAATCCACTGACAAGTTAATGAATCACAATGAATCAATGCTTCAGTACCCTAATTGACTGCATTCCCAATGCTCAATTACTCTTTCATTGAAAATTAGGTAGCACTGTTATAAAAGACAATATCTACACCAACAGCTACAGAAGATCCTCCTACAATAAACCAGCTGCAGGCACATAACTACCATTTGTAATAAGTGCATCAAATGAGCCCTTCATTCCTTGGCCAGCTTTGTACAAATTGATTTTTTTTTTTCATTTAGGGCAGGGGTGGGCAAAGTGTAGTCCAGAGGCCACATACATCTCCTAAAGTTGGTTTTGTGGCCTCAAGGACTTCCCTGGGATCAACAAAATTTGGGCTCCAGAGTGTCGTCTGGAGTGAGTGAAGGGCATTTCCAGCACGTTTGGATGCCCTCTGGTGTCAAAACCATTTCTCCCCAAATGGCCTCTAGGAGATGGGGGGCATCTGACCATGTTTTTACCCCCCTGGCCAACCTAGGCCCCAGAGAAGACTTTTTGAAAGAAGAAGTGGCTTCCACTCACTTCCTGGTGCTTTTTAAAAAAAGTCCTAAAATGGTCCAGAAAAGCCCAAAAAGATGGTGAAAATGATCTTATGTCCCAAGAGAATTTTTTTGGGGGGGAGGGACATTTTATTTTATTTTTTGGAGGTGGATGCAGCTCCATGGTTTCCTCGGGGACCATTGCAGCCCCTAAGACTGCCATAGTTTGGTAGGGGAAAAGTTGGGATTTTGAGCAGAAAATCTGAATATTCACACATGTGTGTGGACTGCATTCCATAGTGATGTCAATGCAAGGCACATGGGGAGAAGGGGAAAAAGCCAGAACTCCCATGCTGTGTAGCCATGCCTATTGTGATTTATCAGTCTAGGGTGGATTTGAATGGGAGCACTGTGTGGCCAGTGTCCTCAAACACATCTCAGTTTGTGTGTCATGAGGACGAGTGTGTGATTGCTATGCATCATGGTAACCCAGAGATAATCTGGGTTTTCCTGTAAGTGTAGAACACCTTCAATGGGGAGCTGGGAGACAAGAGAAGGTGGATCTTGTTCTTTCCACTAGGCTTAGGCAAAAGCAAACTGCTGCAACCTGTGGCAGCTTGTCTGTTCTTCCTTATTCATAACTTTTGTCATCTTAACCATACTCTGATGTTGCTTGAGCACACATGCCCTGGTTTTAACAGTGAAATGAAAACTGTGATGGTATGAACAGATTTTGCTTCCTTGAAAAAGGAAATGGCTTAGGAGTAACAGAAACACCTTCAAAAAATCTTCAGGTTTGAACAGAGAACAAAGGAAGTTTGGCAGCTGTTCAACACCTAATGGGCCTGCTGATTTTCTGCAGATGGTAGCATAAGTCTACCTTTTTAGTACTGAAAACACAACTTCCTTATGAGTTAAGTGAAGATGTTACCATTCCTCCAGAAAGGCAACTTTGAGAAAAATGAAATTACTCAGGAATTGCTTCATACTCTTGTAAGGCTTTTGGAACAAGTTTCAAAGAAGAGCAGGCCTCAGATAACTTGTAAAATTACAGCTACACACTCCAGTGCAAATTATAGTATGCGAAAATTCAAGGAGTGTGTATAATTTTTATATCTGTATATATTACCCTCTCCCTCCTTCATTAAAAATAAATAGAATTTTTATTACTCAGCTAGCCTGCCATCTGAAAACATAAATTACTTCAGAGAACTGCAGAGGCTTCCACCACCCCCACCTTGTACTCCCCAGATGTAATGTTCCACTCAGATTGATAAGTGACAGTAAATCATAGCTACAGTTGACACTGGTTAGAAACAATACAGTTCTGACAAGTCTGAGATGCCATTCTTCTCTTTTTGTCAATAGAATTGTTGTCACTCAAAAAAAAAAAAAAGACAGTAAAAACCCATGGAGTGGCTCATTGATCTTCTAATTTATGACTGGCACACTGGAAAATGTAGCAATTAGACATGTTTAGTGTCAATCTATTATTAATTGGAAATCAAAATCACCTTGCCTGAAACCCAAAGGGACAGGCAGGAGTAGATGTAGTTCCATAAAGCTCAACACTTTGGCAGGAGTCAAGAAGCAGGTTTCCAGAGTATTTAGTATATAATTCCCCAAGTGGGAAAATTAGTGTGTGCCCTTTCAACATTTTTTTTTATTAAAATATCACTCTACTTCACTTGATTATCTCTTCTACCTGTCTGGAGGTCAATCAGAGCTGTTTAAATTAGAAAATGAAACATCCAAGAAAAAAAGGGCTTTACCACGCATTTGGGTGGGTTTGCATGCTCAGTAAAATACAATTGAGTTATAGTAGGCAATGCTCTGTGCACTTCCATTAATGGTTTGTATGAATCCTAAATGCCCTTTCTAGATGAGTCTTTGCTGGCATTGTCCTTGTAGTCTCCTGGGGCTAGTGCTGTGAATGAGGAAGAAGAAAGACAACAGTGCTGAAAATTATGCTGCAGCAGCAAATATGTGTCAAGTTTTTCAGAGAAGCCAGGCCTGTGGTTGTTGCTTCTGCTCTCCTCCCCTGACCCCATTGATCTTTCTGATGACTAGAAAGACTAACATGGCTTCTGCAGAAGGGAGACATCCTGTGCCTAAGAGCAGTGTGAGCAGCCTGAGCTGAGAGTGATCAAGGAGGTGGAAAAGAAATGCTTCAGCACCACAACTAAATTCTCCCCTCTCCCCCGTGAAGCTGTTTAATGAGTTTCTTCACACTCAGAATTCCCACCCACCCTGTATTTTATTATCTTTGGCAAAAAAAAAAAAATCTTTACAATATTGTCAGATGGTATGTATATTTGCAATAAAAAGAACCAAAGTGATAATGTAGTGTTTTAAAGGTAATAATGGGAAGCACAGGCATGCACAAACACATATACACACATAACAGATCCTAGACAGATGCTTACTGCTGGCTGCAGAGATAAATTAAACATGCGATATTATCCCCAGAAAAGCATCCAAGCCAATTAAACTGAAAAATGCACCCCTCTAAGACCTATACTTTATCTCTTGTCTGATTGCTGTCATTGCTATGGCAAGAGTCCAAAAGAAACATAGCCCAAATAATTGTGAGCTACAATCACAGCTTTGTCTGACTGTGCTTTGAGTAATTGCTATTTACAACCTGAACAGCCGTCAAGCAAGTACATGATGCTTTATCCAAACATAAAGCTAGGTCACTGACCTTAGTATTATACAGATACCATATAACACTGGTCTTAAAGGAATTGCACAGGTTGCCAATATGCTTCTGGTCTGAATTCAAGATGCTGATGATGACATTTACAACCCTGAATGGCTTGGGACCTTGAAACTTGAGGAAGCACCTTCCCTATAACTTGCCCAGGAACTGAGTCTTCTGAGAGGACCATCTTCTGTCTTCCATCAGTGGAGGAGATATTCTCCATGGGAAGATGTCAGAAAGGGCCTCCTCAGCGATGGTACAATTGTAGATAACCTGATATGCACAGATGCTGGTTTCATTCAAGTAAAAATATGGCTTTTTATTAAAGCATATGGGGTCTAATTGATTTATTCCAAAATATGAATGTGGTCTTAAACTGTTTCAGCTTTTTAAACCTATTTTAATTTGATAAATTATTTAATATGTTTTTAGTCTGATGATGATGATAGCTTTTGAATTATTTAAACTATTTAATAGATTTTACTTGTATCTCGCCTTGAAATTCTGGGATATAGGATAGGATTTAAATATTACAATAAAATAAAAATAGAAAGGCAAACTGTCCATGCTTCCATTCTGAGTTTAGGAGGTTTACATTTTGTACTACAAGTCCCAACATTCCCATCCAACATGGCTCCTGGAGGATTCTGTGAGTGGCAGTCCAACCAGTCCTCAGCTCTGCTTCCACTGCTGTTAGATTCAAACTCAAGAGGCCATGAATTCACCATGGGATGACACAGGGTTTGCCATCTTGGCCTCAAGAATAAAATGTCTTGGGCCAGCCCTGATGGTAAATTCTTGTTTTATGTACGCAAGACAGAA
>CM034703.1:62970073-62983821 GCA_020142125.1 Phrynosoma platyrhinos | reverse complement strand
AACCATCTCCTAACTCCATGGTTAAAAATCCACTGCTGCCAGGCACGCTCATGCGCACTCACATCTTGAGTTATAAACATTCTTAAACAAAGACTTTTCTAGGCCCTTCCCATACTCCACCTTCTGGGTGTTAACCTTATGTTAGTTGGATAATGCTTGTATGATGTATATTAACCCAGCCTCTTGCTGTTCATCATCCACCATGTGGTTAATTTCCCAGGCCTAATGATGTTTATGTATTGTTTACCTTTTTGATATCTCTTGCTTCCCATAACAAAATCTGTGTCTATGAATTGTACCATTGGGAAAGTTTATGTTTATGACTTCTTGGCCATCTGGTGTTAGATTCACTTTGTTTCTCTAGATGTTGTTCTCATGAGGAAAATTTCACACACATCTCTACATTTCACCTTTGACTGTATAACCCATTCATATTTTAACAACTTCCACTATGGATAGCACTGGCTTAGACCTTTGCTTGTAGAAAGTCCCAGGTTCAGGCCTTGGCATCTTTAATTAAAGGCTTTCAGATAGCATGATTTGGAAAAGATCTTGTGAGTCCTTGGATAGCTGCTGCCAATCAGAAATCAGAACTGACACTACCGAACCAGATGATCCAGTGGTCTGACTCAGTATAAAACAACACTGTATGCTCTTTCTCCTTTTTCACCTTCTGTTATGCTCCCTATACCTGTAATTTAATATTATTCTCATTTTGGACAGAACATACATTTGAATTAAAAATAACTCTCTCCCAACCCTTATAAACTATTACTTTTATGGCTCTCATCAACAATATTATTCAGACACAGATTATATGAGGAATATTCAAAGATGGTTCTTGGATCACATAATACAACAGCTTAATAAGACAACAGTCTAAAAGGTGGAATTTCAGAATGGATGGGAAATGGATTTTCAGAGCAATGTTCTCAAATATTTCATGTTTATTTTATCTGGACTTCCTGGAATAAATTTTAGAAGTGCTATAAGAAGGAGAATAATTCAAGAAATTGTTTTGTCATTTTTCATTAAAACGAATCATTAAAGGTAAGTGTATCTCTACTTAGCTCACTGGTTCTACATAGCAAATGACAATTGTTACAAACAGTTGTAAGAATATATGTAATGTCCATGCTCATGCCCATGCCCATGTGAGCATAAATTCTTTTGCTAATTTTTGCTTATAAAAGAGGGAGCAGAAGTGACAGACCTGAGTTTATAACACTCCTATGGTTATTATGTTGAATAAAATACATGACTGACCTAAGATTCATTTGTTGAATCTGCTAAGATTTTTTCCCTTTTCTCAAGTGAACATTCTTAATATATAAACTGACCAAGTTATTTCAAACTAAAAATCTCACAAACATCTCTTCATGGGAGGAAAAAAATGCAGTAATAATAAATTAAATTACCATTTGCTTTGCCTTTATGATCCTTCAAATCCATTGCCTTAAGCAACTGCCTCACTCTATCTAATGGCAGGACTGGCCTAATAAAAGAAAGAATTATAAATTGCTTTAAATAAAATAGGTGTATGGTTATAAAAATATTCAGTCTTGATCACAGGCTTGTGATCCCTGTTGTGAATCCTCCTCTTTACTCTCAAATTTAAGATAGCACCCAGGCTGCAAATGCACTAACCTATAATATTACATCCAAGTTGATTTCTTTACAGCCAACATGCCATTTTGAATAAGTCCAAGCAAATGTCTGAAGTCTGACCTCATCTGGGGCACAGACCAAATAATCAGTCAAATCCAACTCCTTGCAGCCTTGACAACATCCTTTCACTTTTACATGACAATACTGAAAAGGTTTTAGCTTAGAAATATATGAATGTCAATAATTTATTATCAAAGAGGACATACAGTATCATAAAGTGAAGGCTTATCGCTCTTCCTAGGTGCATGCATTGTTCAAGAATGCTAACCATTCCAAATCCCTGCCAAGAAACTTGGATAATATAATGCAATCTGTCACATGAGTCAAATTAAATTTTTAGGAAAACAGCAGGAACAATGTGTAGCTAAATCATCTCTGTGGAAGTCTGTAATCTCGCCACCATTCAGCTTGTCAGGCCCTTTGGAGTAAATGGCATCTTGTTTTGTGTGTGTGTGTGTGTATGTGTTGGTGAGGGACCTAATAATAATAATAATAATAATAATAATAATAATAATAATAATAGGTTGAGTTTTTAAAATCAGAGAAGAAGCCATCTACTGAAAAAAGTGAGCATGGCATTTTGTAATTTGGCATGACAAAGGAAATTGCACAGTGAACAATAGCAATATTCATCTGGTCCCAGGAGGCTGCAAATATTTAACCACATAGACAAACAGAGCAACTTATTTTTACAATATTAAATAATAGTGATAGGAATATTTTGGAGAAAAGGGGGTAAGAACATTTGAATCTTGGATCTATGAAAATCATGGGGTTGCCATAAGTCAACAGGTGACTTGAAGTTACACAACTGCATGCACACACCACACACATTCACCCAAGGTTTTGGGGCACAATAATCATAGCTAAGGTTTGGCCTGTTGAACTGTGGGTTGGTCTTCTGTTTTATTCATTTGATTTGTTGTTTTAAACTGCCCTTGAGTCAATCTTGACCCATGGTGACCCTATGGATGAGACATCTCCAAGACTCCTTATCCTCCACTGCTCTGCTTAATTCCTGCAACCCCACACCCATTACCTCCTTAATAGAGTCTGTCTATCTAGCCTGCTGCATTTCTCTTTCTACTTCCCTCCACCTTTCCTAGCATTATTGTTTTTTCCAATGAGTCCTCCCTTCTCATGATATGCCCAAAGTACAACAGCCTCAGTGTTATCATCTTGGCTTCCAGGGAGATTTCCAGCTTGATCTGCTTTAGGGCCCATTTGTTTGTCCTCTTTGCTGTTCCTAGGATCCTCAACACACTTCTCCAGCACCATGTCTCAAAGGAGTTGATTTTCTTCCTATCTTGTTTCTTAACTGTCCAACTCTCACATCAATACATGGTAAAAGGGAATATGATGGCTTCTATGATTCTAACTTTTGTGCTCAGACATATATCTTTGCATTTTAGAATCTTTTCTAGTTCTTTCATAGATGCCCTCTCCATTCTTGATCTTCTGATTTCCTGGCTGCAGTCCCTGTTCCTATCAACATTTGATCCTAGGTATGAGAATTGTTTTACTATTTCTATTTCTTCATTGTCTAGGTTGAACTTGTGAAGTCCTTGGTGGTCATTATTTTTGTTTTCTTTATGTTCAACATTAAGCTTGCCTTTGCACTTTCTTCTTTGATCTTCCTTAGTAGTTGTTCCAGGTCAGTGAGGTTTTCTGCTAGTACTATGGTGTCATCTGCATATCTTAGATTGCTGATATTCCTTCCTCCTGTTTTCCCTCACCCTTTTCTGTGTCCAAGCCAGCTTTTCTTATAGTATGTTCTGCATACAAGTTGAACAGATAGGGTGAAATTATGCAGCCTTGTCTGACCCCTTTGCCAATTGGGAACCATTCTGTTTCTCTGTGTTCTGTTCTGAAAGTAGCCTCTTGTCCAGAGTACCAATTCCTCATCAGGACTATCAGATGTGTTGGCACTCCCATGTCCTTAAGGGTGTTCCATAGCCTTTCATGATCTATGCCAGGGGTTGGCAACTTTTTTTTTTTGCCACGGGCTGGGAGGGGAGGGAAATGGCGCTGGGGGCCGGCGCATGCACATTTGCTCACATGCGAGTGCATGTGCACAACGCCCACCACCATGCACATGCATGTGCGCATGGGGGGGCGCCATTTTGGAAGGCCCAACAGCACTGGTGCCGTGCACATGCACACAGCGCTGTTGGGCCTTCCAAAATGTCACTTTGCATTGGCGCGTGCATGTGTCCAAAATACGTTGGTGATGGTGGTAGTGGCAGCGGCGGCAGTGGCAACAGCAGCAGCAGCAGTGGCAGGACTGGCCATGGGCCAGCCCGCAGGCCGTAGTTTGCCGACCCCTGATCTATGCAATCGAAGGCTTTGCTATAGTCTATAAAGCACATTCTGATTTTCTTTTGGAATTGTCTGGTGTGCTCCATTATCCATCGTATGTTTGCAATGTGGTCCCTAGTGCCTTTTCTTTTCCTGAACCATCTTGGACCTCTGGGATTTCTCTTTCCATGTATGGTTGAAGTCTATGGGCCTTTGCAGACTGCCAAAAATAGTGCAAATTGAGTCCACTTTAAGGGTTAGGGTTAATGCTAGGGAATCATGGGAATTGTTGTTTTTTTCCTGAGACATTCAGCCTTCTCTGTCAGAGAGGTCTGGTGCCACAATAAAATACAGTTCCCATGATTCCCTAATCCTAACCTTAAAGTGGACTCCATGTGCACTATTTCTAGCAGTCTGCAAAGGCCCTATGTTGCAGAATTTTGAACATAATTTTGCTTGCATGGGAGATCAGTGCTATGGTCCTATAGTTGCTGCAGTCTTTTGTATCTCCTTTTTTTTGTGGATGGGATGTATATGGATCATTTCCAACCTGTTGGCCATCGTTTTGTTTTCCATATCTGTTGACATATGTTGGTTAGCACCACAGTTGACTCTGCCAATGTGGATTGCAGCAGTTCAACTGGAATATCATCTGTTCCTGGTGATTTGTTGTTTGCCATTTCTCTTAATTGCAGATTCCACCTCACTTTTTCGAATTTGGGGTACATCTTCATATGGCTCTTTGTTCCATATGTCCTTCGTGTTGTTGTCTCTTTTGTATGACTCTCTTGTGTATTGTATCCAGTGTATTTTTATTCCTTCTTGATCTTGAATTGTTATTTTTATTGACATAGATTGTCTCAGTGCATGGTTTGAATTTTCCTTTGCTTTCCTGGATCTTGTGAAATAGATCTCTTATTATTCCCTTTTTGTTGTCTTCTATTTCTCTACATTGGTCATTGTAATAATTTGTTTTATCTTTCTGCACTAGCCATTGTACTGTTGCATTCATTGTTCTTAATTTGTATCATTATATAAATGATAAAGTATCACTTTGTCCATTGATTATGTTGAATAGTTTCAGCTTGTTGTAACTATTCTAAAATTGTTTTATAGGTTTTTTTTATTGAATCTGCTCTGCCCTGAGATATTCAAATACAGGACAGGAAATATATTTACTGAGTCCATCTTAATCAAGGTATTTGTTTTCAATATCAGAACTGAGTTCACATAAGTCAGGGGGAAAAGTCATTCTTGATTTTCCCCTAACCTTTCTTTATTTCAGCAGCCTAACTGGAGGCAGAGGAAGGGAGAAATGAATGCTGTCCTTATTGATAAAAAACTGGAAGTTAGAAATCTTTTTGATCTAGTATGAATCAACTAGAGACCTATCAACAGATTCCTATTTACCTTATCTTTTAGTCCATCCACCTGATATGCTTAGAATTAAATTGATAACAAGGTAACATAGCAGTTCAGACCACTGTCAAGATTCAATCTCACTTGACTGGAGTTCAACCTGTGGCTTTCTTGACCATGGAAAAGACTTCATTTTCCTTCACAGAAAACTAACAGCAGGTAATAGTGGCATACCTTACACCTTTAAACTAGTAGTGCTGAACACTATCAACCCACTACATGGAGTCTTTCCTCCCAAATCTATTCCTCCAAGAGTCTTTCTTCCAGCCAAGATTCAATACAAACTGGCATACTACTGAAATGATTAGATTGGGCCTAAATATTTTTCTTTCTCACTTTTTTATCTTAAAATCTGAAGTGGACACAATGGGCAACATCCTACATCTGGATTGCATAGTGTAAATATCCACATATGGAGCTACACATTGATTGTGCTACTGGGCTATTGTGCTGAATGGCAACACTGCACAATCCAATGCACAGCCTAATTAACAGCTCAGTGTACAATGGCACTGCACACTTCATAACATTTCTACAGCTTTCAGCTGAATGTTAACCATACCCTTCAACTGCCCCAATTTGCAAAGGACAGTCCTGATTAATCTTCCATCATCCCACTTTTCCATCTGCTTTAAAAATGTCCCACTCTCTATTTCTTCTTCCCACTTCCCCCCTTGATTCCTTGGTTTATTTCAGTTACTCCAAACTGAAGGGGAATACAAACCAGCCAAAAGAGCTGGCCTGGGGGTGGACCGCACGCCAGCCACTCCAACTCCACCCTGATGCTGCTATCATGCCACCCATGCAAACAGATGGTGGGCAGTGTGAGGGCGCTCCCTTGGCACAGCATTCATACACGTTGTGCCAATGGAGTGCGGAAAAGCCACCACCATGGTGGCAAGGGCAGCTTTTTGCCACTCCAAAAAGGAGCGGCACTTGCTAGCTCTTTTTAGAGTGGCAAAGGGCCGGATCAGGGGTGCGGCATGTGGTTGCTGCAGCCCCAGTCCGGCAAGGAAAGGGATGGCAGGATGCCATCCCTTAGGGGCTGTCTGTACAGCCCCTGAGTTCAAAGAGCAAAAGTAGTGTGTACTCAATTAAGTCAGCAAAGAGGAGAGGAGGGGAGAGGAGAGGAGGGGTGGAAATCTGCCCTTCCCAGTAGACTCAGGCAAAAGCAAACTGCTGCAGCTGCCTCTAAAGGTAAAGGTAGTCCTTTGACATGAATGTCTAGTTGTAACCAACTGCAGGGGTGGTGCTCATCTCTGTTTCTAAGCCAAAGAGCCAGCACAGTCTCAGGACTGCTCTGGTGGCCATGTGGCCAGCATGACTGCAGCAAATGCTGTTACCTTCCCAATGAGAAGTTGTACCTATTTATCTACTTGCATTTGCATGCTTTTGAACTGCCAGGTTGGCAGCAGCTGAGACTAGTGACAGGTTACCCCATCATGCAGCACTCAGGCCTTGAACTACCAACCTTCTGATCTTCCAATCTTCAAACTGGCATCTTAACCACTAAACCACTGCCTCTAGTTTGTCTATTATACCTCATTAATAAGTTTTGCCATTGTGAGCACACTTTGATCATGTGTCCGAATTTTCCTCTGTAAAATGTTGGAAGTTTTGTGTGGACTAATATCTTACTAATGCACTACTAACTGCTGAACATGTTTAGGTGATATGACAGATTTCCAATCTTTATCAATCTCACCACATGTAAAATAATTAGGCTCCCCTTAAGTAGTCACACTTTCTAGCCAGTCCTGACTCCAGCCAATAGGAAACAACATGATATTCCTTCTTGCAATGGCAATGGATCAACTCTAGCATCAGGATGGCATCCCAACACAGACTGTGGTACAGGCATGGCTTCATGGCTTCACTGTGGTACTTCATAGCTAATTCAAGATATGCAGAATAAATTGGGCTGGGTCCCTGCCAAAAAATTAAATTTGCTTTGGTTCATGAAAACTTGTCACATGATAGTCTTCAAGGTGTATATGAGAGTTGCTGCTGTTGATGATTTCATATACAGTCGTCCCTTCTCATTTGTGGTGGTTAGGGGTGAAGTTACAGGACGGCAGGATGGGTTGGAGAGGAGCATGTGCACTGGAGGACTTGCACATGCTACTTTTGCTCCTCCTCCAATGCCTCAGAGAACTCAAACATGCTCTTTGAGGCATCAGAGGAGGAGGGAGAGAAGCATGCGCAAGTTCTTTGCCTTCCTTCTGATTCCTCACAGAGCTTGCCTGAGCTCTCTGAGACATTGGAAGAGAAGTGGGGGGAATTGTGTGCCCTTCTCTCCCCCTCCTCTGAAGCCTCAGAGAACTTTCCGGAGGTCTCTGGGGCATCAAGGAGGGGGAGAGCAGTGCACACACCCTTCCCAGCTGCTCCCTCCTTCCTAGGCCTCTCCCGGCTTAAGGGGAAAAGCCCGGAAGGGAGGAGGAGGGGGAGTGCATGTTCACATGGTGTGATACTCATGAATAATCAAATTTATGAATGTCAAAGCCACAAATGCAGAGGGATGACTGTAATTCCATGACCGGTAGATCTGTGAGATCAAACCCAAAGTGTGTCAAAACCAGAAGGAAGAAAATGTTTTGTCCCCAGGAGTGGCCTCAGCATTTTTTCCTAGACAGGAAGCTATGTTGCTTCTCTCCAACGCCCCCCCCCCAAACAAAACCCGCAAACCTCTGATTGACTTCTCTCAGCTGTTTCATGTAGATGTTACTAAGCATGGGGGGCAGAATAAGACCATGGGGAACACCACAAGTCAAAGGCCATGGTACTGAATAAAAGTCCCTCAGCATCACCACCTGGAAATATTTGTCAAAGAGGACTGGACCACTGCAGAGGAGAGGGAGAGAAAGATCACACAAAATTATACAATGGTCAGTTTCTATCATACACTGCTGATGGCTGCTGAAATTATTTTTTAGTGAAGGTCATTTATGAAGGTGACTAAGATCATTTCAGTTCTACAACCAGGCTGGAAGTCAGCTTGAAATAGTTCTAAAGAATCTGTTTCATCTAACAAAACCTGAAACTGATCTATTACCACCATTTCTTTCATATTACAAAAAATCACCATCAGCCATCAACAGAATCAATTTTTAAATTGATTCTGACTTAATTCCTTAAAATTGTTAGTGCCTTAAGTCCTTCTTTGACTTAAATAACTTACAGCAAGAATTGTCTTACCAGCCTACCTTTCTGGAATTACACACAGCCCAGACATTGCCACTATTTCTGGGGAACTATAGATCTCCATTCCTTAAATCAGTAAAATGTTGAATGAGATGGCACTTGAGTTTCATATTTAAGAGGATAGTCATGTTACCCTGCCTTTCTCAGTTCCAAGGCCATTTAATGGGGAAAAGTAAGCTTAATATTCATTTGCAGCTATAGGCTGGCATTCAAAGAGGAGTCACCTGTAATTGTTTGAATTACAATACTAGGTTCCATCTGAGGCACTAGAAATATAGATATATGGAGAAAGACTCAGAGGAGATCCCACAAGGTTCAGAAAGTCCACTTCAAATACTGTATTATGTTCCTAGTGATGGAAATAATGAGTCCACCTCTACTTGTTTTGGAAGCCTGAAAAAGAGAAAAAAGATTTCTACTATTGGCTTGTATGGGGAAAACAGGAGCAGAAACTAGCAAAACTTATTACTAGAAAGACTTACCTAATTTGATCTTTGAAAATTGTGGTATGAGGTGATCTCCAATGCTCAGACTAATGTGCAGATCCAGAAACAGGGTAGTATCATGATCAGACTTTCAGACTCATAATAGGGTGTTTGTTGTTAACTGCACTCGCGTCGGTCTTGACCCATGGCGACCCTATGGATGAGACATCTCCAGCCCCCCCCCATCCTCTACTGCTCTGCCCAGCTCCTGCAAACTCATATTCATGGCCTCTTTAATAAAGTCCATTCATCTAGCACAGGGGTAGGCAACCTAAGGCCCAGGGCCCGAATGCGGCCCCCCGACACCTTTGGACCAGTCCAAGGCTGGTCCTGCTGCTGCCGCCACCGCCGCCCACCAGGATGATATTGATTATTGTTGTTATTACTTGTTCTTGGGGTTTTTCTTGGCAAAATCTCCACAGGGGTTTTGCCATGGCTTTTCTGGGGCTGAGTGTACATGCATATTTTTTTAATTTTTATTTTTTTTTAGAAAATTTATTTATTTATTTATTTATTTATTTATTTTTGGTGCTTCAGCCCCCCCAATTGTCTGAGGGACAGCATCCCGGCCCCCATCTCAAAAAGGTTACCTACCCCTGATCTAGCATGTGGCCTTCCTCTCTTTCTACTTCCCTCCACCTTTCCTAACATTTTTGTCTTTTCCAATGATTCACCCCTTCTCATGATGTGTCCAAAGTCTTGTTATCTTGGATTCTAGGGATATCTCTAGATCAGGGGTAGGCAACCTTTCCCCTTTAAGGGCGGAGGGACTTCAGCTCCCAGAAGCCTCAGCCATGTTGGCCAGTAGTCCCATGTTGGCCAATAGCTCCTGGGATTCTGGGAGCTGAAGTCCCTTTGCCCTTAAAGGGGAAAGGTTGCCTACCCCTGCTCTAGAGTGATCTGCTTTATTTGTTCTTTTGGCTGCCCATAGAATCCTCAGCACTCTTCTCCAGCACCACATTTCAAATGAGTTGATTTTCTTCCTAACTTCTTTCTTGACTGTCCAACTCTTATATCCATATATGGCAATAGAGAATATGATGGCTTGTATGATTCTGACTTTTATGCTGAGTTGTATGTCTTTGCATTTTAGGATCTTTTCTAATTCTTTCATAGCCCTCCTCCCCATTCTCAATCTTCTCCTGATTTCCTGCCTGCATTTTATGTTCAACAGTAAGCCTGCCTTTGCACTTTCTTTTTTGATCTTGCTTAATAAGTGTTCCAGGTCTGTGAGGTTTTCTGCTAGTACTATGGTATTCTTCCTATTTTCACTCCTCCCTCTTCCATGTCCAAGCCTGCTTTCCTTACAATATGTTCTACATATAAGTTGGATAGGTAGGGTGATAGGATTCAGCCTTGTCTGATTCCTTTGCCAATTGGGAACCATTCTGTTTCTACATGTTCTCTTCTGACACTAGCCTCTTGTCCTGAATACAGATTCCTCATTAGGACTATCAGATGTTTTGGCACTCCCATGTCTTTAAGTGTGCTTCATAGCCTTTCATGATCTATGCCAGGGGTAGGCAACCTGTCCCCTTTAAGGGCCGAGGGACTTCAGCTCCCAGAATCCCAGGAGCTATTGGCCAACATGGCTGAGGCTTCTAGGAGCTGAAGTCTCTTAGCTCTTAAAAGGGAAAGGTTGCCTACCCCTGTCGTAGTGTGTCCCAGTCCTTGGTTTGAACTTGGTTTGAATAGGGTGACCCAGGTTCTAATTACTACTGAGCTATGTAACTCTCTTTAGTTTTTTAAGGATAGTTCTGGAGACAAAGTGTGGAGAAAGGTATCTGTGTACACTGCATTGAGTTTAAAAAATTCTAAATATGTTTATTGTAAAAAAAGTGTGTTTAAATAATATTTAAATAATATTTGAATGAATTTCTGTGTAGGTTTTTTTTTGGTTTAAATGCAGGTTAACATGACAACAAGTTCAAGGTCCAAGTGCTGCATGACAAAGTGAGCTCCTATCACTAATCCCAGCTTCTCCCAACCCAGCAGTTCAAAAGCATGTAAATGTGCAAGTAGATAAATAAGTACCACTTTGGTGAGAAAGTAACAGCATCATGTGCAGTCATGCTGGCCACATGATCACAGAGTTGGCTTAGACCAGCGGTTCTCAAATAGTGGGGCATGCCCCCAAGGGGAGGCACGAGGCTCCGTAAAGGGGGGCCCGTTACGGCTGGAGAGAGGGAGATTGTCCCAGTGCAGCCCCAGCAGAAGCCCAACCTGCTCTATCCTGATTGGTCAAACCCGCCCATGTGACAGTCGCGCGGGGGGGGGCGCAAAATGTTTTCTTCTTTCCTAGGGGGGGCGTGACAGAAAATAATGGAGAAGCACTGGCTTAGACAATGTTGGCTCTTTGGCTTAGTAAAGGAGATGAGCACTGCCCCATACAATCGGACCCAAATTGACAACTTAGTCAAAGGGAAATACCTTTACCTTTACCTAACATGACAATAGAATAGAAAGGATGTATGACTGAACACAGACATTGAAAGATTCATGTATTTCTAATGACCAGGTCCTTCTGAGAAAGAGGCACCATCAGTTAGTACAGCAGAGTATGCCAAATAAGTTAGTAACTGGAATTGAGTATATTTGTGCACACTGGAATGGAGGAAGGGCTATAGCCCACCCCCTGATCAGGCTGAGTGATCTGGCAAATTTGGGCCATCAAAGCTCCTCTGTAGTTGAGCCTCCTCAGGAATTATCAGCCAGAAGTTTACAAAATGATCAAACACTAAGAAATAGTAAGCTATTCTCATTGAACTCTCCTAAAAATAATAAATATTTCCAGCAATCTATTTTTTCTATTCTGTGCATACTTACTCCGGAGTAAGCTACACCAGACACATTTAGGAAAATGGCACAATGGTGGCGAAGGCCTATGTCCTATCTATCACAGAGCCTTCATACATGCATATATGTATAACATGTTCAAGTACCTGCCTGTTGACCAGATAACAAGACAGTTGCTGAGGTATATGCCTACACTTGTCATATTCCAGATCCACATATCCTGGCATTTTAATTTTGCATGTTATGCAAATTAACCTAATTATGAAAATTCAGCATATTAATTGTCCCATTTTTCTTCCACTATGTTTGGACTTGCATACCACCTTCTTAAAAAGATACAAAAACAACTGGGCTGAGAGAATCACTGTACTATAGTGCCAATAGAATAATGCATTAAGTGCTGGTCTTGGAGAAGGAGATGGCAAAAAGCCATAGATCCAGGAAAATACTACAGGAAAACCCCTGTGTTGAGGGGTAGAAAACAGTCATGGCAGCCAACCACCTCCCAAAGCCAGACAAGGCTTCTCCTCCTCCTGAACTCTCCTGAAGATACTCAAATATCAGTCCTATGCTTTGGAAAGAAGTTGGGGAGGCAACTGGTCCTGGCTGCCAACATCTTCCCCAGACTATCTGCTGCATGTGAATGTGGTGGTGGTGGTGGTGGTGCGGAATAGTCATGGAAGCCAATCACCACTTGAAGCTGGCTAGGACCTCTTCTCCCCTCCCCTCCCGAAGTACACATCAGGTAGCAAGGAGCAGGCTGCTGGCCTACAGTCACCCTTGACAGCTGCTTATGCTGCTGCTATTTTGGCCACTCTGAAGAAGCAAAGGGCCTGAGCCTGCCCACTGCTAGCCATGCCTGCCTACTCCCACCAACCTGGGCCTTTGCTGTGGCTCCTATGACTCTTGTCTACCTGCTGGGTCCCCTGTGCTCTTCCAGTCTGGTGAGACATTGAGTATGGGGCATCCAGAAAGTGATCTCCAGGTTTTGTAGTGCAGAAAACAGATCGTGTGATCATGAATCACCAAAACGCTATAGAAAGTGTGATAAGAAATGATGTGACCAGTATGCTTCCATTCTGGTGGAACAGCAGGCTGGTGTGAAAAATTCCAAATAGAATTAGAGCAGATTTTTTGATATGGATCAACACAGCTGCCCATAAAACTACTATAGCACTGAATACTTGGTTCCTGTTTCCTGATCCTGTTTTTAATTACATGTTACTATTTTAACTTGAGGTGTGAATTGTTATAATACTGTAAATAGTTTAATTCTATTTTAAGTTCACTTTTTGTGTGTTTTAAATAGTATTGTTCTTTTAAATTGTGAGCCACTTTGAGTCCCAATTTAGGGGGAAAGTGGGATAGAAATAAATATAATCCCTTCTTCCCCTCCTCCAATTAAGTATATATGTCTCCTATGCAAATTTGGTTATATGAAAGACCCATTTAACTTAACAGGCCATATGTGTGTCTAAATAGTTCAATTGCAGATACCATACTCCCAAGGCAAATAAAGGTGAAGTTAGTCCTTTAAAAAAATACTCTGTTCTTTACCATTGTTTGAATCCATTTTCCAAAAGTTTGGATATTCATACCATGCACAGGCACATAGCATAATATGCTTCTATCTCTCCTCTCCTCTAGTCTTTTCCCAGCTCCTCCTCCCCTCATAGTATCATGATTTGGTGGCCACCTCAGGGAGCAGAGCACAGGAGTAATGAATTGCTCTGTGGCCTTCTTCCAAGAGGATTTATGCTGATGCTGCCTTGCCTCCTTTTCTGTGTTCCTAACTTGCCTCAGCCCTCATTCTTCCCCTTCCTTGGGCTCAATTTATAATAATAATAAGTTTTATTTATAACCCGTTCCTCTGCTCAGCAA
>CM034703.1:62929684-62939694 GCA_020142125.1 Phrynosoma platyrhinos | reverse complement strand
TTCCATCTCACACCTTACAGAATCCTTAGTAATTTTTGTACTAATATTACTCATAAATTGTAATTTCCATATATCACTGAATGGTAATAGTTGTGACATAAAACAACTAGCACAATTAAAATTATACTTTTAAATTACAATATCATACGTAGTTTCATGTGCTTTAAGTGAACATTTGGTAAAATGTGATGTTTTTAAAGAAAAATTTAAAAAAATCAAAAAATTGAAATTTGAATTTTTTAAAAAAAAAATACACCTGGGCCTCTCTTTTCTCCCCCCACTGAGCCTCCCCCCATTCACACAATCTCTTCAGAAATTTAAAGAGACACAGGTGAATGCCATAGCCCTTTTCTGCCCAGAGGCAGATGTTTGAGGAGCAGTGGTGTCACCCCCACTTAGGGTGTCACCTGGTGCAGTCCGTATTCCTTGCATCTCCCTTGTGACACCAATGGGAGAGTTCAGACTTGACTTGCTCTAGGACTCATTTATTTGTCTTTTCCCAACCATACATAGAAATCAGAAATGCTATAGCATTGACAATCCTGACTTTGATATTCAGTTATATATCTTAACACTTGATTTAATCTGGTAGAGTTCTAATTTTGGAAATCATACTCATTTGATTGGAACTGATATTCATTTGTCCTCTACATGTGTATACTAGTACAGATACTTACAGCTGTCTCCGATATTACATGATCTTTTGGGTCACTTTCTTGTTGTTTTTTTTAAAAAATGTGGGGTCATTCTCTCTGTATTGAGAATAAAGACATATATCTCAAATGACGGTTTAAGTAACTGCTTCATGAATCTGAAAAATAAGCTCTGGCCCATGAAAGCATATGCCACAATAAGTAAGTTAATCTTTATGCCATAGGCCTTTTTCTTGTAATTGCTGTACCATTGTTCAAGTCTCCCCTTTTTCTTTCCCTCTAATCTTCATTACCTCAGCTTTTGCTCAGCTGAAGCAGTTTCATATTTTCTTGGCACCAGTGAAATGCTCTGAAAGGGCAATATCAGGCTTGATCATCAGACATTCAGGCTGTCAGAAACCTTTGGTGGATATTCTCTCCTCATTATTTGCTTGCCAAATATAGCAACAGCCCTTCTGTCCAGAAGGATACTATGCATCATACGCCAGAGTGCTATTGTACATTTAGCAGCATTCTAAATGGGACTCACAAAGATAGTTGCACTAGAAACATATCAATAAAGTGAATATTTCCATGTACAGTGCATATAAGCAATGGGCTTTGCTGTAATGTAGCCCTCACTATGTAATGCATGCTTTAGGTTGGTGCATATTTTTCATTAAAATATACCGGTACACCTCTCACAGCAAACATTCCACACAGGTGATTATCCTCATTCAGTCTGCAGATCTGTTTACTATGTTGCATCAACAGCATATGCATACTGAACAGATGGAATGAACCCAAACTAAATCCCAGCTGCTGTTGACTTTATGCTAGCCCTTTTGTACAACCATCCATCCACCAATGTATACCATACATCCCACCTATCTGCCTCCAAGACACATAGCACACAATTACTGATAAACTGCAGTGTTTTTCTACTGATAGCCTAGATTGCAGGCTGAGTGTAACTATGTCAGACATATAGCACCATTTCCTTTGAATTCTTTTTATTTTTGGTGTGGGGGGTTTGCCAACAAAAAGAAAGGATTTTGTAGGGCCCCCCCATACCTTCACTGTACCAGAAGTTTCATAATAGAGCCCATACTGTTAACCTATGTTGGTGCTCCAGCTACAAGCTGTGAACCAATAGAGTTCATAAATGGAAAGAGCTGTGAAGTGCAAGCAGCTTATTTCCAAGCAGCATATATTAATACCTGTGTAGCATTAACCATTTGAAAACTGGAGGGTGTGAATGACATAAGATACCAGTGGTGCATACAGTTATATAGACCTTTCCTGATTTTTGCCAGTTCAGGGTCATCCTAGGTGCTGAGGTTTATGGGCCAAACTCTGAGATCTAGGGATAGCTCTGATGATATATTTAAGTGTTATGTACTAAGTACCACATTTGCCCACAGCTTGTCATTTAAACAGAGCGGGGCAGGGAGAACATTTTTTTAATTAAATTAAGACTAAGTTCTCAACTAAAGGGGCTGTTCCCAAATCAAGGTGAAGTGGGGATTATTGCTTCTCACCCACTTAGGGATAATGAACATTTAATCTAGACCACTTGCTTCTGCACAGTAGAAGGTGAACCCTGGTGCCACAAGGAGAAGAGAAGAGAAGAAGTAAACAAAGAACACTCAGCTCTCTGTATCCACAGATTCAACATCCACTGTTTGAAAATATATTTTTAAATCCAAAAAACATTTTACTAGACCACTGTATATAATGGGACTTGAACAGCCATGGATTTTGGTATTCACAAGGAGTAATTGGAACCAAACCCCAGTGGATACCCAAGCGCTCACTGTAAATCCATAGATTAGAGAGTCTTTGCAAGTTGCAGCAACAAATCAATCAAGCCTTTCAAACTGTAGCAAAACTGTAGCACACTATTGGTCTAGTAGCTGAGCTGGAAATTTGTAAAGAGCCTGGAACTGAGCCCATCCAAGTTGGAGAATTTGCTCTGTTATCTCCTGCATGGAGATATCCTATGAAAACTGGAGACTTGGGACCAATCTCTGGATTTAAGTAGCCCTATTCTCTGACAATTGTGTGCACTCACACAACAGGTCAGATACTTTTGATATATGTGTAAGATGGACTGGTGGCCACCACACACCAATTGTAGCCTATTTGTTTATAGGGGGAACAATAATCACTTGAGTTCAAATCTAGGGAAAAGATGGGACAAAAATAAAATTAACAACACCAACAAACATAACTATGTAAAAAATCATGTGGATATAAATTATGTCTGCCAATGTCATTCCCTAATTTCAGTTTGGCAGTGTCTCAATGAAAGTGTTTCCAGGTGCTGCTGATTGGGGGACTGAGAAATGATTTCTTTAGCACTCTCCTGGTTGCAGAGATTGTCAAGAATAGGGAGATGGAGAGACCACTTGGGATCCTGCTACTTGTCACAATGCACCCCACAACTGGGACAGCATGACAGAAAACATTTCCAGTACCTCAGTCTACAGTGCCTTGAAAACCTTTGAAAACTAGAAGGCTAAAAAGATGGGTTTTGTGGTCACATTCGGGGGGGGGGGAGGGGGAAAGCCCAGCAAAGTGTTCCCTACCATTGTTATCTGATTTCTCAGATGAGGAAAGTGGATTGTCTACTATCCTGACCAGACCTGAACCTCTGGAAAAGACATGGGTCCCTCCTGAACGGTCTGTAGTCCCTGCTAAAAAGGAAACCAGATCTGAGAGTAAGGCAAGTCTTACTAAACAGATGTTGTTTCATTTAAATGCCTTGAAACAATGAAGCTGGTATGTGGATAGTGCTTTGTCTGGGGAAGTGGAGGCTATTCCAGTGGACCTGGTGGCCACTATTGAAGGTGGAGTTGGTGAGTCTGCATTGGTGGAACCTATTTCAGGTGATGCTAACAACATCCATACAAGTTCATATAACTGGCTGTTGGGATTCTGGAGCATTCAAGATAGTCAAGCATCTGTTGACTCTGGCAGTGAGGGAATGGATCCCATAGGAGGTGAACCATTTACCTGCTAGGGAATGACCTGGGTTTGTTAAAAACAAGGCCCTTATTCTTCAGGCTCTTCATGGCTTCAGGTCACACAGAATAGATGGCTGGGAACAATACTGATGTGGTTGGCCACTTTGCCTCACCAAGTTTTCCAGGCTGAGTGGAATCCCTACTGCATTAATGGAGTAATCCCTACTGCATTAATGGTAGGATAAATGGGAGATTCGAAATGCCTTGAATAGTGGGCTGGGTCATATTCTTCCATACCTCTCTATAGTTTTACAATGGCACAAGCTCTACAGAGCTAATGGCATACATACATTTATTAGAGAAAGGTAATATGTTGTTCCTTGGGGATTTGCAACAGGTGTGAGGGCCCTATTGGCCTGCCTGGTAGGAAAAGGGGACTAAGGGCCTTTGCAGACTGCCAGAAATAGTGCAAATTGAGTCCACTTTAACTGCCCTAGCTCAGTGCTAGGGAATCATGGGAATTGTATTTTTTTCTGAAACATTGAGCTTTCTCTGTCAGAGAGCCCTGATGCCACAATAAACTACAGTTCCCATGATTCCCTAGCACTGAGGGCCTCGGCAGACAGCTTATTAAGCCATCCTCAAGGGAGGGAAGAGGAGGGGCAGCCGCACGCTCGGCGCCCCTTCCTCCTCCCGAGGTTGTCCTCGGAGCCGCCGGCCCTCCGCACGGCTGGCTCTCCCAGGGCAACCTCCCGCCTCAGCGTCCGCACACGCTGCGGCAGATAAGTCAGTGAAAGTGCACCTCATGCTTTCAGGGGCGGCGAAGGAGTGCCGCAGGATCAAGGCGTGGGGATGCCTCGGTCCTGCGGCGCTCCTTCCCATGACGGCCCAGAGTTGCCAGTTTGCTTTCCCCCCTGAGTCAGGACAGTTAAAGTGGACTCAATTTGCACTATTTCTGGCAGTCTGCAAAGGCCCTAAGTAGACACTTGTCCCTTATCTGTCGCAAGTAGGGGGGTTGCAGACTGCCAGAAATAGTGCAAATTGAGTCCACTTCAAGGGTTAGGGTTAGTGCTAGGGAATCTTGGGAATTGTTTTTTTTCTGAGGCATTGACCCTTCTATGTCAGAGAGCTCTGGTGCCACAATAAAATACAGTTTCCATGATTCCCTAACCCTAACCCTAACCCTTAAAGTGGACTAAATTTGCCCTATTTCTGGCAGTCTGCATTATTATTGCCTAATTTTGAGGTGTGGACTCAATTTCAAGCTGCTAAAATAACTAATTTTTAATTCTGTAGTGTTTCACTTGTCAATACTCAACAACATGTGCTGTGTTAGGGAGAATGATAATGGAATTTAATTTGAAGTTTCTGGGAAACAACCAAGGGCCATTCCATTTTGATTTCAATGTCAAGGTATTATTCTATATCTTTCTATAGTGAATAAGAGTCTATTGAATGCAAAGCATGTAAGATCAGGACATTTAAAGTTGATGGGAACATAATTGCTTATTTATTAGGTATGTAATGCTAAATGAAACAAATGGCAAGTTAAATTAGCTATTAGTGTCCTATGCTCAATATTCCACCCATGTTCCTTTAAACAATCAATTGATATTTAATGAGTCCACACCTCAAAATCAGGCAATAATAACGCAGACTGCCAGAAATAGTGCAAAGTGAGTCCACTTTAACTGCCCTGACTCAGTGCTAGGGAATCATGGGAACTGTAGTTTCTTGTGGCACCAGAGCTCTCTGACAGAGAAGGCTCAATGTCTCAGAAAAAAAATACAATTCCGATGATTCCCTAGCACTGAGCCAGGGCAGTTAAAGTGGACTCAATTTGCACTATTTCTAGCAGTCTGCAAAGCCCCTAAAGGGACCAAGATTGTCTTCCTAGTTCTACTACTCAATTTCCTGTCTATGTGATTTACAGACAGTTGGAGTAACCTCCAAAAATGAACTTTTTGTTTCAATTTAAGTGCCTTCCTGCTCAGATCAACTTTCTATTGAATATAATGGAGTTTACTCCTGGGTAAATGACATCAGCTTAACTTTTGAGACCGACATCCAGATAACTATGGGGGTGTGCAGACAGGTGGCTCTGGGCTGCCCCAGGAAGCAGTGGATCAGGGCAGTGGCTACACCATGCCGTGGCCCTGATCCTCCCTTTTGCCACCCTGAAAAGAGCAGCAAAATGCCGGTCCTTTTAGGGGTGGCAAAAGGCTGCCCTAAGAATTGGCGTGCAGCTCTTCTTTGCCCTTTCTGACGCAGCGCGTCAGAACACTGCACCGGAAGGGCATCAGGATGGCATCGGTGTGGAGTTGGGGCAGCCAGAGTGTGGCTGCCCCACCCCAACTGTTCCTCCAGGCCGGCCCTTTGGGCCGGTCTGCAGAAGCTCTATGACAACTTGATTTCAGTTTGGTATAAATTTATTGTGTTTGAACTATGAAGCATCATCTTCAGAATGTCCACAAAAAAAAAAAAAAAAAAAAAAAAAAAAAAAAAAAAAAAAAAAAAAAAAAACAGATGAAGTTTTCTTGGCCCCTTCAGTTATAATTGCCAGATTTTGAGGTGTGGACTCATTAAATATCAGTTGATTGTTTAAAGGAGCATGGATGGAATATTGAGCATAGGACACTAATGGCTAATTTAACTTGTCATTTGTTTCATTCAGCATTACATACCTAATAAATAAGCAATTATGTTCCTATCAACTCTAAATGTCCTGATCTTACATGCATGCAATAGACTTGTTCACTACAGCAAGATATGGAATAATACCTTATTGAAATCAAAATGGAATGGCCCTTGGTTGTTTCCCAGAAACTTCCAATTAAATTCCATTATCATTCTCCCTAACACAGCACATGTTGTTGAGTATTGACAAGTGAAACACTACAGAATTAAAAATTAGTTATTTTAGCAGCTTGAAAATGTGATAATCCAAGGTGGATGTGTTTGGGAGCTCTCCTGGGCATGTGCTTTAAAGCTGTACCTTAGCCAATACCTTAAACAATGCTACATAAACTACAGCATATAAAAGTGTTTTAAATGCAGAAATGAAGGCTTTTGTGGCATCATACAAAATATTATTGTATCCTAATTGTTGTAGTTCAAACTGCTGTTAAAGGGACAATACTTTTTTTCTCATATCATTTTGAATATTCTGAGATGTAACATTTACAGTGAGAGATGGACAAAATCATAAGAAAGAACCTCATTTTGAGGGACTACTTTCCCTCCCAGCACCACTAGAACACTATTTTGCTTGTTAAAACATTCCAGTTCTAGATTTAATCTAATAGGCACAATTGTCAGGTCTTTGCAATGGTCTCCAAAACCATTGTGTGGAGAAAAAGCAGAATTGTGCCAACCCTTTTGTCGTTCTTGTTAACTGCCTTCACTTTGATCTCGACCCAACCCTATAGCAGTCAATAGAAAGAGAGCTGGTGGTAGCCAATTGAATCGAAGACTGGACTGAAAGAGGAGATAGTTGCTGATAGTTGGAGTCAGACAGGGACCGTTAGGGCTAAAGTCCAGAAGGGAGGAGGGACTTCAGTTCCACTAGAGAGCTCCAAGTGAGGAGTTTTGGTGAAGAGATATCCTGAGGGATATAGATAGCAGTAGTGGCAGGGTTAATAAAAAAAGTTTAAGGAAAGTATTCTCGAAGAAGGACTGTGTGAGGGTCCTGAGTAACAATAGTAACCAATATTCTCTGAGGAGAGTTAAGTAAAGGAAATATTGTAATAAAGTGGAAACTAAGGAAGGAAAACCCTCAAGTGAAACAAGTAACACAAATGCATGAAGTAACAGTTGTCTTGGAAGGGATGCAGTGGCTCAAGTGGTTAAGATGCTGACTTTGCTGATTGCAAGAGTGGCAAGTTGGCACTTTGAGGCCCGGGTGCTGCATGATGAGGTGAGCTCCTGTCACTAGTCTCAGCTTCTGTCAACCATGCAAATGCAAGTAGATAAATAAGTACCACTTCTCAGTGGGAAGGTAAACAGAGTTCTCTGCAATCATGCTGGCCACATGATCACAGACTAGTCTCTGACAATGCTGGCTTTTCGGCTTAGTAACAGAGATGGGCACCACCCCCTATGGTCGGACATGACTTGACAACCTTGTCAATGGAGAATACCTTTATCTTTTTAACAGTTGTCTTAGTCATCTACAACTAAGTAAACAACATTTAAAACATCTTCCAAATTAAGGTCTGTTATTATTTTATTAAAAGATTGACTGCAGCTTGATTGAATTTCCATGCTGCTAACAGTCAAAGTATTGTAAAGTATAGTTAGACTACAATTCTTACAGATGTACAATAGGGAAGCAGTTCCACACATGAGTGGGAGGTCACAAGAAAAGTAAAGTGACCTAAGTCCAGTAATTTATAAAGTTGAACATGACAGTGACACCACTAGTGCACATAACAACCTAAAGAAAGGTTGTGGCTATGCAGGGTTGGCGAGGTAGTAGAAATAACCTCTTCTCTTCTGTGTAGTGCAGACAAAAATCTGCATGGTGACCTCAATTTCAATGTTTTTATGGACATAGTGTAGTAGTAAATATGAATGTGACATGCAGGAAGAAAAATGTTGGTGGAGTAAAACAGTGGTAACTAGGCTCTCCCCAGTAAGCTCAGTAGGGAGGGGGAAGTGATGTGTTATCTCTGCCATAGAAGTCACAACTTCTGCTAAATTAAGTCCTCATAGATTACAATGTACCCCATCGGTATCATTAACATGCAACATGACCTGAAGGCCATGGCAGTGGTCTTCATGGAAGTAAATCTATTGGAACCCCATAGCAGCCAATCCAGATTCTGATACGTTCATCCAATCTGCATAGTCCTTAGGGCTGTTATCAGATACTCCCAGAGGCTGCACAGTCACTATACCTGTTTTAAACCAACTATAAACATCTGTTCTCAAAGGAAGTTATAAACTAACCTTAAATTCTGTCAAGTTTAAAAAAACATTCAATACCCCCCCTCACACAAACACACATATCTCTATATATATTATATTGTGCTTCCTTCCATGCACACACACTAGTCATTTTAAAGCTTGCATTCTGTTATTAATTGTAGACGCTTATTTAGGTGTTAATTAAAATCTGACTTTTAATCATTTAATGTAAACTGCATGGTCTTGAAAGGCCCTTAAATATTTACCTCAGGAATAAATAAGATACTTAAATTTGCCCTTTTCCAAACTCAGGGACCAAAATGAAATCAATTGTGTACTTCTGTCGATGGAACTGCAATTAAGAAGAATTGGGAGGCAAGGATGATCCCCCCAGTTCTGTTTTCCAGTGAAGTGGTGTGTAAGGCTATAGAGTGATGGAGACAAACAGACAGAAAGAGAAAGTCAGTCAGGGCCAATGCAGACGGCCCCTAAGGGGTGGATCTGTGCCGTTCCTGGGAGCGCCAGATTGGGGTCATGGCAACCACATGCTGCGGCCCCAATCTGGCTTTTTGCCACTCCCAAAAGAGAAGTTAAATGCCACTCCTTTTTGGGAGGGTGGCTCTTTTGCGTCCCTTTGGCCCAGCGTGTCTGCACACTGCACCAACGGGGCGCTCTGACACCGCGTGCTATGCAGTCGGGCATGTGGAATCAGGGCAGAGTTGGGGTGGCTGGCGTGCGGTTGCCCCACCCCAACTCCACTCCCAGGCTGGCTCTTTAGGCCAGTCTGCATTGGCCCAAAAGTCAGTCAATCAGTCAGTCAGTCAGTGAGATGCTAGTGTGGCAGGTGCAAGTAGTAGCCCTAAAGATACACCAAGTTTTTTTTAAATCACTCATTTATACCAGCCAAATTCAGGTTCCAGCAATTGAAATAAACCAGGACAAAGCCAGAAAATGGGAGGAAGAGGGGAAGACCCATGACATTTTAAAAGCAACTGCAAAAGTGGGACAATGGAGGATTAACCAGGCTGTCATATTGGGACAGTTGGATGGTATATGTTAAAGAGAAGAATACTGCTAGAAATTCTGCCTAATTCCCACTACAAGCATAGTGAGATACACAGGGATTCAAAATCAGACTCAGAGCTTTCAGACTGCATAGGTGAATATGGCCATTTTGCTTTCTCCCATAATTGATTTTGTTAAATAAACCTCAGGTTCTTATTCTCTGTTTATGAAGAATTCTAGCAAATTTTGAAGTGCTTATTTAAAAAAAACTGAACCAAAGGAAGTTTAGTCTCATCCCTAATTCAGTGCAAAGTAACTCACACATAATTGCTAATTTGATGTTTGAGCCACCAGCTTCCTTTATCAATAAGAAGAATTAGCAAACTTTGCTTGATTCCTTCTATTCACTACTCCACCCCCAAGAAGTCATTCTTCCAGTCTGCATAATAACAGTACGTATGGGTCTTTTTCAGAAAGCCATTTTCCCTCTGTAACT
>CM034703.1:62900394-62925039 GCA_020142125.1 Phrynosoma platyrhinos | reverse complement strand
TCTCTTCCAACTCTATGATTCTATGAAAGGCTGCTGAATGAATGTACACACAGCAGCCCTGTACCCCAGGAGGGAAGCAGAGCAGTAATTGCAGTAGCCAGCACCTTCCCAAAGCCAGTTGCTGTTTGCAAATTCATGCAGCAGCCATCTTCAGGAGGTAATTAGCAGCTGTGACTGCCCCTTCCCACCCTTCCTCCTGGAAGGTGACATTTGGCAGTGCAGAAAACAAAACATGCAACCATGGATTACTGTTGTGGAGGAGAGGGTAATAAGAAATGATGCCAAACTGCTGTATTTCCATTCTTAAACTAGTGCAATTGTGGTGGGACAACAGACTGGTGTGATCAGTCATTGCCATAAAGTATTTGCTGAATACTTGCTAATATAGATAGATGTAGACTTACCCTGTTTTCAAGACCCTGAAGTTGCTGTTCATGCTACTGTTGCTTAAAAAGATAAAGGTATTCCCCATTGACAAAATTGTTAAGTACTGTCTGACCATAGGGGGTGGTGCTTATCTCCATTACTAAGCTGTAGAGCCAGCATTGTCAGAGACTAATCTGTGATCATGTGGCCAGCATGATTGCACAGAATGCTGTTTACCTTCCTACCTAAGTGGTACCTATTTATCTACTTGCATTTGCATGCTTTCAAACTGTTAGATTGGAAGAAGCTGGGACTAGTGATGGGAGCTCACCCCATCATGCAGCACCTGGGCCTCGAACTGCCAACTTGTTGACTTTGCAATCAACACAGTGAGCGTCTTAACCACTTGAGCCACTGCATCCCTTTACATCCCTGTTGTTTACATTAGTCTATATAAGGGCACAAGATTTTCTTGGATAGGGCTAATTATTACATCATACCATTGGTGAAGTCACTGGTCTGATTCCCTCAAGTCTCAATGTCAGTCAGCACCTCATTGCTTAGTGATTTGCGCTGCCCCCTATGAACTGCCCCCTGCTGTTGAAAGAACAGGAGGTAATAGAAAGCTCTGTCAGTGGCATTTGATCAGTGTGGTGTCTGTTTTACTCTAGCAAGTCATCACTTGATGTTGCAGTCCTGAAGTGATAACATGTAAGTCTGATCTCACTCTTTGATGCCATGTTTCAGCCTGACATAGCCACCTCTGAATGTAGTATAATCTTTTTCTGAAAATAGGAACAAAGGTAGGAAATATTTCCTCTCTTCTTCAGATCAAAATGCAACAACAAGGCTTTCAGAAGAACACTGTATTGTGTGGTTTTTGTGGCTTTACTGGGCCATTTGCAACAGAGACCTGTTCAAGATATCATTTCCTGCTCAAAGGGGAGTGTGTCATCAGATATTTGCTACAAATAATAGCTTCAATGTGTGCTTCATTTCCTTTTCTCTTCCCTTATTTTAGTGATCACAGCACAAAGGCTATTAGGAAATTATTCTGCTGGTTGAAAGATACACACTGCTGCATTCCAGTGCTCTGAAGATGGCCAAATGTGCTTTTGTCTTTTCTAATCTTAGCTTTGTTTCAGTAGCCAGGGCACTGAATAAGATAATATGATATTGAACTCTAAAAATAGTGTCTGTTCTACCTTTATGTCATATGATATCCCCAAAGGGGAACTGCTGGATGATTTTCAGGTAAGCATCGCTAAGTGCTTCACAAGCCAGGAGCTGCTAAAAATTGAATTTCAGCTTATGAAAGATGTGAGATTTATACCCCTGGAGACTGAACTTGGCTGAATATGTGGACCACAGCCTGCTGCTCTGAAAGACTCCTTCCTTTCTTTTCAAGTAATATGTTCAGACTCTGTTCAAGCAGAATATCATTTGTCTATGGGATGGATTAAATTTCCTAGTCAACATTGCTTTTCATTGACTATGTAACATAAGGTTGCTGGGGGTGAATGTCCAACAACTTCTGGAAGAGCCACATAGTTTCCATCCTTGTTTTGCGACCATGGAAACATTATGATGGTCAGCTGTCAAACAGAAAGGATTCCATGGCATAATAAATAAATATTCATATTGGTTTGTGTCATTGGAATGGCACTTAATAACCATTTTCCTGGTCATATATAAACCTCTCCTAGGGGACTTCTTTCTAGTGGTGTGATTGTGCACTGTATATTAGACTCCAACCATTATAGGATGTGGGATGATTTCCATGATGTTCCCTGTTGTCCCTGCCATTCCAGCATGTTGATTAGTGCTATTTATGCATGACAAATGTGTATGTCAAAGGGGTTACTTACCAAATATACATTTTTCCCTGCCATAGATAATATGATGACATTTCCAGCAAACCCCATTGTGATTGGTGGGTTGGTGCCATTACTAGTGGGCATTTCTTCTTCTTTGGCTCTTATGAACCTTGCTGCTGAGGAGGTCAGGATTCCAAGAGTGCATACTCTGGTGTAGTAAAGAACATCTTGACTAAGATATTGTTGCTCCTGCTTTCCTCCTCATTTTTATTAGGTAGGTTTATGCCCCACCTTTCTTTTGTGTGGCTCAGGGCAGTGCACATGGTCTATCTGCCCATGTTATCCTTACAACAACCCTGTGAGATAGGTTTCTTTAAAAGATAGTGACCGGGGTAAGGTCACTATATGTCTCTCAGTGAGCCAAGTTAAGATTTGAACCAAGTCTTCCAAAACCTTAGTTCTCTTAACATGTTGGATCTCTCACCTCTAGTAGTGTACTTTCTTCAAACACTCTTCCCTGGAAATCTTCCATTTCCAAAGTAAGAGGAGAAAATTAAAAAGCATCTTAATGCTTAAAATAAGAAAGTCTAAGAATTTCTTAGATTTTAAATAAAGTGGGGGCTGGGACTAGGAACAAATAGGGAAAGCACTGGATGGAGAATTGTGGATTTTTTCAGTGAAACATTTTTTAACATGGCCTTTAGAAAAAGTTGGTTCTGCTACAACAATTTAAAGGCCTTAGAAAATCAGTCCAAGAGAACCTCCAAATTCAGAACATGTTCAGAAAAATGACCTATGTCAATAAAGGTGGTTGAAATTGATCTAGCATAGCTGTTCAAACTGAGCAAAACCTCCCAACAATGTCAGTTGTTCAGCAATCAGTAATGCAATATCTTGAACAAGGCTCCAACTGTGGAATATGCTGTCGGCCTGTGACTGCAAATTCTGGGCTTAAAAACAATGAGTAATTTATATACTCCATCTATATACCTGGCATTTTGAAGACCCAAATGAACAAATTCTCCTATTTACAGTTGGCTTATACATCTACCCAGCTCATAATGGACTTCTGTGAAAGTAAAAAACAAAACACCCCCCCCACACACACCATATCATGGTTAACTACTTGTGATGGCGGATGAACCATGTGCCTAGGAATAGAAAAGACATTTGCATTAACTGTAGTCTGGAAGGGTATTACTTTCATAGGACAAGGAAAAGCACAGTAGAGGTAGAAGGGGGGCTTTGATCTTTCTTTTTAGAGGTTCTCCTAATAATAATAATAATAATAATTTAAAGGCCTTTGAGGTTGTTGTTTTTTGCTCAGAGGAAGCGAGACAGAGACTTGCCTCCAGAATGAGGTAGCATCCAGGAGCTCTCTGTAGAGTTAGAAACCCAGTTGATTGAGCTCGCTGACAGAGCCTGGTGAAAATACTAAGAGAACAGGGGCCCTTTACATGGATCTTTACCAGGGGACTTTTTCAGGGAGAAGCCCACAGTCCTGTTTCAGTGCTTGCTTAAGATTTCTCAATATGGACACTGATGGAGTTGCTGCAGTCACCTGCAACACTTGTGGGATGTTTGTTTTCTTGCCAAGAGCTGTGGGGAACTTCACCTGCACCAAGTGCAAGTTCGTAGCCCTCCTGGAAAAGAAAGTCAGGTAGCTGGAGACCCGAGTAGCTACACTTCAGCACATTAGGGAGCAAGAGGTTTTCCTGGACAGAGTGGAATGAATGGTCTTGGAGAGGGAGGGACCACACAGAGGAAGTTGTTGAGGAGGAGGTCATTTCATGCACACAGGAGGTGGACACCTAGAGGAATGTCACACACAGAAGTAGGAAAATCAGGGATCGTTCTGGGAGCTTGCAGCTTCAGAATCAATTTGAAGCTCTCTCCCTTATCAAGGATGAAGAGGAAAAGCAGCAGGGACAGTCCTCAGGGAAAGTGCAGGGGACCCTAAGACTACCACTGCAGGGAACAGCCACTGCTAAGCCTCGGAGGAGGTGTGTGGAGGTGGTTGGGGACTCCTTGTTGAGGGATACAGAAGCAGTGGTTTGTGGGCCTGACAAGATGTCCCGGGAGGTGTGTTGTCTCCCTGGGGCAAAAATCCATCATGTGACAGCGAGGCTGACAAGACTTGTCAAGCCTACTGACCATTAACCCTTCCTCTTGGTTCATGTGGGAACCAATGATACTGCAAGGCACAGTCTTCAGAATATCAGAAGGGATTATGAGGCTTTGGGTAGGAAGCTGAAAGAGCTGGACGCACAAGTTGTTATTTCTTCTCCCTGTTGAAGGGCAGGGTCCAGGAAGGGAGAGGAAGATAGCAGATGTGAATAACCGGCTCCATAGATTGTGCCACCAAGAAGGATTTAGGTTC
The DNA here is from genome assembly GCA_020142125.1 of Phrynosoma platyrhinos. Lineage (NCBI taxonomy): Eukaryota > Metazoa > Chordata > Lepidosauria > Squamata > Phrynosomatidae > Phrynosoma > Phrynosoma platyrhinos. The sequence continues at coordinate 62,920,476 of CM034703.1, read as the reverse complement.
TTAGATCATGGGCTGCGGTTCCATGAGGGTGGACTTCTAGCAAGAGATGGGCTGCATCTCACACCAGTTGGCAGAAGCGTTTTTGCCAATAGTCTCAAACATTTGATCAGGAGGGCTTTAAATTGAGTCATGTTGGGGAGGGAGACAGTATCTTGGAAGGTATCTTGGAAGGCAGGAGTACATCATGGGCTGGAGATAATAGTAAAAGTGTTATAGAGGGAACAAGGCAAATGATGCAAAGGCACAACAGTGGAAGGAAAAAAAAACCCTAACACAGGCTGCAAGTGGGGAAGGCACATGCTCTTAGATGTCTCTACATTAATGCACAGAGCATGGAAAATAAATAAGATAAACGTGAACTCCTAGCACAACAAAGCAAATACAATATAATAGGCATAACTGAAACCTGGTGGGATGAGTCATGATTGGAATGTAGGAATAGAGGGGTATAACTTTTTTAAGAGAAATAGGCCAAACGGAGAGGAGGAGGAATAGCATTATATGTCAGGGATGTTTACAGCTGTGAATAGATCCAGGACTTAAATCCTGGAAATCCGGTGGAGAGCATCTGGATAAAAATTAAAGGGAAAGGAAACAACAGGGATATTATTGTGGGAATCTACTACAGATCTCCAAGTCAGACTAAGGAATTTGATGATGCCTTTCTAGAACAGATGACCACACATTCAGAAAGGAGAGATGTAGTAGTGATGGGTGACTTCAACTATCCTGATTTTTGCTGGAAGTCAAACTCAGCCAACACTTCAAGGTCTAGCAAATTCCTCATTTGCCTTGAAGACAATTTCTTTGTCCAAAAAGCGGAAGAGGCAACAAGGGATCAGCTATTTTAGATCTGATCCTAACCAACAGGGATGACCTGGTAAATGGGGGGCAAGTGGTGGGATCCTTAGGTGGGACTGATCATGTTCTCCTGGAGTTTCTTATACAGTGGAAAGAAGCAGCTAGGCATAGTCAAACACTCATTCTAGACTTTCTAGGAGAGCTGATTTCAACAAACTTAGGGAAACACTAGGGGTGATCCTATGGTCAGGAATACTAAAGGAGAAGGGATTTCAAGGATGGATGGGAGTTTCTCAAAAGGAAGATACTGAAGGCACAATCTCAAACTGTTCCAATGAGAAGGAAAAATGGGAGGTGTCTCAAGAAAGCGGGTTAGATGACAAAAGAACTTTCAACTGAACTACGTTTAAATGGGAGATGTATAAGAAATGGAAAAGGAGTGAAATCACTAAAGAGGAATTCAAACAAATAGCTAGCATATGTAGGGCCAAAGTCAGGAAAGCCAAAGCACAGAATGAGCTCAGGCTTGCTAGTGGGGTTAAGGACAATAAAAAGGGCTTTTTGGGGTATGTCCGTAGCAAAAGAAAGAAGAAGGGAAAGGTAGGGCTATTTTGCAGAGAAGATGGAGAAATTCTAACAGGGGACAAAGAAAAGGCAGAACTACTCAACACTTTCTTTGCCTCAGTGTTCTCACAAAAGGAAAATGGTGTTCAGCCTGAGGAAAATGGAGCAGAGGACAAAATAGGGGAATTGCAGCACAAAATAAGTAAAGATTCCCCTATTTTGTTCTCTGCTTCTTAATGAATTTAAGTCTCCAGGACCAGATGAACTACATCCAAGGATATTAAAAGAACTGGCAAATGTAATCTCAGAGCTACTGGCAATAATCTTTGAGAACTCTTGGAGAACAGGAGAAGTCCCAGCAGACTGGAGGAGGGCAAACATTGTCCCCATCTTCAAAAAGGGGAAAAAAAGAGGATCCCAATGCCCAGTTAGTCTGACATTAATACCAGGAAAGATTTTAGAACAGTTCATTAAACAGAGAGTCTGTGAACATTTAGAAGGGGATGCCATAATCACTAAAAGTCAACATGGGTTTCTCAAAAACAAGTCATGCCAGATTAATCTGATCTCTCTCTCTCTCTCTCTCTCTCTCTCTCTCTTTTTTTTTTTTTTTTTTTTTGATAAAATTACCAGCTTGCTAGATGAAGGGAATGTGGTAGACACAGCATATCTTGATTTCAGTAAGGCTTTTGACAATGGGCCTTCTCTTTAAAAAAAAAATCAGTAGAACCTCTCTAAACATGACTATCCATAGAATCAACTCCATCTTATAGATTCCTTTGCATGCACTGCATGAACCATTTAGGAATTTGAGATCTACTGGCAAATGATTATTGTCTGTTCCACTGACATGCACAACTCTGTCAAGGCTGCAAGCCTTTCAAGATCTGATGTCGCATTTGTAGAACAGTCTTTCTTTGGACCACTGTCTGAAGGAGTAGCTCACCCATTTTCATAAGGGGCTGAAGACCTTCCTCTTTGATTTGCCAGATTTGTGGAAAAGATGTTATAAATCATCACCACAACCACCATCACCATCTTGACCAGACCTGTATCAACTCTAGTGTCCATGTTAGAGAAAATCTGAGCAATTTTCTCTGTGAAGTGGTGGGCAAATTCTTCTCAGTGAGCTGCTGGGTGGCTTAAATTCCCCTTTGAACCAGATTATAACTGATCTCTAACCATAACATCCCTGCTGGACAGTTCTGTGAGAATACAGGCCAGTACAGACTGGCCAAAAGGGCTGGCCTAGGGGCAGAATGGGGGCATGGTAACTGCATGCCAGAGGACCTGACTCCACCTCCAGGCCAGCGTCACGCTGCCCAAACAACCGTACAGCGGGCAGCAAAAGGACTTGTCTTCGGTGCAACATTTACATGCGCTGTGCTGGAGAAGTGGAGAAGAAGCCTTAGGGCGCCCTTTCTGTGGCACAAAAAGGAGCTGTTTTTTGCAGCTTTTTTTGCACCACGGAAAGCCCTGATAGGGATCACAGCATGTGGCTGCTGTGACCCTGATCTGGCAAGGAAAGGGGCAGTGTCCTGCCACCCCTTAGGGGCCATCTGAGGAGCCCTCCCTCCATTCCATGCAATGTCATCTGGGGGAGAGACAATAGGCCCAGCACCACTGGGCCTAGATTAAGAACAAGAGCCCTCCCTCCATTCCATGCGATGTCATCTGGGGGAGAGACAATAGGCCCAGCACCATCGGGCCTAGGCTAAGAAGAAGAGCCCTTACCTTTTAAGGGGCGGGTGGGTTTCAGGATTTTTAGGTTCTGTTTACATTGTATTAACACATCTTTATGTAAATTTTAATGTTGTAAGCCACCCCGATTACTCTGCAGAGGGCCGGGATATAAATTATTATTATTATTATTATTATTATTATTATTATTATTATTATTATTATTATTATTATCTGTACAGCCCCTACAATGGTGGCAGCCAAAAATGTCTTTCTATGCTTACTCATATCGTCCCACCACAAGATTTCAGGTAGACTCTAGCCTGTTTTTGGTTGGACTCATCCTGAATTTTCGGCCAGTGTCACTCTATCCTCATTACACTCATTCCTTTGCTGCCAAGTCCTTAGAAACCGGGGGCTGGTTTAGCTCTAGTCCATGAGAAAGGATGCTATGGAGCAATTGCATCCACTGCTCTGGTCATTTTCCCATTCCAGAGATAAACCAGGGCTTCAAAAGGATTACATGCCAAGGCAGCAAGAAATTCCTCAAGAGCTATTAAGAATCCATCTAGCTCCATAAATCTCCTGTGGCAGACCATCTTAAGCAGAAGCTCTGAATCCCAGCAAATCTAAATGTAACCAAGTAGTTATCTGTCCATGATAATGGAACAGCAGAAAGCTCCTCCATTCCCAGATCACCATCATGACCTTCCATATGGGAAACAAAATCCGAAATGTGCCCAGCAGCATGGGTGGGACCAGATACCACTTGAGACAGACCCATGGTTGTCATGGTGGACATGAAGTCCTGAACGGATAGCCTCAGCATGGATGTTGAAGTCCCCCAGCATCACAAGCCATAGGGACTCCAATACCACTCCTGAGACCACCTTGGCTAACTCAGGAAGGGAGACTGTTGAGCAGAGATGTGGGTGGCACACCAAAAGAATCCTTATTCTGTACAAGCCACCCACCTTCAAATAAACATACTCAAACCCTGCAGAATGAGGAACAAGGTTCCTAGTCAGGGGGATATTATCCTGATAGATCACTGCAACTCCACTTTCCTGTCCCATAGGTCTCACCTGCTGTTGCAGAGAATCCTGGTGGGAAAAATAAGAGAAATTACCACCACTCCCTGCACACACACACACACACACCCCTCATCCATACAGGGATTAATATGAAAGTCATTTGAGGATGAGGCAAAACACTAGCAATCATCTTTATGTTGATTTACATTGGCATACAAAGTCATGCTAGCTAACTGCTGGCATAATGAAAGCTTATTTCCCTCTCCTCCCTGCTCCTATCCTCTGCACCCCCGGAAAGAGGCTTTGAAGAGCTTCCCAGCCCTCTGAAGCAGTCTTTGTGGATGCAGAGAGACCGGCCAGTGGATGGCTTTGTTGGTTCTACAGATAGAAGTAGTTTAATCAGTGGAATTACCCTCTTAAATCTTGACCATGAGCAGTCCATTTTCCAAGAGTAGAATGTCATCAGTGATTGGAAAAGGGTGACCACAAGTTTGGTACTCATCTGAATTGTATTGATGCATTGGGTTATGAAGAAGATCCAGTCCCACCCCTGCAAATGAGGAGTCTGGGACTATGGTAGCAGCCATAAGAGTGGTCTGAGCCAAGTTTTCTCAGTAGATATTTTTTTCTTTTGTTCATCCCCTTAGAAAAAAGAGGACAATTTTAAGAATTTTCTTTCAAAACATATACACAATTTTCCAAATTTATACACCAGTGACAGCCATCACTCCTGTTCCCATGCCCCCCCCCAATATCCTGGGATTAAGCATGCACAGTTAATGGGGCTAAACCACAATTAATTTAACCTGGATATATACTAGGTTGTCTATTGTATTGTGTGATTTTATCCATAATTTCACTGTGACTGAAAAACTGCTATATCTCCATTTCTAAACAGAGCTTTGCTTTTCTAACTATGGTAAACTCTGGTATTCTGGGAACTATAGGGGAATTTAGCCAAGTACTGGTTTTAAGCTTGTTGCAGCTGAAATGATATTTATATTTGTTAGCTTACTTGTTTGCTTGCATCACAATATTTGTTAACAGCTTTCCTGCCTTCGAGGCCTCCTGAAACAATGTACCACAGGAATATAAAAGCATTGTTTAAAAACATATTAAAATGAATGTGGAAAAGAGTTTTAAAACAACTTAAAAACCACTGATCTGATGAAACAGTTCCATTTTATCTGGCTGTTGGAAGTCTAACAGAGATGGAGCAATTCTGATTTCCTTTGGGAGAGATTTCCACCACTGAGCCATCTTTTTACTAACCTAGCCTCTCAGCATGATGTTTGGATGCAATAGGGTGTTGAAGCTTTCAAATTCTGGATAGGTTCATACCTGTCCAGGAGGTGATCTTTCAGATATCCAGGCACCAAGCTGTTTAGAACTTTGTAGATAAAATAAGAAAAGAAAAAAGCAGGACCTTGAATCGAGATCAAAAACAAATTTGAACTATGGTCTTTAATGTACACACCAAAAACTACTCACATCTTTAGTAACTCGTATGCCCTTGACATGTGAGAATCCAGACCTTAAATATTTATACAGAGAGGTAGACACATTTTCTGAGCATTCTTTAAACTCTTTAACAGGATGAATAGAATATTTTCCCAAACAGTTTAGCACATAGGTGTGGCCCAACTTTCAGGCTAGGTACACAGAACAGCATACAATATATTATTAGAACAGCAATGCAGAGAGAACTGAAATAGTCAGGTGATTTAGATAAAGCTTGGAAAAATTATTTTTGGACTAGAGTTCCCAGAATCCCCAGATGACATAACCACTGACCAAGCTAGGTGAGGTATTCTGCTGTTTGTAGTCCAGCCACAAGCTCTGGGTTTGAAATCAAATGGACACAAATGTTTACCTAACATTTATTAGGTGTTAGCATACAGGAAAACAGGTTATAGGTAGAGAGAATAATGGAACTATACCTGCGGCTTCCTGCCACACCATATACCTACCTCTTCACTCTTCATAAAAATGTAATGGAAAAATCTTTTTGACAGGCAAACCCTTTGCTCTGTGGATAGGACAGATCCTGAAAGGAAAATAGAAACTGACCAATCCATAGCCTGAACCTACATCTTCCATGTGATCTATGGGAGGCTGAAGCTGAGATCTCATTTGCTACCCAAACATGTTTTTTGGGTTCAAAGATATTTTCTGGAAGGAGCAGAAAGTAGTTTGATTTTGTCATAAGTGCACAGCCATACCACATGAAAGTGACATACCAAAGTTCTGTAAGTAGACAAGCATTGAGAATTAGGATGCACTTATGTAAACATCCATGTGAACAAATCCCATTGTCTATGGTGGGCTTTACTGGGACTAAATGTACATAGGATTGCATTTAGAACACACTTCCTCCAAAGGAATCTGTATTATGTTTGAATAAATAATGAAGTATAGCCGTCCCAAATAATCTTGTGGGGGAGGAACATTTGAATTGTGAAGGGTGGAGGACAGCAATCTGCTTTTTAAATCTGCCCTCTAATCATGCATACAAAGACATTTTAATCAGGATTCATATGTATTTTTAAAATTGCTGATGACTGGACATTTATTGATGGGAAAATTCTTACTGTGATCTTCCTTCTTTCTTTCCTTCCTTCCTTCCTTCCTTCCTTTGGTATCTCTGTACAGAAAAGCTTAATCAAAAAAATAATCTGCTGTGCAAACAATGAGACCTGAAAGCAACTGCTCTGGGTTATGGTATGAGGTGGTTTAACTGTTTTGCACCTTTGAACCAAGTAAATAAATATTGCAGATAGGAAATCCTGAATAAAACCCAAAAGGAGAGAAAAGCTTCTGTGACTGCATATTTGTCACAAGGGACTGGAAGAAGCAAATCAAAGTAAGGTCCCCAAGAGACCAATTCCCTCACCTGGGATTTACAGTAAATATGGCTCTGGAACTGGTTTTGAATGTTAAAAGCTTATCTGGAATTTAAAGGGAAAGGCAAGAGCATTTCAGCATTGTGCAGAAAATCAATCACACTCAGGAACTAAAAATACATCATCTTCAAACCTTTCCCCTCATTCTTATTAGACTTGAAAGGCATGCCCATTGATCTAGCAAGAGCAATTTTCTAATAATTAGACTGGCAAGGAGGATCTGGGATTTTTAATGAGAGAACGGAGAAGAAGGGTTGATCAGGGCTTTGAAATCAGAGCAGTGTTAGATTTTTAAAAACAGTTGATACGCTTACTCACAGAAAGGAGAGATTATTAAACTAAATGGCAGTCAAATTATTTTAATCAAACCAAATTTGAAGGAGCCTATAATTTTACTCACTAAATTTAGATAAAAGTTTCAGGTGCGGGATTCCTGATACAGACTAGGACTCTGATGTTGGGATTGGAGAGGGTGCTTTTTAGTGCTTTGATTCTCATTGTAGATTCTTCCATTTGATGCTCTTCATGCTTAGAGCCATTGCCACTTTAAATACTCTTACATTGTGTGAATCAAGCATCTTAACATCATGTAACCTTTTAACTTATATTATAAACCATTTTGGGTCTCACAAGGTGTTGAACCCTATACCCAAAATATGTCCAGAAACTTTGAGGAGCCCTTTAATCACATATTCATAGAATTATAGAGTTGAAAGAGACCATGAGGGCCATCCAGTCCAACCCTCCTGCCATGCAGGAACTCACAATCAAAGCACTCTCCACAGATGGCCATTCAGTCTCTGTTTAAAAACAACCAAAGAAGGAGACTCCACCACTCTTTTAAGCAATGTATTCCATTGTTGAACAGCACTTACCATCAGAAAGTTCTTCCCAATGTTTAGGTGGAATCTCTTTTCCTGTAATCTGAATCCATTGCTCCGGGTCCTTGTTTCAAAAGCAGCAAAAAACAAGCTTGCTCTATCCTCAATATGACATCCATTCAAATATTTAAACATTGCTATCATCTCACTTCTTAACCTTCTCCTCTCCAGGCTAAACATACCAGCTCCATAAGCCACTCCTCACAGGGCATGGTTTCCAGTGCTTTATTGCACTGCTGACACAGAGGTCACCAGCCACTGCAAAAATATTAAAATGTAAACAACTGTAAACAGTGATTTTCATGATATATGATATGAGGGGTGGACAGTTGCCTACCACCACCAATGCTCCAGGGACTAGTGTCATTGTTGTCACTGGCAACAACTGTTTTCTTTCTGGAAACTTACTGCAGATCATCAGGCAATGGCTTGTGGACCAGCACCAGTCCACGGACTGCTACTTTGAGTAGGACTGCTATAGAATACAGGATGTATTTCACATAAGACAGTTTCACAGAAGAAAAAACTGTATAAGTATCTGTGTATACTGGGAAGCTGAAAAACAAATATATTCAGACTTCTATAAGAGCTGAATATTTTAAACAATGGCATTGTGATTATCAGGTTTCCTTCACTATCTCTAACCAGTTGGTTGTGACACACTGAATTCATGGTAATTTACTAGAGATAGTGTATCTCTTATTGTGACATGTAGGGAAGAAATTATGCGGGGTGTTGTGTGTGAATTTCCGATAAAATGACTAATATGTCTGCAGTCTGTCCTTGCACATTTCAAGTTAACTAGCATCCCTCTACCAGGAGAAGAAATCAAAGGTGTTCATTTTCTCATAAAATATGCATTGTTTTTTTATTTTAAAAGAAAGAAGCAAATCAATTTTAGTTTGAAAGGCACATTAAAAATGTAAGCTCAAGAGCACAGGATACATTTCACACAAGATTGCAACTGCTAACAGTTTTTCTCATCTACCAGAAGAAATCAAATGAAGCCAGTTTGCCTCTGGGGTTTTAGCAGCATTACAATTCATCTTAATAATGAAGTTAAAATTAACTGAAAGAAGACAATTTCTTTTTTTAAAAAAATATATATCAACTCTTTCTTTTCCCCATTGTACATATGGGTTTATGCAATGAATATGGATAAAACTCATATCCTCCGGGTATATTTAAACAAGATGGCAAGATATTGAAAACAGGTATCACTGGATCTGGCCCGTCTAGTAGTAGCATACATAAATAGTACAATTTCTTTTGTACTATAGTATTTACTTATAGGCAGCTGATTATATGATAAGTCACATGGGACCTCTGTTTCCTTTGGAGCATGGCTGTTGGTGAGAAAACATGCATCAACTCTGAGTTTGAGTTTGCAATGCATACTGAGAGGGGTTCTGTGATTTCCAAGGCAGTACAGTTGCCACTCCCAAATTGTGGGGGATCCATTCCAGACCCCCTTGAGAAAATGGTGACTCTCACATATTTGAGTCCCATAGAAAATAAAGGTGTGCATGCCTGCTGCTATTCTGTTAATGGCCGCTTGTCCCTCCCACAAAGAGCAAGAAAGTGGATTTCAAGTCTGCAAAAAGGGAGGGACAACTGTATAGGCATTGCCCAAAACAATAGTGGGCAAAGTGTGATAGGAGCCACATGTGCCCCCATGACTATTTTGCAACTCTGCCCATCCCCATCCCCATTCCTCAATGCTGTTGAACACCCAAATATACCAATTTTTCAGAAACAGAAGTGGATTTTCAGCTAGTTCTGGTTTTACTTTTCTCTTAGTTTGGGGAAAATTTTATCAGCTACATGCTCCCCAGAAAGTCCATAGACAGAAAAAATGTTCACCCTGACCCACTGAAATGGTTTGGTCTTGACTGAATCAAATGAATGTCAATTTCTAATGGCTTTATTTCTGCCATCGTTTACTGATTTATCCTGCAAGCCTTCAGATCATTGATCTATCAAGTTCAGCATTGTCTATTCTGTATTGATTAGCACTAGGTCTCTCTGGAATTAATCTTTTTGAGGCCCACCTGGAAATGCCTGGAATACAATCTTAAACCCTTCACAGCCTGAATAACCTACAGAAACACATTTCTGAATTAGTTGCAGCCTGTTGAAACAGGTCATCCATCATTAGCCAAGTTTGAGGATGGTAGTAGAAATGAGGATGGTTTGACGCACAAAGATAAGAATGGTAGAACCGTAAAAGCTGATGAATGATGCCACATATTTGGCAGTTATTTTGCTATCCTACTCCTTGCTGTCCTAACTTGCTAGCTGATTTCAATGTTTGTAGGCAAGTTTGTGGAAATAGTTTGTATTATGCCTAAAGACATCAGATCCCACTTGATCTTGGAAGCTAAGCAGGGTCAGCAATAAAATAGCCAATACCAGATGCTGTAGGCAATATTTCAGAGGAAGGAAATGGCAAAGTCACCTCTGAGGCTGCTGCCACACTGCTGCCACACTGCAGAGTTAATGTAGTTTGACATGGCTTTAACTGTCAAAGCTCCATCCTTTTGAATGGGGTTTGGTGTTTCTTGCGGCACCAGAGTTTTGGTGTTTGTTGTGGCACCAGAGCTCTCTGACAGAGAAAGCTAAATATATTACAAAACAACAAATCCCACAATTCCATAGCACTGAGTATGCCAGTTAATGGTGTGTCAAACTGCATTAATTCTCTAGTATAGATACATCCTGAGTTTTCCTTGCCTAAGAAAACCCTATGAATTTAATAGGGTCACCATAAGTCAACAGGTGACTTGAAGACAAATACACACACAAACACATATGCCATTGGGAATACTGACTATGAGTTTTGTGCTAACAATGTTCTAGTGTTGTTGTTGTGTTTATTATGACAGCCCAGTCACAGATCTTTCTTGGCAAGGTTTATTTAGAGGAGATTTCCCATTGCCTTTCTCTAAGGCTGAGAGAGAGTGACTTGCAGGAGGTCATGCAGTGGCTTTCCATGACCAAGTGGGGCTTTGAATCTTGATCTTCTGAAGTCCTAAACCAACATTCAAACCATGACACTGGGTTGGCTTTTCCTGGCTGGTTCTATACCACCACACACTCCAGTGATGCCACTGCATGGGAGGTTTGCCTTTGCCTTCTCCTGAGGCTGAGAGCGTGTGACTTCATCAAAGTCACCCAGTTGGTATTATTATGGCTGAGTGTGAATCAGACTCTGGTCTCCAGAATCATAGCCCAACACTCAAACCACTATGCCATACTGGAGAAACTGCAGCAAGCAGTAACCAACACAGCAAGCTTATTGACCAGAATGTTGTCTAGAAACCATGCAATATTAGTCTTAAAAGGAACTGCACTGGCTGCCAGTATGCTTGTGGTTTGAATTCAAATTTTTAGTGATGACATCCCAAGCCCTAAACAGCTTGGGACCCCAATACATGAAGGAGTGTTTGAGGACTGAGGACTGCTGAAGGGACCCTTCTCTCTGTTTCAGAAGAAGTAATAATACGCTGTGGAAGGATGAGAGAAATGGCCTTTTCTGCTGTGGCACTTTCTTTGTGGAATGTCCTCCCAGGAGGCCTGATTGGTGCCAACACTGAATTCATTTTGTTGTCATGTCAAAACATACCTTCTATTGAAAACTTTTGAGGTCTAATTTTTTTCTCCAGCTTCTACATGTATCTAGTTTGAACTATTTTAACTTGTTATACAGTTTAATATATTTTAAGACTACTTTTTATTTTACAGCTTTACATTGTTTTAAGTTGTTTGAATTTATTTTATAGCAGGACACCCAGAGATCCTTAGATGTAGTGTAGGATCTAAATAAAGGCAGAACTGATGATTTTTTGTTTACTAAATTTTGAACTTTCCAAGGTAGCTTATCTACGTGATCATGAAAGTGAAATAGCCTAAGCCTATCCTCTTGAAATATATCAGGACACACATTTGTGTTTGGCTGGTTGAAAGACAGCAAAACGTATCAGAATCTCATGGGAGACATCCAGTGTCTTCCTGGATTGAACCTATAAGTGTACACAAAGTTTATGAGGGAGATTGTATTCAACATAATTAAATCCTTTAGGAAAAATAAGGTTGTCACATCTGAGACAGAACAATGATGCTGACAATAATAGATTGTGCAGTAAAATGGCACAATAAAAAGCTGGTGGTTTCTGCACTTGTCAGGAAAGATCTCTGTCCTATTATCTTTTACACCCAGCTCAGAATGTCAGCTTTTAGCTGCATAATTCAGCTGCCAGTCTTGTTCCAGATGAATGTTTCCCTGTTTCCATTGTCCTTCATGTTCAAGACAAAGCTATGCAAAACATTTTATCTATGTGAATTGAGGAGGGGAGAAACAAAATAAGAGGCTGGCCTTGGGTAGAGGTTTAAAGTCATATTTTGGCTTTTCAGTTTGGGATAAATTTCTGGAAGTAGTGAACAATGAAAGGACAAAGGGAGGAAGGTGACTTCACCACAGGGAACTTCCCCCATAATAGTTTCCTTTTACCTCAGAACAACAACAAAATTGCTGAAGCAGCAGGAATTAAAGTGAAAGCTGCAACCTGGTTCTAAAAGGCCTCTCCAGATGAAAGAAAACAGCTTTGTCACTATAACTTCAGTCTTATTCTTTCACATCTTTCAGGTGCTTAAAAGTCCTTAAGGTCTAAAGAAGAAGACATTCACCCCAGCAACACCAATGAAAGGAAAACAAACTCTCCCATTAAGCATTAGTGGCAGTTGCCATAATTAGTATATACCAGAATTTATAAAAGGTAGTGTTTGGGGCTAAAGGGTAAAGGTAAAGGTTTCCCCTTGACATGAATTTCAATTCATAACCGACTGTAAAGGGCAGTGATCATCTCCCTTACTGAAGAGCCGGCATTGTCTGAAGATGACTCTGGTGGTTATGTGGCCAGTATGACTACATAGTACCCTGTAACCTTCCCACCAAAGTGGTACTTATTTATCTATTTGCAATTGCATGCTTTTGCACTTCTAGACTAGCAGAAGCTGAGACTAGTGACGGGAGCTCACGCCATCTTGGGCCTCGAGTTGCCAACTTTCCGAGCTTCTGATTGTCTTAATCACTAAGCCACTGTGTCCCTTACTGTTTGGGCTAAAGCTCCCATAATCTCTCAGCCAACATGGTGAGTAAGCTGTTTTTGATTTATTTTTCTTCTAAGTAAAGAGGACAAAACTGAACTCTTTCAGGTTAGAAGCCAACTTGTCTGCCTGGAAACTAATACATTTTACCTTTTCTTCAAACTCGCTCCATCCCAGATTATTCCTTATAATTCTAGTTGTTCAAGAGCCATTTCTTCAAGAGCCATAATGCAGGAAATGCCCATAAGCTTTGAGTTTGCCAATGAAGCCTGGGACTAGGGTCTTCCTACCTGCCCAGTTGCATATTCTGTGTGCTGGGTAGTATTGTGAAGTCTTTAAACTATTGCTGCTTATTAACTGACACCATCTGTGTGGGGTATGTGGCGCAACACTGACAAAGAACCTCATGAGAGGTCAATGATGGCCAAATTACCAGGGATGATGTGGGCATGTCTGCCAATGTTGCAATGTGAGTATTTGTTTCTGTTGTGTGATTGACTTCACTGTTGTGAAAGCCTAAAGTGGATCACATTAATTTTAGCTTGACTGACAGGCCACTTCTATAGTAGGATCACAAAATCAATTTACCCAGCACTATCAAAATAACGGTCATTATATGGAATCATCAACATTCTTAGGCCTGTCCTTTCTTACGCTTTAGTCAGAATGGGTATAATGCTTCTGTTTAATTAAATCTGACTGTGTATGTATGTATTTGTGCCATTCAGTTATTATCCCTCCAATCCCCCTTATGGCAGATTCTCTAGTGGAATGCATGATAGAAATGGTCTTTGCTTCAGTTTTTATGAGTAGTGTTGATGAGTTACTATGCAAGAAGGATTTTATCTTTATTTCAAGATGTGCAAAAGATAAACTAGAGTTCTTTAGGACCCCAGGGAAAGGAAGTGAGGGATGATGCAAGAATGCAATCCAAGTCCTTGAATCTGTTGAAAAAGACTATAGGGTCCAACAATATTGAATACTATACAATGAATGCATGACATCTTAAAGAAATGGTGATATGTTAAATTATGAGTAGAAAAATATTCATTTGTAACATTTATACTCAATGAGTTCAAGGATGTATACTTAGCTTTTCTTTTTACTGTCTTGAGCTCACAACTCTGTGAGGGAGCTGAGAATGATTTTTCCAAGGTCATCTAGTCAATTTCTTTGCTTAGTGGGAACCTAAACCAGAATCTTCCAAGTCTTAATTCAATCCACACACTGACTCTTTTGAGGCTTTGTCCTCTTTAATCAATAATAATAATAATAATAATAATAATAATAATAATAATAATAATTTTTATTTGTATTTCCTGCCTCTCCCTACGGACCGAAGCAGGATAACAGTTGATATAAAAATACAAAACATAAGATATATAAAAACCAAAACAACAATATCCCCCCCCCACATAAAACCCCATTTTACTTTAGAGGTAAAGTAAGATGTGTAAGCATCTTTAGGAAGGGAAAGTGATTTGGGATTCCTTTAATATGGTCCATGTACTCTGCTTTCCTGTATGACATGAGTTCTTTCAAACATTGTACAGTCTCCTAACAAATGAGTAGTTTGATGGGAATGTATGAGAAATTTAGTGTTATTAAAATATTCAAAGATGAAATACCTCTTATGTCCTTAGCAGGCTTCATAAGTTCTTCACCTCTCAGAATAATATATGGATTGGAACATAACTGCGCACCAAATTTAACACTTCAGTTATTCCTAAAAAATAAAAAGTAACAAGATACATATTTTTTTTAAAAAAAATACTTGGAAAGAAAATATAATTTAAATTGCATATACTTTTACCTGGGAGTAGAGGCTAGTCTACATGTTTGCACACACTCACATCAATGCTTAATTGTCTTTACTCACCTGTGGAAATTCACATCTATTCACTCTTCCTCTGCTGAAAATGTGCAGCTATGTAAATCAAGGTGAAGCAGACATCTGGCAACATGTTCAGAAATTCACATCCCTGCAGATACTCATGGATAGTCTGGTAAAAAAATTACTATTCCTTTTTCTGCTGAGTTTGATGAGTTTTTCATCACCACCCCCTGCAAAAAGTACAAATTCCTCTGAATTGCCTGTGGAGGGATTTCATTCTATTCACATTCTATTTGAATAGAATGAGGAGAATCTTAATCAATTAATTAAGCCCTATTATTGAGTAGGCATGCATAGTAGTATGCTGTTAGATATATCCTTTAGTATTTGGTAGGTAGGCAAACAGATTTGCAAATTTTTGTGCAGATTTTTTTTTTTACAAAAGCACATTCATGTAGAAATTAATGAACTTAAAAGACATATCAGTGATATGAACTGAACATCGGCCAAATCATCTATAAATAGTCCGTGATATGTTATTTATGCATTGCAGTGTGGCAATCCTATTTTAAAACCTTTACTTGTTAATATGAGTCATTTCAGTAGAATACATTCCTGAATAAGGGGACATGTAGAACACAGTATATTAAGGTCTATAGTGATGTATTACAACTTCATAAAGGGTCAGTTTGGAAAATCCTTACTCCACTTTTATGTAGGAGAAACAGTACCTTGAAAAAATCCTTGTGAAAAAATCAGAAAAAACAAGATTGCTGCCTGTAATATGGATATTTTATGTAAATGTGGTCCAGTTTTTGGAAGGCTAGACAATATTCGTAAAATAAAAATTACTAATGATAAATTGAACTAAATGTAAGAAGGTACTTCTGTATACCTTAGATTCATTCTGCTAGGTGATATCTGAGGTAGAAAACTCACCATAAAGAGAGTTATAGCTTTCAGTTTTCAAGTAAAATTTAAAGCTGTAGAACATTTTAAAATCAAATGTAAAGTGTACAATGCTTTGAAATAAAAAGTGACCATAGTCTACCAAAAAGTATGTTTGTCTAGTTGGAGCACCAACCCTCATCACCAAGATCATCAAACTCATAAAAACTGAAGTGGTAAGTAATTTGAATATGCATTTTTCTGATTCAGAAATAAGATGCTTGGAGGCTTAGCAGACAATCTCACTGACCCACTTTCATTAGTAGCAGTAATCCTTCCGTCTTGACTAGTTCAGGGTTGCTGCTATGGTGACTTTAGATCTTGCATATTTTTCACAAATGAAGATATGTTCTATGTTTAAGTATACATCGTATCTATGTGCAAGAAACAAATGCATTCCGATAACAAAACTAGCCCTCTACCAGTCCTTCATTTAGCTAGATAATAGTAAAAACCTATCCCTGGTTCATTAATATTGAGAAACATGTTGTTATACTATGAAATTATCCAGGCATTCCAGAATCCTAAAAATGATGAAACTCCCTTATTCCATTTATAGCATCACAATGGATTCTACAGCAGAAATTTTATTGGTTCCCAGTAAAGCAGGTGGAGAGTGGAAATTGCTTCCAACATTCTTGAATTCCATGGTATATGCTCATAAATTAGAATTATAAAGCTATATATGAGAACCATGCTGGAAAAATAATATTTCCTAGTTTCTGGCTCATAAATGATTTCTGAATATAACAAAAATATCTTATAAATTGTCTTTGATATTTTATTTGCTGGAGAGAATTTGTTGAGCTCTCTATAAAACTGCTTGAACAGTTTCATCAGAAAGGCACAAATAAATGATTAAAGTTTATCAGGCTTAAAAATGTAAAGCATGTTTTTCAATTGAAACACATTTTCTATTAACCATTCTGGAGGAAATACAGTGTTCCATTTTCTTCTGCAACAATTACATCCTATGTCAATCAGATGCTAACCCTATAGCAATGCAGGTTGTATGAGGAACTCTGAAATCCTTAATTGACGTGAAAGACAAAGTTGACTTTAAGGACAGTTGAATCTTCTGTTTCTATTCCATGTCACTTTCACATGTATGAAGTACATTCTGACCATATCTGAAATAATCTATTCAGTAGAATAATCTACTATTCTTTTAAAAACTTTAAAAATGTTTTTCAATATCATAGAGTTGGAATAATACACAACCAAAGCACTCCTGACAAATGGCCATCCAGCCTCTGTTTATAAACTCCAAGGAAGGAGACTCCACCACTCTCTGAGGCAGCATGTTCCACTGTTGAACAGCTTTTACTTCTTAATAGCTCTTAATACAGAATAAATGCATGGATGTTGGTAATATTTTAAAATAGTCCAATGATGATCATATGTCAATAGCATGGAGGACCCATTATTCAAACAAGAGATGCAGATCTGTTGCAAACGTGCATACTTCTAAAACAGGGCAGTGAGAGAGTCCCTGCTCTATGGAAAAATCTATCTTCTTTCAGTCAGGAGAGGAGACTCTGTTCCTTCTGATAGTGACTGGAGATAGTGTTTTCTTTTCCTATTCTGTCATCTAGCACTTTGTGGGGTCAGGACTCAGATGGCTCCTGAACGCACCAGAGGAGAGCAATTTGCAAGTGCTAGTTGAGAGGTCTTAACTTTGTTGCTCTGTTCTGCAGACATGAAAATGAGAGAGGTGGAGCCAAGCCTATTCCTGGCCAAAGTGCCTGGTGGAAATCCTCCAGCCAGCAAATTGGCTGGGAATTCAGTGACAATGCCACAAAAAATAGGCCATATGGATCAGGATCATTTGCTTAAAGAGCTTGGAAAAATTATTGGTTCAGAGTACAAGTGCCAGAATCTTCAAGTCAGCAGGTCCACTGGGAGCTATTCTGGCAGATCTAGTAAGAAAAGTAACTTTCCCAAGCTCTTAAAATAAAGACCAAATGAAATTCTCTCCCATGCATAGCCTACACAGCTGGTTGTTTTGTTTTTTAGGTACTGCAAATTTGCAGCATTGAAGTGGAAGCTGGGAAAATAAACTGCTGGAAAACAGTGATGGCACATCAAGGAAAACCTTCATGCTAAAATAATCTTTTAGGTTTTAAAGACTGCATGACCCACACTGGCCCCAAGGACAGGTGTGTGAAGGGAAGAGTGTCTTTGAGGCTATTTGTACATTCTCTTCTGAAAAGCCATTGCTCCTATAACTCTTTATTATCTCAGTTTCACAAGAACCTGTGCAATAAAACCAAAGCATTCTAAGAATGTCATAGTAAAAAATGTATATAAGAATGAGGGGCAGAATCCAAAAAGCTTCTTGCCATTTGCTGGCCTTTCCAGATTCCCCATCCAACCCATACTCCTTGTGCTGCATGCATGAGAGGCTACTGTAAAAAGTCCTTTGCCTCTCCAAATGCTTTCACCTGTTAGCAGTGCCTTCCTGCTTTCTGTCTAGGACAAACAGCTCGGCTTCTGTACAAAATAGTAAATGGACACAAATCTGACATCAGAAATGACAATATTTGGAGCCTCAGTGGAAGAACATTTCAGTCTCCCAAAACACTTCAATTTCTGTTGTGTATTCTGGAGCTGACAGCAATGAAGCAGGCTGGGTTAAAACTTGAACAAGGTAGAGAAAATCTCCCAACAAATACAATAGTACATTGATATGTTTCATTTTACTCATAGCCAGTGAAAGTAGCAAATCTTATTTCTCTGCTACCTTTCTATACATCCAGGAGAACTTTTCTAGGTATTTAGCAACCTATTGCAAATTGGTTCAAAGATGGTTATGAAACTATCTCACATGCAATGTGACTTGCTTACCAAGCATTTGATAATAAAATTGTCTATATCTGAAAAGATTTGGAGTCCAAAATTGTGGTATCTGAAAGAAATGTCCAGAAGAGTGGTGACGTCTCAAATTTTCTTGGCTGAGTTCCAGCTGGTGGGGCCCAAAGATGCTTGGTTATGTTTGTGAAAAGACTTGTGTATTCTATTGGCACCCTTCATGCCATATTAAAATGAGCAGGAAGGGTACAGCCCTTAAAATGCACAGGGAGATTGTTTATGTTTCTGTGGAAGGGAGTGTAGATTTGTGCTCCCTTAAAGATGTGGCAATAAAACTGCTCCTTTTTTTTAAAAAAAAAATCCTCTTTCTGGATCCAAAAGGATTTGATAACTTTAAGATGGCGGAAAATATCTCTTCCCTTGGCAGGGCCCTTGAGGGGGTAGTTTTTGACCAGTTCCAGGCCATTTTGGATTACGAAAAAGATGTTCTAGATCCATTGCAATTAGGATTCAGGCCTGGTTTGAAATAGAATCTGAATCTCTATATGACTCTGTGTTGAGAAGGAGACAGAGGCAGTGTGATCCTGCTGGTTCTCTTTGATTTCTCAGCAACTTTTGATACAACTGACCACTGATAGTTTTTTGGAGTAACTGCATATGTTTGGAATGATAAGCATTACTATGCAGTAATCCTGCTCTTATTTGAATTATTGGCTCCAGAAGGTATTGAGAATGATTTTGACTATCCCCATGGACCAAAGCAGAGAAATATAAGACAACAACGAAAAAGGAAGAAAAGAGATCTATTTCACAAGATCTGGGAAATCAAAGGAAAATTCAAACCAAAGACTGGGATGCTCTAGGACAATAAAAATAACATAATTCAAGACCAAGAAGGAATAAAAAGATGCTGGATGCAATACACAGAAGAATTATACAAAAGAGATGACAAAATGAAGGACACATGGAATGAAGAGCATATAAGATGAACTCCAACTTCTAAAAAGCGAGGTGGAAACTGCAATAAGAGAAATGGCGAAAAACAAATCACCGGGAACAGACACTGTTCCAATTGAATTGCTGCAATCCACATTCACAGAGTCAAATCTAGTGCTAACCAACATATGTCAACAGATATGGAAAACAAAACACTGGCCAACAGATTGGAAGTGGTCAATATACATCCCCAACCACAAAAAAGGAGACACCAAAGACTGCAGAAACTATAGGACCATAGCAGTGATCTCCCATGCAAGCAAAATTATGCTGAAAATTCTGCAAAATAGACTCCAACCATACATGGAGAGAGAAATCCTAGAGGTCCAAGCAGGATTTAGGAAAGGAAGAGGCACTAGGGACCACACTGCAAACATATGATGGCTAATGGAGTGCATCAGGGAATTCCAAAAGAAAATCAGCATGTGCTTCATAGACTATAGCAAAGCCTTCAACTGCATAGATCATGAAAGACCATGGAATGCCCTTAAAGACATGGGAATGCCAACACATCTGATAGTCCT
>CM034703.1:62874647-62891316 GCA_020142125.1 Phrynosoma platyrhinos | reverse complement strand
AGGGGCGGGATATAAATAAAAATTATTATTATATTATTATTATTATAAGGCAGCCCAGAAACTTCAGCTCGTGCTGAGTTTTGCAGTCTGATAGATTAAAAGATCAAGCACAGTGAAGATATTAATTCAGTCTTGACTTAATTGAGCTTGGTTTTCTTGTCACCATCTAAGCTTTACCCCAGAAGCTGATTATAAACCCATTAAAGCAAGGAGTCAGAAATGTGTGGCCCTCCAGATGTTGTTGTATTGCACCTTCCATCAGTTCTAGACAGCATAGGCAATGATGAAGAGATATGGGAGCTACAATCCAAAAGTATTGGAAAGCCATATGTGCTCCATCTTTGCTTTAAAGTCTTTAGTAACCTCATCCCAAAGTATGTTAGGGAACATCTTGTTGTTGTTATCTGCCTTCGCATTGATCTTGACCCATGTTAATCCTGCTGATGAGACATTTCCAAGACCCCTTGTCCTCCAAGACTCCCTGTCCTCTGCCCAACTCTTGCAAACTCATACTCGTGATCTCTAATAGAGTCCATCCATGTGGCCTTCCACTCCTTCAACTTCCCTCCACCTTTCCTAGCATTATTGTTTTTTCCAATGATTCATGTCTTCTTATAATGTTTCCAAAGTACTTCAGCCTAACTTTTGTCATATTGGATTCTAGGGAGATTTCTGGTTTGATCTGATCTAGGACCCATTTTTTTTTCCTTTTGGCTGTCCATGGGATCCTCAGCACTCTTCTCCAACACCACATCTCAAATGAATTGATTTTCTTCCTATGGTCTTCTTAACTGTCCTGCTTTCACATCTATACATGGTAAAAAGGAATACAATGGCTTGTATGATTCTAATTTTTGTGCTGAGTTGTATATCTTTGCATTTTAGGATCTTTTCCATTTCTTTCATAGCTGCTCTCCCCATACTTAATCTTCTGATTTCCTGGTTGCAATTCCCATTCCTATCAATGTTTGATCACAGTTATGAGAACTCTTTTACTATTTCTATTTCCTAATTGTCTAGTTTGAATTTATGTAAGTTCTCCATAGTCATTATTTATGCTTTCTTTATATTCAATAGTAAGCCTACTTTGCACTTTCTTCTCTGATCTTCCTTAGCAGTTGTTTGAGGTCTTTGAGGTTTTCTGCTAGTCTTATGGTGTCATCAGCATATCTCAGCAGCGGGGGCCGGTGGGGGTGGTAGCGGGGATCGGCGGGCCGGGTGCGGCCCACAGGCCATAGATTACCGACCCCTGGACTATAGCAAAGCCTTTGACTGCATAAATCATGAAAGGCCATGGAAAATTCTTAAAGACATGGGAGTGCCAACACATCAGATAGTCCTGATGAGGAATCTGTACTCAGGACAAGAGGCTACTGTCAGAACAGAACACAGAGAAACAGAGAGCATCTACTCTCATAAAAAGACATAAAGGAATCTGGAATCTGGTAGCACCACTGAGACTTTTGGAAGCTGGAAAAGGAATTGGGAGATTTTTTTTTTTTTTTTTTTTTTTTTTGCATAAGTTTTCTACAGTCAACTTTCTATAGTCTACCTCATCAGGCGCAACCATAGTGCATGAAAGCCTATGCTGGAAATTTCTTACTACAAAATTTCTTACCAGTTCCTCTCAAAGGTGCTACTAGATTCCTTTATATCTTTTTTATGCTAAAACAGACCAGCACAGTTATATCTTTGAATACTGTCTGTTCTCTTGTGAGACTCCCCACATCTTAAGAATACCTGGGGCATCTCTTCTCACAGGCCTCCCTTTTAGAAACTTAAAACCATCCAAGGTAGGACTTTTTCTTTTATAGAGCTACATGTAGTAGAATATACTCCCCAGGCCATCTCTAATTCCTATTTATGGTCTCACTAAAATTCTTGTATTGTTTCTGTGTGTATTCAGTAATGACTCTTCCTTTTCCCTGGCTGCAAAACTACAGTTGAATGGTAACCATGAACCTTCAACCTCCAGCTACTATATGCGTCCACCTCAGTGCCATAAGGGCATTGCACTGAAAGCTTAAGTATGCCAGTGGAGCTTTATATTCCACTAGCACTGTACAGGTTCTCAGCCAATGTCTTCCAGATCATCCAGACTCAAGCCATAGAAGCCTTTAAAAAGTCATAACCAGCACGGTGAACTGTGCACATTGAGCCTTTGAACTCCAAAAGTTGTTGAATAAATATTTTTTTAATGAGTGTTATACACTAAAAAAATCCCATGGGAAGCCACCTTTGCACAGTACAAACATATAACACTGACCGGCTTATATAAACTGTGTTCTTAAAGTTATGAATTGCTCTAGGTACATTGCCTAAGTAAGCTTTTGTGTGAATGGTTTTGTAGCACAGACCTAATAGCAGACAAACTTCCAGGGGTCAAGTGGGATCATGCTTGTAGTCTTTCCAGGGTGGGTGTTGGGATAGGAGAATTTAAGATAAAAGTCTGCAGAGTCTACAGATTTCCTGTGTGCTTCCAGTGTGTATAGAAGTGAAACAGCAATTTCATGGGCACTTGTCTCTTCTTGGGTTTCATTTCTAGTGGTAGTGAAGGGGCATGTGTGTTTGCAATTCTGTTTCTTTTATGAAGCTTTTCGTCAAGTTACTGCTGCAGATCCCATGGGAGTCTGAAAAGAAAGTCAGGGAAATACAAAGATCAGTTTCTCCTTTCTGTCTTCTTATCTTCTGCTTTTTCAGTTTGCTTCTGTTAGGGAGGCACTCTTCACAGCTTTTTATCCTTGCTTCTCTAATTTTTAAACAACCTTAGGGGAGTACTCTATCTTAATCCCACCACCCTCATAGGCATGAAAGCATTAACTCACACCCAGAGGAAGCTAGATAGGTCCCCTTCCTAGTCTCCTTTCATTGGTTGGTAAAGGTACACTTCTGGGAGATCACAACTGGCTGTTGTGCAATAATCTTTCAAAATGTCTGTATCTGTGTGTGTTGTGCTCTTCTTCTCCTTTCTTGTTATTTTTTTTAATGTTTTAAAACCATACCCTCAGTGGCATCATTGGGTGGTTGCAGGGAGTATGGACTGCACCATGTAACACCCCAGAGGAGGGGTGACACCCAGTGGGGCCCTCCACTTGATGTAGCAGAGGAGTGAGTGTGCCCCTTCTGGCTTCGTCACCAGCCTGGCTTGGTCCCCAGGGAGGGAGCCATGACAGTGGCGAAGACTATAGAGGGGCAAGCACACCCCTCATGGCTTCATTGCCAGACTGGCTCCATCCCCAGGGAGAGAGCCAAGGTGGCGACGAGGGGAGTGGAGGGGCAAGCAAGCCCCTTGTGGCTTCATCACCAGCTCAGCTCTCTCTCTGGGGAAAGAGCTGAAGTGGCAGTGGGGATGGCAGGTAAGCAAGGCAGAGGGAGGGGAGGGGGGCATGCCACTGCCACCTCCCCTCACCACCACCCTGCACCAAGTGTCAGCAAGCCTGGTGACGCCACTGCATACCCTCCAACATCTCATAGACAAAAACAGGAGAAATATGGTCAAGCAACATCAGGGCATGGTCAAGATGGCAAACGTTATTTGAGGAAGCAAACACAAGCTAGGTGAATATGCAGCAGTTTTTTATTGCCTGGATCCACTGGGAAGGACAAGATTTGCCCCCCCCCCCCAGTTAATTGAATGCAAATTACTTCTGCACTTTGAACTCAGTTTGCAGCAATTGACAGAACAAAGGAGAAAAATGGAAGAAGGATAGAGAAATTGGGACATTCTAAAAATGAGACGACAGAGGGTTAACTGGGACTTTCTCCATCAAATCAGTACAATTGGAGGTTATATAAAACTTTTAATTCATACAGTTTTAACATTTTTTTTCATTTTTCTCCAATGCTATATAATTGATTGATTTTTAAATTGTAGTTTAGTTGGCCAAGGAGGTTCTGCTCTTGGAAGAACCAGGAAGAAACTTCAGGCCAGCAGACACAAGAGACATGGCTTTCCCACTGGTGGCCTTGTTACCTTTGATTCTCTCAGTGACTGGTTGCAAATGCATGAAGCGATTTTTTAAAAATTCATGTTGTAAGCCCACTTGGGTCCTATATTGGGAGAAAGGTGGGAAATTGAACACACAAACAAACATAGTGGCTTTTCCCTTGACTGCATAACTTAAGAACTCCCACTCTAGATCCATGCTGAAGTAACATTAGAGTGGTTTAATGCAGGGCCTGAACTGGACTTCCAAGTCTGAGAATCTTCCATCCAGAAAGGTCTTGGCCACATTGGTTGGAGTATGCTGGGAACAGCAGTTCCTCCACACAACTTCACCCACCTATAAAAAACTTACTCATGCTCTGGTTCCATTCTTGTGAATTTCATGTACTGTAGAATTTTACAGCATATTAAAGCTCAGCTGTTATTTTGCTGAAAAATGACATTAAGAGGCAACTAATTGGGTCCTGAATTTTTGAAAGCTTAAGCACCAACCCTTAAACTAAGCCACTTGCCACGAGAAGAAGTCCTGTTTTGTACAGGAATGGCAACCAAAGATGTTTTACTGCTGGAGAAAAAGGGCAAAATAGGACACCATATTTCACCTAGAGGTGTGAACTAGGCTGATCACTGAATTTTACTTCAACAGTGGACTACCATCTTCTACTTTACCTGGAGTCAAGAAATAAACCTGAAGAGCAGGCTGCCTAGAACACACAACTTTGACCTGCAGCAGAGAACAGCTGGGAGTTGCTTGTGTCACTTCTGCCTCCTCCATATCTCCCAACATCTGTCATGCAATTAAACAATTGTCTCACTTTTCCTAATGATTCCCCTGGCCCTGTGTGGCGGCTATTGAAATTACTGCTATGAAAGGTCAGAAAATAAGGAAACAGTTACTTTTCAATTTACAAAACTGTTCAATTCTTGCTCGCAAGGAAAGCTATTTGGGTGACTTTCTGCCTCTACAGACAAAATAAATTAGCCAAACTTCGGGAACCGTGTGTATGTTTATCTATATGACTCTGCCAAGCCCTTAAGATTAGCCAAAGAAATCTTGCTCTTAGAAAAGCTGATAATGCACATCAGGCAGGGAGACACAGGAGACATGGCCTTCCCATTGGTGGCCATATTACATTTGGATGTGGACACAACACAAAATTCAGAGAAAACAGCATTCTCACCTGCATATTAGTCCAGTGCATATCAGATTGATCTGCATCAAAATATGAACCAAAAGATACCAGAACTACTCAGAAAACTCAATGCTGAATTTACAGAATAAGAAATATCTATAGCCATTCAAAAACTTAAAACTGACAAATCACCTGGCCCAGATGACTTTACAGCTAGCTACTACAAAAAACTGGAAGAAATAATGAAAACACCCATGAAAAACACCTTTAATTCTACACTGCAAAGGAATCCCTGATTCATGAAAACATGTTGATATAGTATTACTACAAAAGGAGATTAAAGATAACGCTTAATTGGATAACTACAGACCCATCTCATTGCTCAGTCTAGACTATAAGATCTTCACTTTCATCTTAATAGAATGTTTTAAATCAGTACTAAAAGAACACATAAAAGAAGATCAAACAGGATTCTTCCCAACAAGACAACTAAAAGACAATATTAGAACCATGTTGAATCTGATTGAGTACTACAAAAAAAATTGGGATGTTCTTTGTCAATGTACACAATGCTTTTCACAATCTCAATTGGGACTGTATGTTACGGACATTGGAAAAACCTGGTGTAAGAGAGAAATTCCTAGGCCAGATACAAGAAATATACAAAGAACAATTTGCACAATTACTAATAAATGGTGAAAAAACTGAGAAATTTAGGATAGAAAAAGGAACGAGACAGGGTTGTCCTCT
Source organism: Phrynosoma platyrhinos (assembly GCA_020142125.1). NCBI lineage: Eukaryota > Metazoa > Chordata > Lepidosauria > Squamata > Phrynosomatidae > Phrynosoma > Phrynosoma platyrhinos. The sequence goes on along the minus strand of CM034703.1, from coordinate 62,885,487 downwards.
CTCACCTCTTCTTTTCGTAATGGTATTGAAAATACTTAATGATATGATCAAAAATGACAAGGAAATAATGGGCACAAAAATCAAAAGCTTTGAATTTAACTCTTTGTCCTTTTTCTGGAGGAACCATTAAAAAGCATACAAAAATTAATGGATACATTGGATAACTTTGGTAAAATTGTAGGATTTAAAATTAACACACAAAAATCAGTAATTATTACCAAAACTATGTCAGCAAAAGAAGGAATTACAAGAGATAACCAAGAGCAAATTCATTAAAAAAAACCCCAAATACCTAGGAATTTGGATTATGGGGAAAAACACCAAACTTTTTGAAAACAACTACACCAATACCTGGATTTTTTTTTTTAAGACATGGAAAAATGGGCAAAGCTAAAACTGTCCTTTTCCAGCAGAATTTCAGCTGTTAAAATGTCAATCTTACCTAAGTTTAATTTTCTATTTGCCAACATACCAATAATCACAAACAACAAAAGTTATGAGGTCTGGAATAGAGAAATTAGAAAATTTATCTGAGAGGGAAGTAAGTCACACATAAAATAGAAGACACTAATAGACACCCAAACAAATGGAGGATGTAACTTACCAACCTGGAGACTTATGGCCTTTGCAGACTGTCAGAAATAGTGCAAATTGAGTCCACTTTAACTGTCCTGGCTCAGTGCTAGGAAATCATGGGAATTGTATTTTTTTCTGAGACATTGAGCCTTCTTGTCAGAGAGCTCTGATGCCACAATAAACTACAGTTGCCATGATTCCTTAGCACTGTGTCAGGGCAGTTAAAGTGGCCCCAATTTGCACTATTTTTGGCAGTCTGCAAAAGCCCTTACTTTCAAGCTAACATCTTAGCATGGATAAAAGAATGGGTGAAGTTACAAAACAACAACTACCTAGCCTAGAAGGCTTTGACAATCATTTCAGATGGCATGCATACCTATGGTATAAAAAAATAAAATACATAAAAATTTCAACCACCACTTTATCCAAAAAGCCATCTTAACAAACTGGATTAAAATAAAGCATTCCTTTTACAGGAGTATTCCCAGCTGGGTGTCACCTCATGAAGCTTTCTTTGGTAAGACCCAATTAACATCCAGGTTAAGGTATGAAAACATTCTAACAAAAAACATCTATAATACATATAATCACAAACCAATATAAGAGATAGAGGAAACAGAAATAGGGACACACTGGTTTCTCTACAAACAAATAACAGAAAGATTCAAAAAGGACCTATCTCAAGAAAACTTTGAAAATGAAAGTAAAAAACTAGACAACTTACCTGTGAAAGAAGAACTGAAATTAACATCTAAGTTTTATAAACTCCTCCTAGAAAAGAAATTGGAAGAAACAGCCATAAAGGATGTCATGGTACTATGGGCAAAGGATCTTGGAAGAGAAATTCCAATTAACAGCTGGCATAATGCTGAGAGAAAGACCCAAAAATTATCAAATCTATAAGAACACAAGCAACACTTGCTGGAAATGCCAATCTGCCAAAGGAGCATGGTACCACACATGGTGGGAATGTCCCAAAATAAGAAGGTTCTGGAACCACATGCATATAGAAATTCGTAACATTCTGGAAACAAAATTTGAGATGTTTCCAGAAATTTATCTCTTAAACATGACCAGCAAACTACTGCAAAAAATGGGGGTGGGGGGGGAGAATCAGTGGAAAAAGATCTTATACACATGTACTGCTGGGAGACTACTTTTGGCTCAAATCTGGAAAACTAATAATATCCCAACAACAGAAGACTGGTTGTTTAAGTTACAGGACATGGAGGAAATGAACCAATTACCAAATGGGAAATAAGAAGAAGAAATCTTTAAGGAATGGGGGGAAATTATTAAACACTGATGAAAAAAGATAGAAAATAGTTAGCCAGATAATAAAAGGTATCAAAAAAATGTAGCAATAGCAATACTGAAGTTAACAAAGTTATAACTTTAATCAGAATATGCCTCCAGGAAGCCATCACACACACACAACAATGTATTTAAAAGGAAGTGCAAAATAAGAATAGAAAATGTGCTTTACTTGTAAAAAAATCTTTATTCTTATTATATACATTGTAAATAACAGGAAAAACACAAAGAGACATATATTTGTTTGAAATATATAATTTGATTCCAACTTGACTTAATAAAGATGATTTTATTAAAAAAAAATCAAAATATGGACCAAATACAATTATTGACTATCCCTGGATCTTTGCCAATGAAAACCAGGTCTGGTAATGCCTGCATGACCCACCAGTTGTGACCAGAATCCAAACAGCCAACAAGCAATACCAACGTACTTTGACATAAACAGTGCAAAATAAGCAAAATGAGATATGCCAGCATCAAATCAAGATGCACTAATTGAGTTTATTATTTTAATTTTAATTTACTGTATTTTATTTTATTTTATTTTTTTTTAAAATTGCTGGAGATCCTGTTGGGCAATTAGCTAGTCTTACAATACTGCATATGGTGGATACAGGGTTTGGAAGGATAATTGTCAGAACTCCAACTACGACAATACTCCAGCTAGCTGTTGTCTATAAAGTAATGTTTCCAGGCTATGTTTGCACACAGGACAAGGGGACATGATCCTCCATGTTTCCATTTCATTACAAATGGCACAGGGGCAAATCAATCCCTAGTAAGAGACTGAGGAGTTGCCTTGAGGTAGACACTGTTTTTCTCCCTCTATTTTCCTTGTTGCTTTTTAATAAGTAAATATAAACAAGTTAAATACACAATGCTGTAAAAGTTTTCTTAAGTAAGAGATTCCTGGTGTGTGAGTATGTGTGTAGATTAAACTAAATTGGAGATGAGTAGGTTTTTATATTATGCCTGAAATGCACCAACGTTTCTAATGATTCTTAATTACTTCTCCTCTTTGCTCCTTGATTTTTCACTCATAGAAAACCACCTCTGCTTCACTAGTTGATCATTAAAAATTTCACAAGAGCTTAAATGCTATTATTGCTTTGGCTATATAATGCAATAAAATGTTTTCTATAAAGTCATATAATAAATTTGTAAGATATATCAAATAAAAATAAAGGAAATGACCAAGGTCATAGCCGAAAGCAAAAACAAAATTCCAAAAACATCATAAGAGAAAAATACATATAAAAGTCACTTTTAATGGGAAATATGTGTAGCACATACTGTATTATTTTATGACAAGCTGTAATAGAACATGAGTACTTCGGCATAGCCTTGTTAATTCACTACTGCTGTGTGACCTACAATTTAAAACTTGTATGAGCAGTAAATGTATAATATGATCCACAATTCTGTTTCACCGTATCATGAATCTGGCTGAATCTGTACAAGCCCACCCATGCATGTTTACTCTGATGTTGGTCCCACTGAGATCAATGTGGGTTGCTTCCACGCAATTAGGTAAAGTATAACATGCATATTTTACTCCCTAAGACTCCATGCTGAAAGCAGTCTAAAATATCACCTCAACATTAGGTCCTTAAGGCTGAAAATTGATGCCTCTCCAGAAGTGCTGGATCATAAGTCCCAGCATCCCCAGCAAACAAAGCCAATTGCCCTGCTGACTTCGGACTCTGGGAGGGTACCAATTCTTGGAAGTCTGTGCTGTGACAATTACAGTAGTAGTCCCACTTTTCACAAATGTTCCCAAAGATCTTGATGTGCAAACAATTACTATGAGATTTAAAGGTTGCAGTATTTAACCTCAGCCCAGTAAACAGTGCTCACTGGCATAGAAAAATATACATAATTGAAATGAAGTGATCCTTCTGAAGTATCTTCATAATTATGTTGTCAAAGTGCAACTTACCTGGAGAGAAATAATAGCAATGCACTTCATCAGTGAAGGTTGAATCTCTCCTCAGCTTGAATTGAAATTGGACCACAAGTTTATAAGCATCATCTCATCTGTGAATGCTTGAAGGTTGGAAGCAGGTAGAGGAGAAAGAGAAAGATACTTTTCTTACCAAGAATTCTAAATTGGATCAATTTTTGGTTCATGCTTTTGTACTGAAATTTGGGAATTGTATTTCAGGGAGAAGATTCATTCATTCATCACTTTATTTCTTACATTTCTCCCAGATTAGGATTCAAGACAACATGATGTTTTTTCTTGTGAAGATGCTCAGAAGACACACTTGTCTAATCTGAAGTTGTGTGCATTAAATCAGTGGAGAAAATAATTTGCAGGCTTCCAGCAGAACAGCAAGGTAAACAAGACAATAGGCATGTATGTGTACTGGGTCATTCAGCATTCTGTTGTTCTGATTAGTGGTCAACTCCATATTTTGTAATAATTAAAGGGATAATAAACATGTTTAAAATAAGAAGGTGGATTTGCATAACAAGAGAGTGAAGTCTAGATGAGTTCATCCAGTCCAGCACTCAACTGGGGCCAACTAGATGCTCAGAAGCTGGCAAGCACACCATTGTAAAAAACATTACTGCCCATGTTGTTTGCCCTCGGCATCTGTGCATTAATTTATGCTGCCTAATTTTTCCTCCAAATTCATCTTCCTTAAGTAGCATTCAGGTTTGGTTTTGGCAGGGTCTACACAATCAGTGGTGTGTAGTAGGGTGGGTGGGGTTTTTTTTTAAGCAGGAGAATTGTAGAGCTTAGAACCATTACTGTTTTTGGACTACAAGTACCAGAATTCAGGGAGATCTAATCCAAAAAGTAACATTATATGCTCTGGCAACTACTACACTGATGATAACCCACAGACAAATCAGAATTCCCAGACTCTATTTTTGCTTTTAGAAAATGCCATCTTCCCTCAAAAGTGACCCTTTAATGCCCTTCCACTCCTTCTCCATGGGAAGCTTTCTACTGATGATGACTGGGTTCACTTTTATCTGTCAAGGAGGTTAGTTCCCCCCAACCCTCTGTGTGTATTTATTGACATGAAAGCCCAGCTGAGGTGTAGTTAGGTGGCATTGTCCTAATGGAACCAGAGGTCACCTTCACATAAGCAGGAACAGTGTTATCTTCTTCTCATTTCCCTCTCTGTTCAACTGCAATCCTCATGGTAGTTTGCCAAGGGAAAGTATGTGTGGATTTTATAACAGTGATACATTGATTGAGCTATCCCTCATGTAATACAGATTATTCTGAGATTACTTGGTCTTGGATGGCAAATTAAGACCCATTAGCTTAGCAAAAGCCCAGCTCCTAGGGGAGATGAAAACTGTTAGAGTCAGCCTGTTAATTTGGATCGTCATAGTTGCATGCATTTGAGGCTTCTTCTTAATGGTGTAGCTAAGAGGGCTGCTATGATGGGTGCCAGCAGTTCAATATTTCCCCCCAACACAACAAGTGACAGCAACAAAAGTCAGAAGCACCAATAACCAATGGCATAATTGATCTCCATTGAATTCCATCCTCAGGCTTTGAGGCCAGAAGCTAGTCTAATAGGTAGGCCTCTAGGCAGGAATCCCTGGTTGTGTATGCAAAGAATATATGTTTGAGAAACTAGCATCTTGGGGGTGTGTATTTTTAAAAAAATATCTGGAATACTATTGGTGTCTTACATATGTGTAAGTTCCCTGTGGAAACAGTTGGACATTTTTGGCCTATGATGAACATCTGCCTTCAATTCAGAGTTGTGGAAGCCAAGTTGTGTATGAGGTGCATTATGCGTACAGATACTCAAGCCATATATACTCCCAAGAGGTACATATTCAGCTGTTCATTTCAGCTGTTCATTCAGTTGTACATTTGATTATACATCCACATGTTCATTCAATTGTTCAATGTTGCCGTTCAGCACAAGGGTTGTGTGGTGCAACCAATGCTTAACTGCAGCAACACCAGTGCCAGTGGGGCTGGGAAGAGGCTCGGGCAGAGCCTATAAGACCCTCCTGTCTCCTACTATTCCGGCAGCACAGCAGCAGCAACACCAGTGCCAGCAGGGCCAGGAGGAGGCCCAGGTGGAAGCTCTTTAGACACCTAGTCCACCCCAAATAATATTACCATCTGTAGTGGGGCTGCTGGGAGAATGCGGGGAGGGAGGTTATTTTGTTGCTCCAGTACCATTACCTCCTGCAGTGGCCAGGAATGATCTGGGAGTGGGAATTGAGGTTGTGTGGGAGAAAGGAAGGTACAGTGGGAACAGAGTGAAAGGTTTTTACAAAAGAAGGCAGGATCAATGTTTGAAAACTATCCTGCCTTCAGTTCACTCTGTTGTCTGGAATGGATTGGAGAGCGCACCAATCATTCCACAGAATCTTACCTTGCTCCTTTGCAATGCCAGGTTGGTTAAAAATAAAATGCATATCATCTATGACCTCCTTATAGATGAGGATGCCAATCTGGCCTGCTTCACAGAAACCTGGCTGGGAGAAGACAGTGCTATAACCTGGTCGCAGGCCCTCCCAGTCAGGTACTCTGTTATTAAGCAGGTAAGGGGAAGGGGGGGTGCGGAGTGGCTCTGGTTCACAAGAACAACCTTACCTTGACTAGGATAACTGTCTGGAACACAGTCCACTTCGAGTGTATGTACCTAAGCCTGAGGACCAAGGATAGTCTGGGGATTCTGCTAATATACTGACCACCCCGTTGTCTCACAGACTCCCTAACTGAGCTGACACAGCTGGTCTCAGAGTTGCTGCTGGAGTCATGCAGACTTTTAGTTTTGGTCGACTTCAACATCCCACTCGAGACCAGTTTGTCAAATCTCACAGGTGTGGCCCAGGAGTTCATGGAATCTATGACAAACATGGGCCTATCCTGATTGATTGTGAGGCCCACTCATTGTGCAGGTCATACCCTGACGCAGTCTTTAGTACGGAACAGGAATATCTGTGGGCGGAGGTTATTAAAATCACCGCATTGTCATGGATGGATCATTTCCTGGTCAAGACTGAACTAAGAGCCACTACCCTTCCCACTGGGGGTGGTGGACCTATTAGATTGGTCTGCCCTCAACAGCTGATGAAACCAATCGGATTCCGGAAAGCCTTAGAAGATTTAATGGTTGGTAATGCCAGTGATTCTGTCGAAGCTTTGGTTAACACTTGGAACACCTTTCTCACCAAGACTATTGACACAATCACTCCCAAGCGTTCTTTCTGGCCCACTTCGAATCATAAGCCATGGTATACACAAGTGCTTAGGAAGATGAAGCGGGCTGGACAACGTCTGGAGCACATCTGGTGGAAAACTCGACTCTTATCCGATGAGACTCATCATAGGAACTTTCTTTGGTCCCATCGAGAGGCAATATGTGCAGCGCAGAGATTTTTCTTCTCTGCACATATTGCATCTGCAGAGTCCTGTCCAGCGGAGCTGTTTAGGGTGGTAGGGGAGCTGACACAGGTTCCACCTGTGCAGAACCCTTTACTTAACCTCACAATGGCCTGCTGTGATGAGTTTAACAGCTTCTTTGCAGATAAAATCCCTCATACAAGAGCCGACTTAGACAGTAGTGTTGTAACATAATCAATTGATGAGGTGTCCAGCAACTCCGTTAATGAAATTATACTGGATCAGTTTCAACCTGTGAGTACTGATGATGTGGACAAGCTCCTTGGTAGAGTAAGGAAAATGATTTGCCCTCTCGATCCTTGCCCATCATGGCTGGCCATCCGGAGGGGATGCATTGAGGTTGTTCCTTAGGGACATGCATAGGGAAGGTTATGTTCCACCTTGTTTGAAGGAGGCGGAGGTTTGGCCACTTCTGAAAAAAACCTTCCCTGGACCCCCTGGATATGAATAACTATAGGCCAGTCTCCTTATTACCTTTTTTGAGCAAAGTGATCGAGAGGGCAGTTGCTCTTCAACTTCAAGCTGTCTTGGAAGAAACCAATTATCTAGATCCATTTCAAACTGGCTTTAGGACAGGATTTGGAGTTGAGACTGCCATGGTTGCCTTGGCTGATGACCTTCGTCTGGGCATTGACACAAGTAGTGTGACCCTGCTGGTGCTCCTAGACCTCTCAGCGGCTTTCGACACTATTGATCATAACATTCTCTTGGATCGCTTGAGTAGGTTAGGAATTGGAGGCACTGCATTTCAGTGGTCTCATTCCTTCCTCTCGGGCAGATTTCAGAGGGTGTTGCTCGGGGACAGTTGCTCCGCAAAAAAAGAGCTTAATTGTGGTGTCCCTAAAGGCACCATCCTGTCCCCGATGCTGTTCAACATATATGTGAAGCCACTGGAAGAGATCATTCGGAGATATGGGGTGGGGCGTTATCAGTGTTGCTGATGACACCCAGATATATTTCTCCATGTCTTGATCTTCAGCCTCAGGTTCAGATGGCATCTCTCCCCTCAATGACTGTCTTAAGGCAGTAATGGACTGGATGAGGAAAAACGGATTGAGACTGAATCCAGATAAAATGGAGGAACACACAGTAGCGGCCCCGAAACCAGGTATTGGGTTGCAACCTCCAGTCCTGGACAGGATCACACTCTCCATGAAGGACTGTGTTCGCAGTCTGTGGGTGCTCCTGGATCCGTCGCTCCAAATGACTAATCAGATAATTGCGACCTTCAGGAGCGCCTGTTATGAGCTTCAGCTGATATGCCAGCTGCACCCTTTCCTGGAAGTAAGGGACCTTGAAACTGTGGTACACGTGCTGGTAACCTCTCATCTTGTTTTCTGTAATGCACTCTACATGGAGCTATCCTCGTGCTTGGTCTGAAAACTTCAGTTAGTACAGAACATAGCAGCTAGATTGGTCTTGGGTACATCTAGGAGAGACAATATTACACCTGAATTAAAGTCCTTTCACTGGCTGCCTATTAGTTTCCAGGCCCAGTATAAGTTGTTGGTTATTACCTTTAAAGCCCTAAATGGCTTGGGTCCAAACTATCTTCGGGACTACTTCCTCCCATATAATCCACCCTGCACACTTCGGTCCTCTGGAAGGAACTTGCTGCAGCCAATAAGAATGAGGCTGTCAGCAGCCTCCTAGAGGGTGTTATTCTATTTGATTGTATGAAATTTTATTGTAAACCGCCTAGATTGGTCCGCCACCGGGCGGTATATAAATAAATTTTATTATTATTATTATTATTATTATTATTAGAGAGCCTTCTCAGCAACTGCTTCCAGATAATGGAACAGCCTGCTGAACTAGATTGTCAGATTACAACCTTAAGCAGCTTTTTAAAAGCTGTAAAGATGGATCTCTTCTAGCAGGCCTTTCCCAACTAGATTTCCAAGCCTCAGGAGTTTACCTATCTTCTCTTCCCACTTTCTGTTGCAGTCGCTGCGAGTGTTTGTTACTGTTTGTCTTGGATAGTTTATTTTAAACATGTTTTAATGTGTCTCTGTTTAATAATTTTTTAAGGGGTGGGTGGGTTTCAAGATTGTTGGGCTGTTCTTGTATTGTATTTATTTGTATGGCAATTTTAATGCTGTATGCTGTCCAGATTCTGCAGAGGAGCGGCATATAGATTATTATTATTATTATTATTATTATTATTATTATTATTATTATTATTATTATTATTATTATTATCATCATCATCATCATCATCATCTACATGAGACAATTTATCATACACAACTCTGATGTAGGATATCAGCTAGGAGAGACAATCCAAGGTACTGTGGAATAATAGTGGGTCCTTGTAGCATGTACAGTGGGCCCTCCATATCCATGGGGGATTGGTTGCAGGGCCCTGTGCTGATATGAAAAATCCACACATGCTGAAGTCCCCACACTGACAACCAGTGGCAAAGGTGCCATCCACCCACCCTATTGCCCCGTGTGTCAGCTGCCATGGAAAGAGACCAAAGCAACTCCTCAGCCTTCATCAAGCTTCAGCTTACTGAGGTTTCCTTCAAGTGCTCCCTCTCCCCCCTCCCTCTTTTACTCACTCTCCCTTTCCCCCTCATCCCAAACCAACAGCTTCTTCACTGCAGCACAACTTTTGCCACAGTCCTCTTGTGAGGCTACTATAAAGCAGGTAGGATGAGAGAGAGATGAGATGTCCTGCACTGCTTTTTTCAATCTGCAATTGGTTGATTGCTTGGAGCTGGAGCTGGTAGCTACAGTGGGTCTACTGTATAAATCATCATTCATATGAAGTCAAAAGAAAGGGCCTTTGCAGACTGCTAGAAATAGTGCAAATTGAGTCCACTTTAAGGGTTAGGGTTAGGGAATCATGGAAACTGTATTTTATTGTGGCACCAGAGCTCTCTGACAGAGAAAGCTCAATGTCTCAGAAAAAAAACAACAATTCCCATGATTCACTAGCACTAACCCTAACCCTTAAATTGGACTCAATTTGCACTATTTCTAGCAGTCTGCAAAGGCCCAAAGAGTATAAGTTTTAGGTTGCATGTAATGCACCTATGAGATACACACTCTAGTTCTTTAAAATGTGATGTGGTGCTACATTGTTAGGTACTCGAGGCATTGATTCTCATTGGGCTCTTGCTTGCATGCTTTCTTCTGTCATCTTTCTGGCTTCTCACAGAAGATAAAACGGTAAGCCTGATTGTAGCATCTACTGTCTTCTATGTCAGTAGGGTGTCAAATCAGCCCTAGGTTTTATTCTAAACTTAAAGGATTTAACCAAGGTGCTGGACTCTATCCCCAGAATAGGTACAACATCTTGGATAACTTCTTTAAAGTTCAGACCAGATCTCCAGAACTCCCCCTAGGGCAAGATGGGCATCTAATCTTTCCCAGTATACTGGTGGTTATGGGTTCTTGTTGTTGTTGGGTTACATTTTGAGATTATGAACCAAATTAATTTTAGTTACCTGGGAGTAGAGGTAGGAGGGATTGAGGAGACATTCTCATCTCATCTTTCACTACTTTCACATTCCAAATGAAAGGAAGACCAGGAGCTCTTTCACA
>CM034703.1:62848286-62863720 GCA_020142125.1 Phrynosoma platyrhinos | reverse complement strand
TAGACACTATACTTCTACTGATGCAGCCTAAAATTGCATTGGCCTTCACTTCGATTCTCCACAGACCGAACGCAGTTGGGTCTGAAATTGTTTCCAGTGTGAACAAGGCACATATAAACTGATCAACAAATTGGTTTAAATGATAGTGGGAATGAGCCCCAGGTCTTCCTCTGATTTCTTGAATTCAATCTCCATTGTGATTAATGTCTGAGCCAAGATATGGAAAATCCTGCAGTATTTCAGTGTCTTTATCATCTGCTTTAGTTATTTAAATAACTGGTGGTCATTATTGTTTTTCATAATGTTCAGCTGTAAACCTGCCTTTGCACTTTCATCCTTGATGTTGTTCCAAATCACACTGCAGAAATAATCCAGTTGGAGACCACACTGTCCTGGCTCAGTGCTAGGGAATTCTTGGACTGCATTGTGTGAGACATTTAGCCTTTTATCTTAGAGAGCTCTAGTGCCACAACAAACTACAATTCCCAAGATTCCCTAGCACTGAGCCAGAGCAGTAAAAGTGGTCTCAAACTGGATTCTTTCTGCAGTGTGTTTTGGACCTTTCTTCAGTAATCTTTCCAGTAGCATGATGGCATCTACATATCTTAAATTGTTGACGTTCCTCCAATTTTCACATCTCCTTCCTCCAAGTCTCATCCTCCTTTACATATGATGTGTTCAGTGTACATGTTAAACAGAGAGGGTGAAAAAATGTACCCCTGCAATTGGCAATCCCCTTGCCAATTGGAAACCATTGTATTTCTCTGTATTCTGTTCTGATGGCAGCCTCTTGTTCTCAGTACAGGTTATGCATCAGGACAATCAAATGTTGTGGCACTCCCATTTCTTTATGATCTACATAAAAAAATCATTTGATTCCTATTCAGATCTTTGATTCCTGCTTTTGCATTCCAATCACCTATGATTAACAAGTCCTGTTTAGCTGTGGACTCCAGCACAGATTCCTTCAATTTCCTCTTCTTCTGCCTCTGTAGTTGGAGCATAAACTTGGATTATGGTTATATTGAAATGTTATATTTTCCCTGAAGTGTTATTGATATTATTTCATCATATTTTGCATTGTATTCTTTGCTTTTGCTACATATCTCCTCACTATGAATGCCACCCCATTTCTTACATTTTTATTTCCTGAGTAAACAACTGTGTAATGATCTGACACAAAATGTCCCATTCCTGTCCACCTCAGCTTGTCCATCCCAAGTACTGCAATATTTATGCATTCCATTTCTTGTTTTACTATGTCTAGTTCCCCTGATTCATGCTTCTCAAATTACATGTTCCTATTATATGTTTTGTGCTGCTTCTGAATTTCTTCTGCTGAATATCTTTTCTGCACAACTGCTGAATATCCTTTCAGCTTGACTTCAGATGTGTCATTAGCCACACCACTACTGACAGCTATCCTCTGTTGTACCCTAGTAGCTTCTTGAGTGCCATCCGATCTGGGAGTTTCATCTTCTGGCACCATCTCTTGTTTCATTTTGGTTTGTTTCATCATAAGGTTTTCATGGTAAAACACATTCAAAAAAGATTTCCCATACCTCCTTCTGTATAGTACAACAAATGTTAGCTACGGTGCCACTGCTGACGTCTCTAAGAGAGAGTCATCCTTCACTATTTCTGCTGCTCAGTAGCTTTTTGACACACCTTGTCACAGCACATCCAGCTACAGAAAGAGAGTCTGGCTCCTCAGTAAAAGCCTGGCATGAGAGAGCCTACTAGCAGCACTGCAGCCATCAGCATAACCTCTTGACTCACAGGAACACACAAACCCACCACCACAGAATGGTAGCTCCATGGTAAATTCAGATACGTAGGAGATGTTCTTGTTTTTTCTTTGCATTAATTTATATTTTGATAAGCTCATCCAATGTATAGTCTGTGAGAGTATCAATGAAAGCACACACATCTTCATCAGTTTCCTATCATTGGACATAAACTACATAAGTCAGATTCTTTAAAAAAATATGTATATAATAAACACCAGCACATTAACTGTAACTGTTCCTAGGGACGTTTAACTTGGCCACAGTAACACAAGTCTATGTCATATCCTAGCTGGCATGCTATTCAGTAAAAACAATGTCATAAGTCTGCCTTATACCATCACAACTCACTTTTATGGTCATTACACATACAACAATCAAATGTACCCTAAATCTATATTTTCTGCAGCACAATCCCTTCCAACATGGCCATTTCTGTGTTGGCAGAGAGCAGGGGAAAGAATGTAGACCCATCCAGCTCTCTTCCTGTAGCTGGATGAATTGTGACAAGATGTTGCAGCATGTCAATCTACAGGAAGAGAGCTGTACATTTCTTCATTTGTCCCTCCATCTGCAGCAACATGGAAATTGTGGTGGTGTTGCTGAAAAAGGTAGATTTTGGGGATTGATCAGGTGATACAGAACCAACATAGTATATGGATTGCAAGACTCCCTTCCTCTATTGTTCCTGTACAGAAATTCACATATATTTTAAAATGAACCTTTGCTAATGTATGCATGTTTAATGTATTTTTCCTATTGTTTTAAATATTTTTGCAGACATTTTTCAAATACAGACATGTTGAATTATGCACATTTCCATGCAGACAATTCCAGAAAGAAAATGATTTTCAAAAAGTCTTCTATTTGCAGAGAGGAAGGGGAGAGAAAGGGAAACAATAGATACACATTAATAGGCTTGCAGATAATGAATTGGACAAAATCTCTTTTAAATATTTGATTAATGCAAGGTTCTTTTCTACCCATTAGTGAGATCCTTGTAAACAGAATACTGGGGATAGGATATGAGATGCTAAGTATGCAAAACATGTGCTTGCTTACCCACACACACACATACTGAGCCGTGGTTGTCTGGGAATGCTATTTGATCATTCCATCAGGTAGGACCATGGTTCTTTGTCATATCATCTATGGAAATGTGAGTGGGTGATTGGGATAAAGATAGACTGGATTGTAAATCATAATAAATAAAATCTCCAGCTGTAATAAGAGAATAGGGTGGGCAGTAGTGTTCAGCCAACACAAAAATGGCCATGTTGGAAGAAGGTGCTACTGAAAAGGTAGGTTTTTGGTGGTAGCATTGGAGATGTGAGCTAGTGTGGTAGTGGTCTGAGCACTGAACGGTGACTGTGAAGACCAGGGTTTGAATTCCCACTCAGCCATGGAAACCACTCAGTGACCTTGGGCACCTTTGTTTGTACCCCTGTTGATCTTGAAGCAACTTACTGATGTTCCCAAAGCCTTCTCATGTGAATGACCTCTAGAGATCCCAGTTGGTGGGGATTATGTGAAGGGTTGGGCTGGGATTCACTTCATAGCACTGTAACTGCAGTGCTTATGCATCTGTAAATCCCATACAGAATTCTAGCCATTTATTTGCAGGGCAGCCATGTGTTCTTTTCAAAGAGGACAGTCTTCTGTTTGAAGGCCTATCAGGGAACTGACCTTTGTTTCGAAAATATTTCCCATTGGAAAATAAAGTTCCATAAGATGGGAAATTGAAGGAGAGCCAGGCCTTGAAGCTTTCCATCAACCGTTAGCTGGGCAGCAGGCTGAACAGACACACAGGTCACTGAGACATCGCCTTCCCCACTAAGGTGAGAGGTACTGTCATCTCATGTCTTATATTTCTATTTCAGTTATGGTAATTATTTCTAAATTTCCCTTTCTTCATACAAATGAGCATATGCACATTTCATGCAAGAGGGAATGCAGTTCTTCTTTTTGGCAGTGCTTTAAGTGTCTGGCCTAGCTATTCCTCAATGTAGTTCCAAGAGGGAAGGGCATATGGGGGGCTGTCTCCCAAATGAAAGGTTGCAAGTCCCCTAGGCACCATCTGTTTTCTCTTTCTCTTCTCCTCAGCTTTCATATAGAACCTGTCCTATTCAGCCTGGCAAACAAATTCAGTAGAAAGAAGGCAGATGGCAGGTATACTTGTAGTGTAAGTCATTGTTATATAAGTTGTTAACATGAATATTTTGTGGATAATTTATTTTAATTACAGCAACAGAAATCAAGTCAAAATGTAAGAACTCTTATTCTCAATAGTACCCGCTAATTGCAATCACATAATCAGAAGTGTTTCTAGTGTTGTGAGGCTGACCAGCTTAGAGAAGATGTATAAGTTGTATAAGTTGCTATCTGAGGTCTGTTGTCTACTTCAAGAGTGTCTCTAATATGCCTCCTGTGCTCTGTTTGTGTATACATAAAGTTAATATCAAGTTATAAAGTTAATATTACAGTATTACAATGTTTCCTCATTTTAAAGCAATGCAACTTGGGTAAATCATCACTGGAATTTCTTGCTTTTTAAGAGTAGGTAACACCAAATTTAGAGCAGCACCATATATTCCTTAGAACCTGGGATAGCTACTTTGCAACTACCAAAATCCCACAGCCACCATTTAGCTAGAGTCCTGTCAGTGATATTAAGAATGCCAGATTCAGAACCAGACCTTTAATGGTTATATATAGGAGAAATTTTTCAGCAAGTGTTGCTTGTTACCTGGTTGCATGACAAGCTACACTTGCTGAAATTCCTTCATCTAAACAACCATTAAAGGTATAGGAGCCCTCTCCAGTTTTTACTTTGGCAACCCTAGGTGCCATTCACATGCATAACTCATGGTAATCCATGTGTATGTCTTCTTTTAGAGTCTAAAATTTAGACAGTACACAAGGAGTTATTCATTAGTTTCTTGTGCACAATCCAAAGCCTCATTCTCAACCCAGATTTCAAGACTGGGGCCTGCTGTGGCTGCTCACTGGTTGCAGGGAGGCATGGAAGATATAAAAGCAGCCTCTCTTGGCTGTACTACAGCCAAATGGAAGGGGGAAAAAACTCACTTTCCTGCATGGAGAGTGACCTCATTTTTTTCTTCCCCTCACAGCTGAGAAAAGCAGCTTCTTGGTCACATGAATAAATGGGATTTGCCAGAGAACTGTCCCAAACTAGGTAACCTCTGCCCCAAGAAATGATTGCATCCAAAGTGTCTCCTGAGTGTTCAGCCATGATTTCATATGCATGTCACATAACTCTTAATTAAAACCAAGACTTGGGATTCTTTAGATTTGAATAAGTCTTCTAACACAAAACATTTGAAAAATAATTTCTTGACTACTGTGGTCTGCATTATTTCATAGTTAGTGAAATGTTAAGAGAAAAGTGCTCAGCTTTGAAGTATATTTTTAACTGGGAGGGGGAGGACTTTCCAGTGCAGATGTCTTATAATCAGATATCATTTTTTAGTCTATCTGCAAATGGGCAACCTGTTCTTCAATGGTATTTGTGGCAATAGTATCTAAAATATGTCTCAGATCTTAGAAGATTATTCTTCTATTTGTGAAACCTCTTTGCATAGTTTTGTCCTCTCTCGATTTTTCAAGGCTTGTATATCAAATGGAAAACCTCCATGAGGAGAAGAGACTTTAACTTTCAGGTGATTCCACTCAACACAACAAAAGTGATGAGAAGGAAGTAGAACCAACCTTCTTATGTTCATCCTTCCCCTTGCTTGTTATGAAAACGTTCTTGCCTATATTCCATTTTTCCACTGTTGTTCCACTTTTGACAGACAATGCTACAAAAGCAAGAGACTGGCACAATCAGGAGATGCAAACAAAGAAAAATATACTGGGAAAATCTCAAATTAGCTTCAGCTGTTGAAAGGCACAAATGAGAACAGGAAAGAGATATGCTTTCTATTTCACCACACATCTCAGAACATATAAAGCTGCTCTTAGTAGGACAGATGGATTTTCTGAACGATTGTTTGATGTTTGAGGAGATGAAAGATGCACAGCTCCTTCTACTTAATTGTCGAGTGTGCCCTTCCCATCCTTTGGGTTTTGGTTCTACCCCCACCCCCACAGAATGGAAGAAAACAAGGGAGCTCAAACCCATATTAGTTTATGGTTAGTGATATAAGTGCACACACATCAGTGCAGCTGCCACCACTCACTAATATGTGGTGGGACAATCTGCAGGAGTTCCAATCTATGGATGGCTAGCCCAGCAATACAGTGGGTCCACTATAATTACATTAATGTTCCACCTTGAAAACTTGAGGTGGGCCAAGGATGTGATTTGATGTGATACAATGACCTTGCTAAAGCTAAGTAGATCTGGATCTGGTCAGTATATGGATGGGAAGCTATCTGAAAAATGCCATGAGGGAATAATCCATGAAAGTTCCATGATGGAGAAAGAGAAATTATAAAGTAAAAACAAACTATGCACAATTTTTACTCCCCCACCCATGACATGGTTTCTTCATAACAACTCTGTGCTTGTCTAAAAGCCCAAAGTCACTCAGTACATTTTATGACTGAGTGTGGATCTGAACCTGGATTCTTTCAGCTAAAGACTAGCTTCCTAACCATTATACCACACTGGCTTTTGTAGATCAGTTTTTCTAAGCAACCCTTTAAATGTGGCACAATATGACCTATCTGTTGTTCTGTTGTAAACCTCAATATACTTGCCTAATCAGAACACAGAGAGACTTGCAGAGCAGCAACATTTCTATTTGATTAGGAAATGATTTACACCCTAGAAATCTTGTATGTTTCTATCACTCTTGGAAACACAGAGCATTTAAATGATCTATGTTTACTGGATGCAGGTGACTGAATGGAACAAATAGATATTTGTACAGCTGTGTGATAAGAGAGGAACTACAGTGGCAAATAAATAAATAAAAGGATGGCTCAAGAATGGAAATTAAATAAAATGTTCCAGCTGGACTAGAAACACACACGCACACACACACACACACACATACAATGTTCAATTGTTGTTAAATGCCACTAAGATGACATTGTTCCACAACAGCATGCTTCTGCCTGACTTTATACATTACATCTACCTGATCATAAGGAGCATTAGAATCATATGAAAAGTTAAGACCATGTGATAGTTCTCTGAAGTCTATAACACAAAAGAAAGGAACTCCCACTGGATGAGAAGTATGAAAAATTATTTTTAAAATATGGGGACTTAACTGTCTGTTTAAACCAGGAGTAGGCAACCTTTTTGAGCCAGGGGCTGGGTTGCTGTCCCTCAGACAATTGGGGGGGGGGGCGCGAAGCACCAAAAATAAATAAATAAAAATATGCATGCACACTCTCTCAGCCCCAGAAAAGCCATGGCAAAACCCCTGTGGAGATTTTGCCAAGAAAACCCCAAGAACAAGTAATAACAACAATAACCAATATATTATGGTGGGCAGTGGGGGGGTGGCGGCGGCAGAACCAGCCTGGGGCCGGTCCAAAGGCCTGGGGGGGTACATCCGGGCCCCGGGCCTTAGGTTGCCTACCCCTGGTTTAAACCTATATCATTTAGCTTTGATATGTAGCAGTTGCATTCAGGCTTGGTTTTACCTGCTTTGAAAAGCTGAATAAATCATGAATCTAAAACTAATCTTTTCCCATATTTTGCAATATATTTATGTATTAGAAATATTGATTGTCTCTCAACCCACCAGGGCTCCTGAAATGATGCTGAACAGATGAAAACAATTTCCAAAAATTAGTTTGAAAAACTAAACAAGTAAAGCAATTCCAAAAACCAAGCCTAAAACTGATTTAAAGGACCCTAGACCAAGTCAAACAACCTAGGTAAAATCTGAAAAGAGAAACAAAGGAGCAGTTGTAAGCTGAGGGTAAAGTACAGAATTGTAGCCATAGAAAGAGAACAGCAAAAATAAATAAAAAAACAAGAGAATGATAATTAACCTTAGTGTTAAGAAAGAAACACTTGAGGCCAAGATGAATGCATGCACAATAGTGATGTATTGCACATGAACATGAAAAGAGAAAGAAAACAACAACCAAGTCATAAAATGGAAAGGGAAAAGAAACAATAGCAAAGTTATTAACTTCATACTGTCACCTCTGTGTCCATAAGGTACAGTCTCAGCTGGACTCATAGGCAATGACCACACAGTTCTGATCCAAGACATTGGTCTTTTATTAGAACCCCAAACTAAGAACTTGAGCGCTCAAGGGTTCTTTTTGGAAGGGATGCAGATGTCCAGTGGGAACAAGCTTATATACAGTTTGGTCTTCATACAGTTTCATTATGTCCAATCAAAAGCTGACAATACATTTCTGTCTGCCAATCACAATCTGACAGCTACTCCAGCCCACCTATCATAATCTGCCACCATTCTATTATGTTATATGGTCAGGACTTACAAGGGGGGTTCAGGACTCTCCACCCATAACTACTACCACAGTGGTTTTGGTCCAGTCCACTGACAGCTTTCCCCCCCTCATGGAGAGTGTTGAACCACCCTGTATCTCTAGTATGATATTCAGGGATAACGTATTTTACATGGATTGTCTATCAATCGATTGATCGATCTATGTAACAGATCAATGTATCTGCAGGTAACACTAGAAGAGTAGACAAAACATACTGATGCTCTTCACACTGCTGCTTTAAGATGTCTAAAATGCACAAACAAAGAGCACTTGTGATCTTTTTAATAGAAATAGAGCAGTGGCTTCTGATAATCCTTTTATAACAGGAGTGGACATCAGAATCACTTTCTTTTTAATGTATAATTGTGTTGTTATATCATGCTGACAAATAATTTATATATTTTTAGATATGATAAAGTTGATATCATTAGTTATAGATTTAACTTGAACAGGTTAACATTGGAATTATAGCCAACACATTTAGCATATGTAAATATTTTATCTAAACCAGACCATACTATTTTCACCTTGAATGACACAAAAAACTTATTATATTTTTGCCATACCCATATATAAAATCTGAGTTTCTTTTAAATTGTCTGTCTTATGAGATTTTGACATAGCAGGTGTAAAATTTCAGCAACACCTGAACAAACATTGTAACATACAAGAGGTAAAAAAGATACTGAGTATCATAATTACCATTATGAAGAGTTGTTTTATCCATTGAACATTTGGCATCCAACCTGTTAGCCAATCCCAACAGTTCACATATTTAGGAGAATAACTTTTATGAATATTGATAGCCACTTCATGTAGCTTATCTATGTCATCTTAAATGTAGCCTGATTCATTAACATAATGGCAATAAGTGGTGTTCAACCACAAACATACCCCCCCTTCTTTATTTAGGAGATAGCATTCCTGCAAGGGAGTTTATTTCTGTTTGCAGAGCTCTTAAGCCATGAGCTGTAGTATTAGCCAGGATCTCTAACTGGGCAGAGATGTTACGAATCTGCCTGACATCTAAGGCTACTCCTACTCAGGGAAACATAACAACTCCAAAGTGTTGGCTTCAGTTAGGCAAGTGTTATCCAGGTTCTACCCATATTTTTCATCATAACTTCTCTTAATTGTCAACCACCCCATTTGGCAGTCCCATGCTGAAGGAGGCTGATCTATCGTGTGGAAAGTGATTCCTCCTGCAGAGAGTGCTCCAATGATACATGAGCCATTCCACACAGGAGGTA
Source organism: Phrynosoma platyrhinos (assembly GCA_020142125.1). NCBI lineage: Eukaryota > Metazoa > Chordata > Lepidosauria > Squamata > Phrynosomatidae > Phrynosoma > Phrynosoma platyrhinos. Next base: position 62,854,236 of record CM034703.1, on the reverse strand, counting down.
ACCACTTTCCTGCCCATTGGCCACATATCCAGTACAATCCCAGGGGCAAATCTCCCCAAAACATTCCTGAGTGACTGGTGGCAGTAAGCTGTGGAGCTATGAGGGCATATCCTCCTATAGGATCACCAAAAAAATCCTACTACATTTCTTAAAACACATTTCTTAGAAGAGGCATTACAACATGACAAAGAAGTGCGATTATTCATCTGATCACATGGGAGATCCTGGGAAGTGGGTAGTGTTTGGAGGGATGATCTGAAGTGGCCCAATATCCCATGGAGTTGGTATTTATCCAGTTCAGGCATACTGGAGCACTTGTTCAAGCCAACTCCTGAGCAAAGGTGAATTGGTTCACATCCTTAACATATTTTTCCTGAGCTAACCTATTAACATCCCCTCCAAAGATGGCATTTACGTAACTCTGATTCCACCCAGTCAAACCTTTGCCCACTATACCGAGTACAAGAATAAAGTACAAGTGAAAAGAGCCATGCCTGCTAATTGAGGGCTTCAGTCCTGCAAAGATCTAGACCACTGAGGGAAGCAGAGGTCCAAGGCAGTAGCAGACACAGCAACCTCTTCTTTCCTACAGCCCCCTGATGGTCTCTGTGGTCCCTCAATCACTCTGCTGGGTGTTGTTTGGTAAGGCCTCCCTCAAAGTCCTGTTTTTTTGGTTCATCCAGACAAGGCAGCTGTGCTGCTGGGTGGAGATCAGTGCCTGTGAGTGAGGGCTTCAGTCCTGTAAAGATCTAGACCACTGAGGGAAGCAGAGATCCAAGGCAGTAGCAAAAACAACAGCCTCTTCCTTCCTACAGCCCCCTGATGGTCTCTGTAGTCCTCAGTCTCTTCTCTGATGGTTCCTCTCTCCCTCAGAGGCCACAGTAGTGACAGCTGGAATGAAGAAGGAGCATTAAAGAAAAGAAACATGGAAGACAACTGGTCCTCCAGGCACAAAACTATCAGAGAAAGAATCCAGGGTTTGCACAACATGGGGCCTAAGCAGACGGCTTATTGGGCTGTCTTGGGGGCAGGGAAGGGGAGGGGCAGCCACACGATCGGCGCCCCAACCCCTTCCCAAGGTCGTCCTCGGAGCAGCCGGCCCTCCGCACGACCGGTGCTCTTGAGGATGACCTCCCGCCGCAACGTTCGCACATGCTGAGGCGGAAAAGTTGACGAAGGTACACCGCAGCCTTGTGCGGTGCACCTTCGGCGACTTGTGAAAGGAGTGCTGATTTAGTGCTCCTTACAGGGGTGGCGAAGCTGTGCCACAGGACCAAGGCATGGGGATGCCTCGGTCCTGCGGTGCAGCTTCCCAGGGCAGCCCATGGCCGCTTGTCTGCTTAGCCCCATTATGAACAAACCACAGAACAGTATGCAAAGGATCTTGTAGCACCTTTGATACTAATTGAAGTCTAATATGGTTATGTATCAGTCTCAAAACACAATCATGTCAGCCAAACCTTAACATACGTGACTTCCCTGACTATTAGTGAGGCAGGCCCACTAGCTGAGGCCTTGCTCTTCCTCAGGCGTTCTCTCAACTCTCAACTGCCTAACGGTCACTTTCCAACCACCATCCAGAAGGTTATTTTCTACTTGCTATCTGATTGACTGGTTGTCCTCATACCACCAGTGATGTTACCACATAGATTCTAGTACCTCCTCCCACATGGATAAGTCCCTGATAAATGGAGGGAATCCCATTTATCACAGTGGGTCATCCCCCACCTTCCTGTCCTTCTGCTCACCTGATTTATTCTTTCTTCTTTGCCATGGCTCTTTTCCTCCCTTATAAGCTATCACTATGACTAATACTGACAAAATTATGGGCTTAAATACTATTGTTAGTCCCAGCTGGAGTAGAGTTGTCCAGATTTGGCAGGGGCAATCCTGATTAATCCTCTGCCATCCCACTTTTTCAGCAGCTTTTAAAATGTCCCAGTTTCTCTGTCCACCTCCCAATCCTTTCCCCTTCATCTATGGCTGACTTCAGCTGTTACAAACTAAGTGCAAAAATAGTGTGCATTCAATTAATTCAGTGGAGGAAGAGGACAGAAGGGGTTAGAATCTTGGCTTTCCCTATAGACTCAGGGAAAAGCATACTTCTGCCACCTCTCCCAGCTTGTCTGTTCTCCCTCATTAATAACTTTTGTCATCTTGACCATATTCTACTGTGGTTTGGCCACATGTGTCCCAGTTTTCATCTATAAAATATTGGAGGGTATACCATCTTTGAATGACTCGACATTTGACACTTAATTCAGTGGATCTATTCTAGTTGGAACTAACCAAGAAGATCAAACCATGGACTCGCATGTATCATTTCATCATGAATGAAATCAGAGCTGGCCTTACCAGTAGATGAGATGAGTCTGCTATGAGCAACAGATTTTGAAAAGGCAGGAAATTATTGGCTATTTAACTTGCTGTGATTGCATTTTTTTTTCTTAACAGGAAGGGGGAGAGAACCTGTCAGATTTTCTGCTTCAAATGTCACAGTAACTTGGTGCCTTGTATACTGTGCATCTTGACTGGGGGGGGGGGGGGGGGGTAGGATACACCATTTGTATTTCTGCCTCAAGTAGGAAAATGCCTTTGGTTAGTCCCAGTGGGGTTAATAGGTGAATCTGTATGACATGACAAACCAGGGATCTGTAGGTACTCTGGCTTGTTCTTTTTGTGCAGTATGCTTTATCAGGCAAAATCAACTAAATAAAACACAGACCTTTGCTCCATGGTTTATTTCACATGTTGTGTGGATGCAGGCCACAGTTCTTCACTGGCTTCTGTCTGTCCCAACTATCAGAGAAAGAATCCAGGGTTTGCACATGATGAACAAACCACAGAACAGTATGCAAAGGATCTTGTAGCACCTTTGATACTAATTGAAAGAAAGAAGCTAGTATGCTACCATCTTCTTTCTTTCAATTAGTATCAAAGGTGCTACAAGATCCCTTTGCATACTGATTTTCCAGGTTAATATGGTTATGTATCTGAATTCTTAATCCACAGATTGTTGCTGTGATAGAAATCGTAGAGAATGCACCAGCTGCTCATTCACAAGCCAGAGTTCCTGGCTAGTTATATCATAAGAATTGCCCCAGTGTACTTGAGGTTCCTTGGACATACTAAAGTGCTATTATAAGGTGTTCTGTAATAGTAATAAATGTAGATATACTTCTTAGAGGCAGCAACATTGCCATGCCTATACTCAGCAGTTTGTTTTAATGTTTCTCTAAGAGTTTAGATATAGCAAATATTTGTGTCATTTCTTATTGGTTGGTCTTCACCATGCCCTCTCTCTTCCTGCATCAGTTAATCTGCAGTAAATATGAGTCTTTCTCTGAAGATGCTAGCCATAGATGCTGGCGAAACGTCAGAAAGAAACTCTTCTAGAACATGGCCACACAGCCCGAAAAAACCCACAAAAAACCTATGGATGCCAGCCATGAAAGCCTACGACTTCAAAAATATGAGTCTGTTTGTCCTCAGTTTTATAGTCTTCAGTTACTTCTCTCTCCCCCATGTTTGAAGAGCACATTACAGTGCCTCTCATAAGCTTTTTAGAAATACTTTATTATTTTTAAGTAAAGCTACTTTGTACAGTATATTTTTTTTATCAAAAAAGACATAGCCTGTTTTACAGATGGTGGTGTTGGATTGGTTGTTGCTCACCTTCTGCTTACAAATAATATTGACTCTGAAAGTGAGTCACAATACATCCCACATTCCCTAATGCTTATATATCTGCATTTTTACTAGGTTTTCATTCTAGTATTCATGCGGGGGCCATGCCCCCATGAAGAAACAAATATGTTTTTCATTGTAGAATGTGACTAGTTTGGTGGAACAGACCATATGGTTTGAAACAATCCCCAGATGATGGCAAGCAAAATTTCACACTTCCTAGGGTGCATGAGAAAGAAAATGTGTGCAGTAAACAGAGTTTTGTTTGTTGGTGGTCAAGGAAGCATTCTTGCTTTCAGCAAAACAAAATGACATGGCTCAAGAGAAACAGAACAGAAAAGATAGAAAAGGTGACTGAACTTTCCCTATGTCTTCCTGGGGCTGGTAATAAACAGTCAGTCGGCAGGAATAGATTAGGATTTTCACTTGCTCACTGGTGTGGACTTTTATCTGGCTATGACAGCCTTTCTGATATGGTTCTCAGCCTCTGCTTGCTTTATTTGTCTAAGATGGACAGTTCAGAGAGCACTCCTTTTTTAAAAAAGAAATAATGGTAGAAAAAACTGAAGGGATAAACGAGACACACATTACAGCAGGCAGTTCAACACACTTTTAGCATGTTTTTTCATTCCAGCATGAAATAGAAAGTTTCAAGGATAATGAACAATGCTAGAAATTGTTTGCACATTTCTAGTCTTTTGTCATTTGATTATGTAGTAATATTTATTATTATGCAGCAAAATCATGAGGTTCTATTGAAAATATATTTAAAAGGATAAAAAGAATGAAACAAAACTTAACTGAAAACAGAACAGAACCAAAAAGAACAGAAAAGTAAATAAAATCCAAATAACCTACCCTCTGCCTGCAGGGTAACAAACTGAAAAGCTCCATTTGGGTCAGAGATATTGAGTTTTTCAGACTGAAAGAAGCTAAAAAGCTAGGTGCAAAAACAAGGGGGAGGGTGAGAGTTGATCTGGGCCTGCCAAAGGCCATTATTTCAAATGTTTTAAGAAAGTTAACATGGCATATAATGGTGATTATATCCCAAGTGAGACACAGGCAGAATCAGAGCATTAACAGAAAGGGAAATTTGCAAGATTAGGCAAGGACACAAGAAAGCTGCCAAGACAAATAGCAGAACCCTTTGGAAGGAAAATGGCATCCAAAGCATTACACATAAAACAGGGCCATGGAATGTGAGAAGCATGAACCAAGGGAAGCTGGATATAATAAAAATGGAAATGGAACATATTAACATAGCAGTATTGGGAGTGAGTTAGTTAAAATGGACAGAAATGGGCCACTTTGAATCAGAAAACCATACAGTATTTACTCAGGGAATGAAAAAACAAGAACAAATAGGGTGGCTTTCATACTAAGAAAAGATGTGGCAAAAGCAAACAGAGGATACAATGCAAAATCAGATTGAATCATTTTAGTAAGGCTCCACAGTAAACCTATGACTATCACCATAATTCAAATATATGCACCAACCACAGAGGCAAAACAGGAGGAAATTCATAGATTCTATGAAGGAGTACAGGAAGAAATTGACAGCATACCAACACAGGATATCAAGCTGATCATTGGAGACTGGAACACAAAATTTGGAAGCAAAGAAGAATCAAAAACAGTAGGCAGATTTGGATTAGGCAAAAGAAATGAAACATGTGAACACCTGATAGATTTTTGTGAAGTTAACAACCTATGCAGTGGCTCAAGCGGTTAAGGCACTGACTCTGTTGATTGAAAGATCAGCAGGTTAGCAGTTTGAGGCCCGAGTGCTGCATGAGGGGTGAGCTGCTGTCACTAGCCCCAGTTTCTGCCAACTTAGCAGTTCGAAAGCATGTAAATGCAAGGAGATAAATAGGTACCACTTCAGTGGGAAGGTAAACAGCGTTCTGTGCAATCATGCTGGCCACATGATCAGAGTAGTCTCTGACAATGCTGGTTCTTTCGCTTAGTAAGGGCGATGAGCACCAACCCTTACAGTCAGACACAACTTGACAACCTTGCCAATGGGGAATACCTTTACCTTTTAACAACCTATTCATTGCAAGCACATTTTTCATACAGCCAGAAAAAAGGCTATACATGTGGACATCACCAGATGGTCAACACAAAAATTAAATAGATTATATAACTGGAAGTAAAAGATGGCGGAACTCTATGCTGGTGGCCAAGACTAGACCAGGAGCTGACTGTGGCACAGATCACGAATTATCCATATCAAAGGTAAGAGTAAGACTGAAGAAGAAAA
>CM034703.1:62828207-62848186 GCA_020142125.1 Phrynosoma platyrhinos | reverse complement strand
ATTGATAGAAATGGGGACTGCAGTCAGGATATCAAAAGAAGATTAAGAATAGGGAGGGTATCTATGAAAGAACTAGAAAAGATTCTAAAATGCAAAGATATACAATTGAGCACAAAAGTTAAAATCATACAATCCAGCGTATTCCCTATTACCATGTATGGATATGAGAGTTGGACAGTTAAGAAAGATGATAGGAAGAAAATTAATTCATTTGAGATGTGGTTCTGGAGAAGAGTATTGAGGATCTCATAGACCGTGCTAAGGACAAATGAATGGGTCCTAGAGCAGATCAAGCCGGAAACTTCCCTGGAAGCCAAGATGACCAAACTGAGACTGTCATACTTTGAACACGTCATGAGAAGGGAGGCCTCATTGGAAAAAACAATAATGCTGGGAAAGGTAGAAGGAGGAGAGGAAAACCCCATGCCAAATGGATGGACTCTATTAAGGAGGCCACGGGTATGGGGTTGCAGGAATTAAGCAGATCAGTGGAGGAAAGAGGGTCTTGGAGATGTCTCATCCATAGAGTCACTATGAGGTCAACTCGAGGGCAGTTAACAACACAATGGCGATTCCATTGATGATAATGTCTGCTAACAGAGCTCTGTTCCAGGGCCCATTTTTCTATTTTTATTGGTCATACCACTCTTAGAAGTGTAGCATACGTGTGGCTGCATCGTTCCAGCTAGGAAACAGCCTTCTGCTAAAAGCACAATAATAATTTATCCAGACTGTCACAATGAAGCTTCATTTAATAAGATTCGTGACTCCATAATCAAGAAAGTCCATGTATTAAATATATGATGAATAACCTTGCTGCATCCCTGTGAAAAAAGGGATATCACTCACCTTCTAAAATTGTCAACATTTTTAATCACTGATGGTTGGTGGCTTCCAGGTCAGTAGGGTGGTGAATACACTCCATGTTTTAGCCCAAAAGCTATCCAACTCTACTTCTTGACCCCTAGAGTAGATTCATACTCCATTGAAATGGTTGCTACTAGTCACCTCTTGTATTAATGTTGAAAAAGTAATGAATAAGTGGGGGTGAGGGGATATCAGGGACCATCACTTTATCATCACCCTCTCTAGAAAAGTTTGTGGTTTTTATTTTAAATGTTCTTTCTGTTAGAATAATGCATATATTTTGGTAATGCTATGGGGCTTTATAAATTTAGGGCCTTAACATATTTTATACTGGTCCTGTGGACCCATGAGCATTCTTGCTGAATGCTTGAAATTCCTCAGTGGGGTTTGTCAGCAATTAAATAAATGCTTGAAGGGCATGTGCAGTGGTGAATACAGAAGGGCAGGTGTTCATTGCAGTTTCCATAGCTGAGCCTCTGAAGAAAGGATGTAGCTGTGCTGATCCATAAAGAGCTTGGAAGTCTCTAGTTACAAATACCGACTTACCCACAAGGATGTCCTTTTCCCTGAAATGTGACATAATTACATTACTGTTGTAACTTAATGAAGTATGATTTCATAGCTGAGCATAACCAGAGATATAATTCAAACAGAAAGGTAAGGGGAAGGGAATGAGGGTTAAGAGTGGCCTGCCACAGACAATCCCATGCTTGACCTTCAAGGTGGTTCTTTTCTCCTTCAGAGACAGTACAAGGTGGACAGAGTGTATAGAACCAAGGTATCTTGTGCAGCCACAACCAAGATAGTGGACTGTACTTAATGACAGTTCTGCCAAATTGAGCAGCTTTGCCTAGCAGTTGGGAAAAAACTCCCAAAAACAGAGCTTGGAAAAATTACTTTTTTACTAGTACTCCTACAATCCTACAGACAGGAAGACTAGTTGTCATGCTGAGAGATTCGGATGGTTGTAATAATAAAAGTAACTTCCCTAAGCTTTGGCCTCAGGTGATATAAAAGTATCTTGTTGAATGACTAATTGTGGTGTTCTCTATGGCATCCACAGATATACACAAAACACAAAAATAGATGTAGCCTCAAATTGTTTATTTTTGTACCACAAAGGTGTGCAAAGTGAAGTATGAGATTGCAAGTGACCCCAACTCATTTTTCTAGCCCTTGGCTTCTCTGTACTCTCGGGACTGTTATTTTTTTTCTGGGTAGAAAATGAAGGAGAATTATCTTGTCTGAAAGTTCCAGGTGCAGAAATTCATCTTAGAAATAAATTGCAGATTCCCCCCACACACACACACACACATGCTATTTAATATGGAAAAGTCAACAACCCAGAAGTTGGTTTCATTTGTTTTGTTGCACTTTTAGCCGTCCATGTAACCTCCAGGGTGTCCCAAGGTGCAAAACTGGTTTCAAGACTTGCCAGTGTTACTCTGCTCTGTTGTTACGTGCCTTAAAATCATTTCTGATTTATGGTGACCCTAAAGTGAACCGATCATGGTGTTTTCTTGGCAAGATTTGTTCAGAGGATGTTTGCCATTGCCTTTTCTTGTGGGTTTCATGGCCCAAGATGGTTATAGAACCCGAGTCCCCAGAGTCATAGTCCAACATTCAAACCACTACACCACACTGACTCTCCCACCTCTGCTCTACCACTATCTAATCCAACTCCATGAATTTACTAACATACACTCCCCACTGCTTTTGCTATCTTGCCTGCCCGCCCTTATTAACTCTCTGGGGTAGAGATCCCATCACTTATATGTTCTGATGATGTTATAGAATGTTAACAGTTAATTCCTGGACCATTAACAAGTAGTGATGAAAATGGATAAAAGGTTCTGCTAGGATTCTTATCCTGTTGCACACCAAGCTCCCCTTAACACTAGAGCTGAATTTGTTTTGGCAGTACTACATAATGTTTTGATGGTTTCCTTGTGCTTTTGCTCTTGCTAACAAGCCTTTGTGAAGGTTCTTATCCTCCCGAGAAGTTGTTTTGCTGCTGGTGGTATCTGTTTGTTTGCTTAAGAATTCGAATGTTCTTGGCAGATATTGGAGAACAGGATGGCACGGGTTAAGCAAGGGACTAAAGTAATCAGGATTCAGTCCTTACTGGAATTCAGAAAAGTTTTCTGACCATAGTTGGAATGACACACAAGTGGCTGCTGCCTTGTCAAATGTGTCAATAATTCACTTCTCATAGGAGAAAGAGCAAGAAATGTTTAATGCAAGCAGAGGTGCCTATGATTGATATGCAGCCCGGATGGTCGCCAAGACAGTGAATGGGCAAATAATGCTAAGTTTGCTAAGTGCAATGGGAGCCTCTCTCTCTTGCTTCCATGAATGAGGCAATTTGACTATCTGTTGAGCACACATTGGTGAATATTGTCCCTTTACATACCCAGACAGAATTAATGTGCTTTTTAGAATAACAGATCTATTCCCTCTTGTCAAAGAAGGACAACCAGCATATTTGAAACATTAATTATTTGAACATTTACAGTTGCTTTTTATTTATTGTCAGTTGCTTTTCACACAAGCTTATTCATATCCACAAACAACCCTCAGAAGAATTGTTATGAAACTAATTGGGGAACAGGATGAGAAACCAGCAAACAAAGATATAAGGCATTGGTAGTTACCAGTTTAGATCCAATTTGTTGTTGTTTGGACTACGATTCTAGAAATCAGGATTCAAATTCCTGCACAGTCACAGAAAACCACTGACTGACCTTGAGCAAGTCACACTCTCTCAGCCTCAGAGTAAGGGAAAGGCAAAACCCTTCTGAACAAATCTTGCCAAGAAAACATCATGAGTTTGCCTTAGGGTTGCTATAAGTCAGAAACAAACTTTTCAACAAGTTAAAAGTTTGAAGTTGAAGGCTTTCACAACTAGCATCCATAGAACTGCATGCTATTTTTTGTTCCTTGGCTACCCTGCCTCTCCAACAAGGGTCACACAGTATATATACCCCACACACCTCCATGCCACCATTCTCTGAAGATGCCGGCCACAGATGTTGGTGAAACATCAGGAATACATTCTTCTAGAACACAGCCTCACAGCCCCAAACCCCCACAAAAACCTAAGTTAAAAGTCTGCTTCCGGTTGCAGTTCAAGATGCAGGTTTGAAAACTCTGAATCAGGGATGAATGAAGTGTGGCCTTTTGGCCACATATAGTTCAACCTTTTTTCTGCACACCCCCCCTAAAGCTCACCAGAATGCCCCACCCCAGACCCCTCCAATGAAAGACAATCTGAAGATGAAGACAAGATGAAAAATCACCTGAAAATATATTCTATCATCTACAAAATTTATAAAGATGTTAAACAACACTGGACTGAGGACAGAAAATTGTATCACACTAAGCACTTCTCTCCAGGATGAAAAGCAACTGTGGTAAGTACTTTCTGAGTTTGGTCTCTCAACCAATTGTAGATCCATCTAACTGTAACACTGCCTGGTCCACATTTCACCAACTTGCTTGCAAGAATATCATGGAGGACCTTGTCAAAAGCCTTACTGAAATCAAGATATACTACATCCACAGTGTTCTTCTGAAGCTTGGAGCTCTATAAAAAAAGAGAGATGTTTGACATGACTTGTTTTTGAGAAACCCATGCTGGCTATTATTCAGTTCTAAGTTCACATAGACTGTTTAATAAGCTTTTCTAGATCCTTTCCTGGTATTAACATCAAGCTGTCTGGTCAGTAGTTGTTCGGGTCTTCTTTTTTGAGTTTTGAAGAAGAGGATAACATTTGATGGGTCTTCTTTTTTGCGTTTTGAAGATGAGGATAACATTTGCCCACTTTCAATCTTCTAGGACCTCTCCTGTCCTCTAAGAATTCTCGAAGATAATTGACAGTGGCTCTGAGTTTATGTCTGCAAGTTCCTTTAGTATTCTTGGATGCAGCTCATCTGGCCCTGGAGACTTGAATTCATTTTGAATAGATAAGCATTCCTTTAGTATGGCTTTACCTGTTCTGGTTGCAGTTCTCTTACTGCATCATTTGTTCCATTTCTACCAATATAAAATTATGAATATGAAATTATTTTCATTTTATGTAAACTACATTATATGCAGTAATTAAAAAATGAAATAACACAGGACCTGCAACTTGATCATAAATATACAGTCACATAATAATAAACTGCATACTTATATATTTCCTAAACACTTCTAATTTTACCCTGTCCAGTTAAGTCTATACAGTTTCCAAACTGTATTCTGGGGACTTTGGAACACTCACTATCTGAAGGTTATCATTACACTTCCCTATACTGTGCCCATAAAAAGGATGAATTGGGTACCTTTCAAGGCCCAAAAGAACAGTTACTTAATGCAACAGAACCATCCATTTGCCCTGCATTTCTGATTACAAAATTTGCAGGTTATTCAATCCTGGATTTGTGCCACAGACATATTAAGAGTTGCAAAACTTTATAAATTTATAAATTATTTGAAATTGATTTAGGACCATGGAGAGCAAAACTATGGCAAGGTATGGACTCTATGGTTGCATTGAATAGACTCCTTCTTCCGATGTAACAAGAATACATTGCATCTGAATATGCATCTTAGGGGAAGTCTCTTAACTTATTGTGGAGTAGCACAGTGTGAATGATAACTTAATTCCTTAGTAGATTTGTGTCTAAAGCCAGTTTGCAAGTTAACATGTCCAGAATTGCAGACAAAATTTTCACAAAAGAAAATGCAAGACATATATATCTACCAAATGTGAGGTACAGAGAATTTCTTGAAGCATGACCAGAAGTTAGGGGTGAGATTTGCTGATGGCACTAAATGATATAGGGTTCTAAGGACAAAAACAGATTGTGAAAGGCTCCAAGCTGGGGAAATGAGCATTAAAATGGCAAATGAGTATGTAGGACAAGCACACATGCAGCTTTGCTTACTTCTTTCTGGAGGGCTCACTACAATAGCTATCTTAATCTCTTTGGTGTTGGATCATTCTGAGGATTTCTGAGAGGCCCCACTGCACAACACACATATGGGCCAGTTTGGCCTGAAATTTGGGGAGCTGGGCTTGGGGTGGTTAACCAGATATATACACATACATTTTGGGGTTTCTGTACAGCAGCCATATCTCTACCACACTCAGCCTGCTCTTTTAGACTAGAGCTGGGAAAGTTCAGAAGGTCAGTTTATAGTTCTGGGACCCTCTGGAGGCCACACTTAAGCTGCTAATGAAGGTGAATAGAATAGAATAATACAATTTAAAAAAACAACAACATTGGAAGCTGAATTTCTCCAGAAGAGAGAACACTTGCAAGTCACAGGCTGAAAAAAGGAGGGGAGCCTTGGGGTGCATATGCCAAAGGGAGCATCCTTTATGCACTCCTGTTTTGGACATTTGGAGGGAGTTGTCTGTTTTAAGCTTCTTCCTTGAACTAGTTTGGGATTGAGAAGGTGGGAGGGGGAACCCTTTTTTGTTCTTAAATGGAAGATGGAATTGTACTGGTTTGGGGAATTACAGGTCTCCTGTGGCAGATGCCCATACGTTTGCCAGCCTTTATTCCTCAGTATGAACTCAGCAGTGCATTTCCACAGACTCTCTGTACAATGTTGCCCATTTCTTCGCTTCCTTGTCTACTTTGTTACAGCAGTTTATGAATCTGTTGAGCCAGGGACAATGTGTCCTTGTCTCTGTAAAGACAGTAAGTGCCTGAAATAAATAACGTTAATGCCCTTGCCTATTTCATTGTCTTTACAAAAGTGATTAATTCCATTTCCAAAAGCCCAACAGATGCTGTGCATTAGGCAAGATGATCAATTTGGATGGTTTTAGACTAGTAAAAGGACACTGAGCACCTGCCAGAGCACCTTTCTTAATATCTTTTGTTTCCATTAATACCAATGATATGCATCAATTATTAAGTTTCCCTTTCTTGCAAAGTTCTAGAAAAACAGAATTGCTTTCTGTTCTATTGACCATGGATCATTTCACACACCATGAATAGTGGATGCTTGTAAATACTGTGTTGGCTGTGCTTTCTTCCCCTCCCTGCTTTTAAAAAAGTACACATTACTTGTTAATGCTCTAAATACTTGCCTGGTTTCCATGCTGCAGAAATAAAGCAGCTTGACCTCATACTAACTGTCATGATGATATCACGTGCAATTCTGCCATTTGTAGGAGCTTATCGCATTCATTTTAAAACTGGCTTACCTGATCTGGATTGAATTTTAAAGCAGGTGGCACCCTGGTATTATCAGAAGGATTTAGCTGCTGAAATCATTGCCCGTGTCCACTTCCAGGGGTACTCAATGTGCCTCTTTTTGAAACTGGGAGTTTTCCAGTTTAAGAAAATGGCTGCCGGAGCAGACCTGGGAGCAGGGGTGGACCCAGGCAGCAATTTCGGTGGCTAAATCTTTCTGATAATATCAGGATGCTGCCCACTTTAAAATTTAATCTGGATCAGGTAAGCCAGATTTAAAATGAATGCAATGAACTTCTTAGTTTGGTGAAGTATTCATCCTGGCCTCATCAAATTACAGATCCCAAGATTTCACAGGATAAAAGTAATGACAGTTAAAGTAATATCAAACTGCTGTACTTTTGCAGTGTGGATACAGCCTCAGATCTGTGGCTTCCACAGGGTGGACATTTAGTGCATGTATAGTTTTAAGAAGATGAATGTGGATCTCATGCAGTTTGGGGAACCCTTCATGTGGAAGTCATAAATGACAAATACTTGCAATTTTTGATGAAGAGAAATAGTGAGGGACTCATTTCAGTTCTCTGGCTGTTTTGGACCACAGCTGTAATAATCCCTTGCTTGATTCTGGGGCTGCTGAACACTGAAGTTAAACACATCTGGAGTGCCAAAGGATCCCCTTCCCTGCTATAAGAGTTTGGCTTTTACATTGTAAACTACTTAGGGAGTGCTAGTTCACTGATAAGCCATATAGAAATGTACTCACTATTGTTATACTCTCTCTCTCTCTCTTCCTCATTTCAATAAATCAAAGACTGATAAGTTAAGGTTGGCTTGCTCACAAATAAACTGTCAAGGTCCAAGGCATGGGCAGCCTAGATTCTAAGGCAGACTGCCAGGGCTAGGACAAGAACCACAGATAGTGAATTTAGAGAGCCTAATAAGCCAAGGGCAGGACATACGGTCAGGAAGCAAACCAAGTCTAAACACAGCAAGGAAGAAGTCCAGGAGACCAATGGGCCACAGGTAGATCAGGAAACAGACCAAAGTTTAGACAAAATACAGCACAGCTAGCAAGAAAAAACAAAATGCAACTAAAACACCTACAAGCAGCACAGAGGATTCTATTGCTGTGTTGAGGGTAGAGAGGCCAATGCAGCCCTTAAATGGCTGTACTTCCAGCTGCCCTGCATGAATAGAGCTGGCTGTGACTGTTGGCTTAGCCCTGATCCTTCCAGGACTCAGGTAGCTCAGGCCTGGTCCTGCAAAGACTTTTGTGGCAGGACTCCAGCAGCCAGAAGTCCCATTCTGCAATGACTTACACAAGTGGCCTCTTACATATACTTGCCCATCTCTTAAGATTCATTTGGAGAGGGCCTTTTTGGTTATCTCCAGCTATGGAGGTGATTCAAGAGGTGACTAGGCTGAGCTTCTCTGAGGTGACCCCAGATATTTTGGATGCTCCACCTGGATCTTCAGTGCTAGTGAGGTGTGGAGCAGGGGTAGGCAACCTTTCCCCTTTAAGGGCCAAGGGACTTCAGCTCCCAGAATCCCAGGAGCTATTGGCCAACATGGGACTATTGGCCAACATGGCTGAGGCTTCTGGGAGCCTCGGCCCTTAAAGGGGAAAGGTTGCCTACCCTTGTGGAGATATCATCTTGGCAGGCTTTCTTAATTCATTAGCACTTGTATATAGCTAGGCGCCTTTCTATACAGGTAGGCACTACAAAGTTTCAATCATGTATGGAAATACATGTGGGTATGTGTATGTGTGGCTGGCCACTGCTCCTTCAACTTCTCTACTTTTTGGAGCAGGATAAAGGACAGAAAAGAGCACAACAATGAAGAAATCTTTGTTCACCTTTTGTCCATTCAGACTTATTTTTCTGTCCTGGCTTTTACATGAGGTCTGTAGCATTCATAAAACACTGACAGTACTTGCTGGTCTTCTTACACAGAGATGAGTCTCTGTGCCTTTGCGAGTGGTTACCATGAACATGATAGGCAGAAACACCTACTGTCATTTTAAGAATTACACTGTAAAATGAATTTGTTCAGAAAGGGAACACCCTCTAATATCACAGTCTATAGTATCAGACTGTTGTTATAAGGACTCCTATTCTGTGTTTGCATAGTTCAGACTCTTGATAATTATGTAATGTATTTAAATATTTTATTTGCAGTGAAACATTGCATATTTGCATATTTCTGTCTTCATGTAAAGCACTGAGTATTTCTGAATTTTGTCTGCCTGTAGAGTTTAGCATGTTTGCAATGGTGTTTACTGCTTGTTCTTAGCAGCCTTAAGCTGCAGTGATATTTGTATGAAAAGAGCGGGGTAGAGAGAGAGACTGATATACTGGGATTTAGGACTTCTTTGGGGATTGAGGTGTTAAGCAGTTTGCTTGCAGAACTTTGAAAATTAGTATGAAATAAGGCTGTGCAACTCGTTTAAAAAGGTAAAGATTTCTTCTTTGACAAGGTTGTCAAGTTGTGTCTGATTGTAGAGTGTGATACTCATCTCTGTTACTAAGCTGAGCTAGGGTTGTCAAAGACAACTCTGTGGTCATGTGGCCGCCATGACTGCACAGAATGCTATTACCTTCCCACCAAAGTGGTACCTATTTATCTACTTGCACTTCTACATGCTTTTGAACTGCTAGGTTGGCAGAAGCTGGTACTAGTGATAGGAACTCACTCCATCACACAGCACTTGGGCCCTGAACTGCTGATCTGCCAATCTTGCAATCATCAGAGTCAGCATTTTATCCACTGAGCCATCAACTGGTTTAGCTGTATCCCAATAATGTTACACAAAAAGCATACTGTAGATATGGAAAATTTGCAGAAAAGCACTAATGCAACTCACCTATGAGGACCAATTGCAATATTGAGTACTGTTTAGAGTAGGAAAAAAGCAAGTAAGGGGAGACAAAATAGAGATGCATAAAATTATGCATCTTTAAATGTCCAGGTTCATCTACTGACACTGAATGGTAGGAGATTCAGGCTAAATGAATAGAGCATAGTTAAACAGAATATAAGTAAAATGTGGAATTTACTACCATAATATTTAATGTTGGATGCCAACTTTGGCTCTGAATGGGGACTAGATGAATTCATGAAAGATGGACCCATTAAGGGCTATTAGGGAGGATGGCGCTATATCCTCTTATATTAGGGGCAGTTTATGCTTCTACAAACCACTTTATGCTTTTAGAAACCACTTGCTGGAGAACATATGATGGAGGGTGCACTGTGTAAACACAATGTTGGACTGGATAATTCCTCATTCTCATCCATGTCTTTTCTTATGATTCTACATTAGAGGAAATGTTGAAGAATTGGGGGGAAATATGTGGGATTCTAAAAGAACTCTTAAAACTAAACTGAAAAAAACAACAAGAATATAGGAAATATACCTTATGAAGAAGCAAAGCTTTGGAAAGAGTGCAGTCTATGTCCTGGTCCAGGCAATGTATGAAGAAATACAGAATTTTATCTTCTTTCTCATCTTTCTGAAAAAAACCCCACACATCATAATTAAAACAAAAGAAAATCCACAAGGAGGCCAAAAAGGGAAGTTAAAAAACAACCTCTATATTTGGATTCCTTGGTCCAAAACATACTGCAGGAATAATTGAGTTTGAGATTGCTTTAACTGCCCTGGCTCAGTGCAAGAGAATCTTGGGAATTGTAGTTTATTGTGGCACTGGAGATCTCTGACAGAGAAGTCTCAATGTATCACAAAACTACAGTTCCCAGACTTCCCTAGCATTGTGCCATGGCGGTTAAAGCGGTCTCAAACAGGATTATTTCTGCAGTGTGTTTTGGACCCTTGTTAATATAAAGCCTTTGTACCATTTGGACTTTTTCTACAGTCCATTTGGTTCTGTCTTACTGTGGCTCTTAGGAATTTGTCACTGTGAAAAACTGCTTCTGTGATAATTGATCAGACTATCACTACTATTACAGTGCCAAATACGAATTTTATATTTGCCAGAAAGTAAAGACATAAATAACATATTAATGTAAATACAGTCTTCTGCCTATATTTTGCACAACAGGGTCACTTGCAAGACTGCCTTGGAGAGTAATGGACCTTCTTTCACTGTAAAGTACACAGCACTGATAGAAGTAATACAAGATGACTTCTGAAATCCCTTCCAGCTCTATTAGATTTGAGCCATCAGTGTCCCAAAGCCTTAAAGAACGAACGCTGTCTCTAAGCAGACTGCCAGAAATAGTGCACATTAAATTGAGGCACTGCCCTGGCTCAGTGCTAGGGAATCATGGGAACTGTAATTTATTGTGGCACCAGAGCTCTCTGACAGAGAAGGTTCAGTGTCTCAGAAAAAAATACAATTCCCATGATTCCCTAGCACTGAGCCAGGGCAGTGCCTCAATTTAATGTGCACTATTTCTGGCAGTCTGCTTAGGCCCAGAGAAACAAGGCTTAGAGCACATACAAGGTACAAAAAATTAAAGAAAATTAAAAATAAAACATACTTCATTAATGCAGAGTCTAAAGAAGACTCTGGGTCCCATTGCTGTAATTGGCCTTTTTTCTTCACATTTTTCTCTAGCACACAAAGTAAAAACAACTGCTGAAAGCTCTTTTGTTCCATTACACCTTTTACATCAGGTGGTAATCTCACCCTTAGCTCAGAGAAACAACTCTGAAATATAGATGTTTCCTTGAGCCATTGAGGGGAGAACATTCTACCTCCTGCCATGATCTGGAGTCTCCAGACAGACTATTGCAACAACTACCTTAGAGGGCAGAGTCAGCTGGAAGGCAAATTTTCCCCATCTACTCTCATTTAGTCATACTTCAATATGAAGACTCTTACAAGAACAGTGTATACCTAGAAATCATCTCCATGTGTTCAGTGTAGATTATTTCCAAATAAGTGTGTATAGGATTGACTGCATGCAGCCATTGGTATTCCTGGGAGTATTCAACTACAACTTGTGAGTATGTGTCTTCATGTTGGCTGTCAACTCATGCTGACCTTATGCATTTCATAGCATTTTCTTAGGCAAAGAATATAGCTTTTTGTATGTGTTTTTTGATCATTTATTATACTTCTGATGGATAATTCCTGACAGGTATCAACTACATGGTAGCTGTGGTCATTCAGTTTTGACTGATCATTTCAGAGAGGGGCCTAGGATTGAGTCCCCATTACCCTTGTTTCAGATTTCGTGGATCCAGACATTTTAAAGAGTGGGGGAAAGCCACCTCTTGTGTGTTCAACATGGCTATATAGGCAAAACAAGGTGGGGTGATCTAGAGTGGCAGAGGATCTCAACAGCACTTTCTAATCACAGAGTTTATGGATCAGGATTATAAAAAAATAATAAGTTATGGGGGGGCAGGGTGGTTTCAATTAAAAATCATTTTCATTTTGCATTCAGAGTCCAGATCAGAATGGATGGGGTCCCAGTTGAGCCTAGGTCCAAAGTGCTGAATTGGGCTCCAAACTAAATTGGTTCCATTATGCAACACTATAATATACAATAGCACTATGTGTAAGTAATTATAGTTCTCTGTATGGTGAAAGGAAAACCATCCTTACCGCACAATAATAGTAGAAGAATATAGTGTGGGGGGGACTGTTTTCATACCTTCTAAGCCTCCAACTCTGTACTTTAAAAGCAAATGGCAATCTGAAGCAAAGAGATATCATTTTAATTGTTTACAGATCTAAAGAAGTTGAGAGCCAGGCTGTGTGACACACTGGGCAATTTAGGGGGGTTGCAGACTGTCAGAAATAGTGTGAATTCAGTCCACTTTTAGGGTTAGGGTTAGTGCTAGGGAATTATGGGAACTGTTATTTTCCTGAGACATTGAACCTTCTCTGTCAGACAACTCTAGTGCCACAATAAAATACAGTTGCCATGGTTCCCTAACTCTAACCCTAACCCTAAAAGTGGACTGAATTCACACTATTTCTGGCAGTGTGCAACCCCCCTTAGAAACTAATGTGTAATAGCCATCTCCATGTCCGTTTGTCCATATCTCTCTCTCTCTCTCTCTCTCTCTCTCTTTCTCTTTCTTTCTGACACAAACACCCACACACAGAGAGAGAGACACACATGCCAGCAAGAAAAAATAGCTCTTTCCTGCATTGCCACAGTACAGAAACCAGAGGAGGCCACATGTTAGCTGAAATGCTATTTGATGTCTAGAGATTGTCAATCCCGTCCATAATGAAACACTTTAGCAAGGTGTTACAAAGGTTTAAATTGCTACTATTTGTGCTGTATTTCTTCAGAGAGAGAGAGAGAGAATATACCTTTTGCTCTTCAGAGGATCCAAGCTTTTTACAAAAAGTACATTGATATTTTTTTAAGGACTAAGAGAGCTTGATCACTGAACACATTCTTGCAGGGTTATGTAAATCAAGGCAGCACATAAATTATAGATGCAGATTCACCTTTTAGTCTGTGATGTGTTCTTCACTCATTCAAGAGAATGAGAATTGGTTTTTCTATACCCAAATATCCTGGTTGGTAAGATTATATCAACCATATCTGAAATGGAATAGCACATACAAGCCATTATAACAGGCTGCCAGAGGAATCCCAATGAGGTAGGGAATGACTCAAAATAAGATTATTTTATCTACAGAAAGTTCCCTAGGAAGTGGCATGTTTCATTTGTGTCATCATCTAGTCCACCCAAAATTAGATGAAATTGAATATCTGATCATCAAAGGTTTTTACACTATTGCGTAGATTCAGCAAAACTTAAAAATTGAATTTTTAAAATGGAACAGATGAACATCTTTTTCAATACACACACCCTTCTTACATGAAGGGAGGGCAGAATCCTTTTGAACATGAAGTTTCACATGAACTTTGGCTCATGAGGCCAAAAATAATTTCTTCCTAGCTATTCTGAATGGCTGGTCTTGGGATAATTCACATCACACTGAGCACCAGAATGATACTGAAAATCATCCCTATATAAAGTCCAGCTTTTGACACTATACTAATAGTGATTTTTAAAATTACAGTAAATTACAGTCCCTCCTTATCCATAGATTATTTATCTACAGATTCAACCATCCAAGGCTTGAAAATATGTTTTAAAAATATATACCTTATTTTCCTGCGTATAAGACTACTTTTTTACCTGCAAATTCTGTGGCTAAAGTGGGGGGGGGTTAGTCTTATACGCTGGATAGAAGGATAATGAGGATAGAGGTGCTAAAACTCTATATTTTGACTGGAAAAATGGGGGGTCGTCTTATACGTGGGTCGTCTTATACGCCGGAAAATACGGTATTCCAAAAAGCAAACCTTGATTTTACCATTTTATATAAAGAACGCCATTTTACTATGCCTTTGTATTTAATAGGACTTAAGCATCCACAGATTTTGGTATCTAGAGGGCCCTGGACCAAAAGCCCCACAGACAGCAAAGGCCCACTGTATAAGAAGACTTCTATGCAGAATTCCAGGGGGAGGGAAGGAATCCTATTGGAAATATCTGACTCCCTTATAAGAATTTTTTAAGTTGTTCTGTATCTCAGTATTAAAGCACTGAGAGTAACTAAATACAAATTATGTCTTCCCACTCAACAGACCTCACCAGATTTTATTATGACTTATTATTATGGCTTCTGGAAAGCAGTCAAGAAGATTTTGCCTTTTTAAATTCCAAGTTCCATCTATGATTGAGTTAGAAAAGGGTCTGATTATTAATGTGTTTACTCCACTTACAACCAGGTGAGCCCACATAAGTCTTTGACTGTACATGAGTCTCACTGGTCCTGGCCCTTGTGGACAGTAAGCTGCTCTGAATACAATTTGCTTTGCAAAAAAAATGTAGTATGCCATATTTGCTATGATGATGGGCAAAATGCAATGAATTGGCTGACACTTTTTTTTAAAAAACCAACAAGATGTATTTTAAACTTGCCAGTATGAGGGATGTGTGTGTGTATTCACTTCAGATATTACTGCCACACAAACACGGAGACCCATGATGACATTTTTACGGTCACTTTTCAGCTCAGAATGACACTTCAATATATGAATTATGTATGCAATTTTTACTACACAATCCTTGTACCCCTAACTTAAAATTCACATTATCAACCAGATCCTATCCCCATAAAACATGATGTGGTATTAAATGTTACACTCTCCTCTCACACAACCAGGAGCTGAATATTCATCAAGTCAAAACAGTTCATGCATCAGTCTAAAAATAATAATAATCTCAGCTTCGTTGGTATTTCTGATTAGGGTGGCAGCTCTCACCTGCCCCATCCTTTCCCTTGCCTCCTCTTTTAATTTAAGTACTTGCTCCAAAGATGCGGATGATTTCAAAACAGGATGAACTTTTAAAGTGCAACCACAATATGTCAAATCAGTCACCCTTTTCTGAATTACTGTATATGCCCTAGTTACTGAATCATAGTTATTGCTGTTTAAATCATATCAGTATCGGGCCAATGTCAGATACAGTGCACGGTCGAATAGATATATCACCTGGTAAATTAAAACACTGATATAGTACAGCTGCTAACATTTATAAAAGCAATTACACTTGGAACTAAACCGGATAGGACTACTTGTGATATCCTTGATATATTAACTTCTCAAGAGATCCCATAATGATGACGATGAGAGTAGTGAGCTGTTTGTGCATGAAGGTGTGTGTGTGTATAAAACATCTCTGAGAACAGTTCTCAATAAATCAACGTGATAAACTTTGCCTTTTAAAAAAAAATTTCTGGAGTTCCACTAGGGCAAGAGGCAACAGTCTGCCTTTGAATGTGGTGGGCTGGGTTTTTAAAAATGATATTCTTTCATTCATTGGTGGCTGCTGGCCTCCATATCAGTGGTGGAAGGGTGAATCAGCTCTGCGTTTTAGACTGAAATTTGAAGGACCTATTGAAGATGCTGAGCCTACAGTGAGGGGGAATATAGGGTTAAGCTCATTAAGTATCTCCTTTAAAGTTCCAGCTAAAACAGAGAAGGGATTCACCACTCTATTGATATGGAAACCACCAGTGGCCCTGTTTCCTATGAATAAACAGCCTCCTATATCATCATGTGGCTAATGTTGGCTTCTCAAGCAAGCTGTAAACAAAAGATCCAAAAGGACTTGTTCAGAAGTCCTTCCTTAAGGATAGGGCTATGAACCTTACAAATCTCCTGCATCTCATTGTGAACTATAGGACAACCAAAGATGGACTCTTGAACCTTTGCTACATGCAGTTTAGGTGACTGGAGAAAGGATTTGTTGCCCATTCCAGCTAGGAATATTATCCTCTGGCCAGGGAAATGAGGTGATGAGTGGAATAAACTCACATTGCTGGAGAAGGCTACCTATATCTAACCTGTGTCTAGCTAATCTCCAGACTACAGCTTGCTGTCTCTGAGATCAGTGGCATTTCCAGCCCAGGAGTCACCTAGTGCAGGGGGTGAGGCTTCCAGGGAGTGGGGCTTATGGAGGTAGGACCAAAAGGGCAGCCTTCTCCCAAGCCTTCCATGTCCATGGAGGACTCACAGGGCATCCTCCCTTCCTCTCCTCTGTGCCCTCAAGTCCTCTGAGGACTCAGAAGCAAGCCTTTTCCTCCCTCCCTCCATGCCTTCTGAGTCACACTGGATTTGGAAGACAGCTGGGGGGATGGGAGCAGCAGCACTGCTGCGCCTCCTCCTCTGTCCTGGGCTTCCTTCCTGCAGAGGGAGCCATGGACAGAGGAGCCTGGAAGGACACACATGCACCCCTCCTACTCCAAAGGAGAGGGGCCCAACTGGGTGTCCCCCCCCTTTCTGAGTGTCACCCAGTCTGGTCCGCACCCCCTAGTGATGCAACTGTCTGAAATTCCTACTTGCTTTTGGTCTGAGTATTTGATTCTCTTTTTTTAAGAAAGTGTAAACAGTGACACCAAAAAAGACCTAACAAACCAACTTAAAACCTTTGCAGACTGCCAGAAATAGTGCAAATTGAGTCCACTTTAACTGTCCAGACTCAGTGCTAGGGAATCATGGGAACTGTAGTTTATTATGTCACCAGAGCTCTCTGACAGAGAAGGCTCAATGTCTCAGAAAAAAATACAATTCCCATGATTCCCTAGCACTGAGCCAGGGCAGTTAAAATGTCCTCAATTTGCACTATTTCTGGCAGTTTGCAAAGGCCCTTAATGGACTATCTTTTAAGTATGGCATGTTTCTACTAGTACTTATCCTATCCATTGTTAGACACACAGTTAACAGAAGTGTGCATATGTAGAACAAATTATTGTAAAATAATAATAATAATAATAATAATAATAATAATAATAATCTGCCAGAGATTCTTTCACAGAACTGTAGGAGATCCAATTTTTATATGAAATTCCTCCCTTATGTCAATACTAACCTGTGCCTCAGTTATTCCTGATAAATGTTTGCCAAGACTCTCCTTGAAAATCTCTAGTGAAGGAGAGCCAACAGCCTCTGTAAGCAATATATTGATGCATTGAACCTCTTTGTCAGTGGACTTGGTAAGGTTTTGGAGGACTGATAATGCAGACAACATGTCTCCTGTAGTCTAAATTTGGGCCACGGCTGGAATACTCCAATATCCAATTACAATATGAGAGTTTCAAAATGAGGCACAGGACTTTGTCAAGGTTTTGACTTTATATAGTGTAACCTTGAACAAGATCTATATCAACTAGCATTTATCTAATTATAACATGAAATGAAGTCAAAATAGTCCTATAAGCAATACATAGGATCTGT
The DNA here is from genome assembly GCA_020142125.1 of Phrynosoma platyrhinos. Taxonomy (NCBI): domain Eukaryota; kingdom Metazoa; phylum Chordata; class Lepidosauria; order Squamata; family Phrynosomatidae; genus Phrynosoma; species Phrynosoma platyrhinos. The sequence continues at coordinate 62,830,372 of CM034703.1, read as the reverse complement.
TGTGGTTTGGTTAAATATTTCACAATATCATAAGTAAAGATAGTTCCCTAAAAATAAAGATTGTTACAGCAATAGTTAAAAGCTTGTTTTTAGCTTGTAGTTGAAAGTGTATGATTTTAAAAATGCAAAAGTGGAAAAAAACTAACAATGTTACAATCCTCAACATTTTATGTGACAGTTTATTTCTTTAAAATCATGGTTGAAATTTAAGTTTAGTAAGTCAATGAACATTAAATATTTTCCACTTCTGAAATGTTCAGAAATATGTGCTGTCACACTTTTGCTTCAAATGTATATCATTAATTAACAGGGCAGTCTTCGGCATGTTCACATAGAAGCCCAATAGTCTTTAGTGGACCTTACTCCTCAGTATATATGAAGACATAGGAAACTGACACACAGTAGAATACAGTCAGCCTATAGAGCTATCCTAAATGGGTTGGAATAGTAGTACTTGAGAAAGCACCTCTCCGCATTCATACTTGCCCCATATATGAGATTTGTTGGAGACACCTTCTCTATTCCACAATATACCATTGTGGGTAATATACCATTGGAAGAACATGGGAGAGGGCCTTCTCTGCTGTGGTCATAACCACTTATGGGTATGGTTAGGCAATACTCTTACAGGCTTGACTCACACTAAGGTTCTTATCAATCTGTTGATAGCATACCCTGCACCCCTCAGCTGAAAATGGGGTTTCATATTTTAATATTTGATATCTAGTGTCAGACACATTTTTAAGTGGCTATAGTGACCTTTGGAACACTAGAAAGTTTCACATGGGGAAGGCACGCTGGCCCTAAGACATAAGGAAGACAGTACCACAATAAAAATCAAATGGGTTTGCTGATCCCCCATCCTTCCCCAGGCTTTCTACATACCCTCTCACAATGGGGACTGAGCAAGTCCCATCAGAAAGCAGTTAAATGCCATATCATCTCTCCACCCTGAGCTGTGTCCCTGTTCGCCCTTTCCTATCAGACTATCCAAGGGTGTCTCAAATCCAATCAGTGTTTTGTCAGTTCTGGAGTTAAAGCCATCAGTTATTCCAGGGTCCTTTTGTCAATTCTATGGGAAAACCATTAAATCTTTGTTACACCATGCAGGAATGTTAAGTGCAAAACAGGATATAAATATCTGCCCCACACATGGCCAGTTCGCTGCTACAAACTGAGACTCTGTTCCACTGATGAGAGTTCCACTCTCTGTATAGCCTTCAGACTCCATCTGAGCCATTCTCCAACCTCCATGGAACATTCAAGACAGGTAATTATCAGCCCCAATTTCTCACTATCCAATCTTTCACACCTTTCTTTCCATTAGTCTTGTATGGTTCTTGCAGTTGCATTGGTTTTGTGTGATTGTGTGAACCTTTGCATATTTCTAAATAAAGCTCTTATTCATTGAAACCAGAGTCTCTCTGCTGTTAGTACTAGTATACATAAGTCAAAAGATCCCCTTAAGTTATCCACTTCACACAGGCTTCCTTTAGAGCTAATAATTACCCCAAAATAACAAGGAGACACTGTTATTGTTGGTGGGAACCCCAAGTCCCCCAACCTTTTCGGTAACACTGGCACCAAGTTTAAACATGACTCTTTATGAAAGCCTCTGGAGTCTAACTGATTCCATTCCAGTCTGAATTTGGCTTTATATTAGCTTAATTTAATTCTGCACCTGGAGCATGGTGGCTGTCAGAGAAGTGTTTGTCTCAAGCAAATCCAGGTCCTTACCCTCCCCACCGTCTCCTATCACACCCATTTTTGTCCCTCTTTAGGACCTTATCACACGCGGCCCACAAAGCGATAATAAAGTGAAATAAGAATAAATCCAGTAATAAACTGAAAGAAACCCCACAATATGCAAATGGCTATCAGACGCAACTAGCATCATCACACAATTAAGGAAAGCGCGCCCGGGAACCGTATTTGCCGTTCACACACAATTGAGAAAATCCCATACATAACCAAGCAATGATGTTCTTGCACATGCTCAATACAGCCGCAGCTGTCACTTGCCGCGGCTTTCACCCCTTCCCAAGCCGGCTCTCTGAGAGGGCTCCGGCGGGGCCTTCAGGCAGGCAGGTGGTCGCTGCCTCAGCCTCCGTGGGGTCCTCTCTCTCTCTCTCCCCCGCCAGCCATCCAGCCAGCCATACAGACCC
>CM034703.1:62800106-62815670 GCA_020142125.1 Phrynosoma platyrhinos | reverse complement strand
TGTGGATTAACCAGCAGATTTGCCCCCGTGTGATAACGTCCTTAGGGACTGTCTTTTAAAAGTGAAGGGGGCATCTTGAAGGCACTCAACAACAACAACAATAACCTTCCTGGACCTTGCAATCCTCAAGTCCTTTTTTCAGTCCCATCACCCTCACGGGTATGATTGATCATGAGATGTAGCTATGGGAGCTGGGTTCTATGTTCCATTGAAGTCTATTAAACCCTCTTCACACTCAATGTGGAAAGGCTTAGCATATTTCCAGGTGTGTACTAACATTTAAGGGTGAGGTGTTCATTTCCTGTCCTCAGTTTTACAGCACACAGAATCAAGTGAGCACTGAGTAGAACTATTGTATGTACACTGAATGGTTGACTGAGTATATTATAGTTGAAGAAACAGGAACAGTGACTGTCCATAGCTCTCAACCCTCCACACTTTCAGTGTATCCAGACATTCCATCAGAAAAGGATACATGAATACTTCTTCAAAGTTTGGTAGATCACTGGTTTGGTGAGTATTTCATTCTTCAGGAATACAACACAACTAAACTACACAAAGGGGGAAAGAAAACATGTAGGAAGTGCCAGCAACTAGTCATCCTCCCCTTGATTTTTTTTTTTATTGAAACATAGCTCTTCCCTCATCTAATTTGCATTAAGAATGTTGTATCAAAATGGAACAGGTACTGCCTACTGCTTGAATAACCAAGATTTTCAACACAAAAAAACCTTCAGATGCCCCTTTCATCTTCCTGCTTTGAGAACTCAGTGTTATATATGCACCTGAGAGACATTTTAATTGTTTTGATTCAGTCATTCACAGGAAAGGGAGAGAAGACTTCATTATGGTTTCTGCCATTTTGGCAGCCTGGGTATGGCTTTTTTAAAGGGGTAGCACACTTATCCTTCTTCCCAAGGAAAGAAATTATTTAATCAAATGCTTAAGGTCACCTTCCTTGTTGTTGTTTATTTGCAATACAGCATTGCCTAGAGGGTGCAGGAACTGAAGGAGCACAGAGCATCATTATTTGGCTGAGCAGCTTAAACATGGAGCACTGGAGAATGGTTTTGCATTTTGGATGTCAAATTACTAATAGAGACAATATATTCTTCAGTATTACAAAGGATTGACAGGGTTATTATTAGATCAAGTTATATTAATTAGGGTTAAACCAGGCAGTTTTCCTGTAATTTGTGACTACTCTGTAAATATACTTCAATTGCCTGATGTCTAGTTATTAAACATCAGGCAATTCAAACTTTTCTCTCTGCTTCTTTTCCTACCATTGAATTATTTTGATCAAAGAATCCAAGAAGAATTTCCATCTGGTTTCCTTTTATATTACAAAATTCAATGGTACTGGTCAGGAGTTGCAAATGCATCTGTCCCATTTTGTGTAATGGAAATCTATAAAGAAATGGCTTTGTGAAATTTTGCTTCCCAACCAGTGTAGCCCCAATTTTGTTGATTAATCAGCTTATTTACTTGAAAGTAGGTCAGACTGAACTCAAAGTGGTTTTCTTCTGATGAGACAATTTCGCTATAAACCTGTGAATCATCTACTCCACCCAAAGGCACTATTATCCACATTGTCTATTCCTTTGGGTCTCCTTCAAGGAAGACATTTTTGTGTTTTTGCAAAACATCCCTTTTAAAATAATAATAATAATCCTAATGTGTTTTTTTTAAGCTTCCACATGTTTCAGGTTTAAGAATAGGGGCCAAAATCTTGTATGAGAGTTGCATTTTCTAAATGCACTTATATCTGTGGGAATTAGAATTGTAGAGGGCTACAGTAGAGGACTGCTATGAAGAAGTGTTCAGTTACAACTCTTCATAATTCACCTACAGGGTTTCTTAGCACATCTACTATGTAGTTAAATGTACACAAATTTATGTTGAGTCATATAAGATTCTGGGAAGGGTTACATAAAACAGCTTGCTTTGGGGAAAGATACAGTTTAGCTACATAGTGCTAATTTTGAAGACAGTCCTGCATGGCTCAGCATAGCATAGTAGTTCCATTTGATCCTACTGTAGAGCTACTGAGGCCCCAGAATCCATGTCTATTTGTGTCTGGAGAAGAGTGGGCATATTGCACAAGTGTTGGGCTATGTCCCCATAGCCAGACACAAAGCAATTGAGGTCTTGGCAGCTGATGTAATCATTTTGCATCTGGTCATAAAGCCAGGTACAAATGGCAGTGGGTGGGGGACTTTGGTGGCTCTACAGTATTACTTCTAGGTCAGGAAGTCTTTGAGCACTGCAGAGGGAGGGAATATCAAACTGCCACAGACAAAAATAGACATAGGCAGTTGTTAGGTTAACATACACCTGCATATGCCACTAACAAGATGCCAGCCCTTGAGTGCAAGATTCTCTTCATATGTGACCCCTGCCCAGCTGGGTGGGAAGACCAGAGTTGGAGGTGAAGTGCTTTTTCTGTCTACTGTGGTCTTTATCCATGTTGGGCAGCTATGAATCTACTATTTGCATTGCACAAAAAATAATGGTTTCCTTTGGGTCAGAACAGCCTTCCTCATTTTGATGTCCTCCAGTATGTTTGACTACAACTCTCATATCAACCTTAGTAAATATGACCATTGGTTGAGGATGCATGGGTCAGATGTAAGATACATAATGGAAACATTCACCTTGGGACAGGCCATTTCATTTCTCATTCTTTCATGCATTTTTTCAGATGTGGCTGGACTTCAGCTCCCATCAGACCTTCACAGCATGGCCCATGGAGAAGATGGAAGATAGGTGCCCTTCATAATATCTGGAAGGCCACATGTACTCCACACCTGCTGTGAAATGCCTCTAGGACAGTAGACTGCTTACATGAATATTGGCACAGTTCTGTAACTTCCCATGTGCCAGTGAGGCACAATCAGTTATACCCCTACAACACCCTAGTCCAGAATGTTTTTCAATCACTTCACCCACAGAGAGATGTTCCAAAGGGAATGAATATTGCACACAACACAGATTCCTTAGTGGATGGAGTTGGTGAAATGTACAGCTGGCTTCCATCACAATGTGGACTTCCTCCAAACACATTCATCAAGATAGTAATGGAACATTCTACAATTACATGGTGAAGAGAAGCCCAATTTTTCTATTCTTTCCTGCCCGCAATCATCTGCCAGTTGCCATTGCTTCCATCTTGTCTCTTTTCAGTTTTGCCTACACATAAGCACCAGTTTAAATAGTGCTGAAACTCATCCAATCTTTTTATTTCCTGTACACAATCTTATATTTACAGTTCAAGAGATAAGGGTTTCTTGATATATACCATCTTCCTTTGTTCTACAGTTGATTTTAAAACCACCAGCAGCATACAAAAACAAGAAAAAGAAAACAAGCAAGAACAAAGCATTATATATGCAAGGTGGGTTTGGGCATTTTTGTTTTGTTTTTTAGCTTTTCCGTTGTCATTTTTTTTCCCACACAGCTTTCAAAATCATATGCTTTTGGCCATTGTATTTGTTAGGCTGAAAGGTGGCAGCTAGAAATGTGAACCATTTGAAATGATCCTGCCTTGCTCTAGTTTAATTTCACATTAAACTATATGGTGCAACCTGATACCTGCAGAGTAAGCAGTAGGTCTGCTTCATTTATTTTTACAAGGATGTAGTTTGATACCCTCTCTGCATTCCTTGGTCACAGTGGCAGCTGTGATGTGTAGATAGGTGATATTTTAAAGACACTGGCTGTGTGATTCTTAAGGCATGAGAATGCTTCTATCAAGATTGCTTCACATGAGGGAACAGCACATGGGGTGGAATATGCCATTACCCACACAGAGACACAGTCCAGAATCATCAATTATCTCTCCTGTTGCATTTGTGTCAAATGTATCCCAGAGTGAATGCTTTTGGCTTATTCCAGCTTGTGAAATGAATTAACAAAGAACATGCAACAGAAAAAATGTATAGGGGAGGGAATCCAGTGTCAACATCAGTGCCTTAGTTGTTTTTTCCATGTCATTCACATAATGGAAGAAGGAAGCCCCTATAGGACTTAACTACATGTTATTTTGAATGTTTCATTTGCCTAGGCATATTTGCTTTTAAAACTTTAAATAGCAGCTGCATTGGAAGGCAACCAGGATTGGGAGTACAGATGATATGAAGGTGAGTTTAATTATTTCTCCCCATGATACAGCCGCAATCAGTATCTACACACATGCATGAGGCATACTCTCCAACAGTCCTGATTTGGGAAAGTCTCAAATAATCCTCTATCCTTCCACTTTTCAGCTGTATTTCAAAGGTCCCAGTTTCAAAGGTCCCAATTTCTCTCTTCTTCTCCCACTTTTCCCCTTCATTCTTAGCTAATGTCAATTGCTACAAATTGTATTCAAGGTAGAAAAATATTTTTCACTCATTTAACTCAGCAAGGGGGAGAGAAGAGGAGAGAATGGAATCTTGTCCTTCCCGATATGCTCAGGCAAAAACAAACTGATGCAGCTTCTCCTCATTAATATTTTTTTTTTTTTTGCCATATTGATCACACTCTCATGTGGCTTGGTTGCACTGTCTCAGTTTTCCTCTATGAAATGTTGGAAGGTATAGGGAAGGAAGCTGACAGATGAGTCGACTATAATAAAGAAAGAAATGGAATCAAATGTGTCTCTGTCAACATTACTTGCCTGGGATATTAAATCACAGAACTTCTGACATCAAACTTTGTTAGGAAATAATGAAATGAAATGGGAATTAGAATGGGAATGCAAAACTGTAGAGCAGCAACACTGTTCTGGAAGTCATTAAATTACCAAAGAGCAGTTTCTATGTTCTAAGTGGATTCTAACTTGAGCACTTAGCCATTCATGAAAACAGTCTATTTGTATTAGCAATGTAATGCCAGAAAAGAATGTTCATGGGAGGTCTTGTAGTACAGCATGCTGAAAATGCTGGTAGACCTTTCAAAAGAAGTAGCCCCATAGCTCTCCATTAGTGCTCTTTCCAATCCAGTTATTAGTGGGTTTGAGGGGTTTTTTTGTTATCGTAACTACAGAAGTGCTGTTACTATTGTGTGTGTTGTTTGCCTTTAAGTTGTTTCTGTTTCCAGATTATGGCATCCCTAAGGTGAACCTATCACAGGGTTTTCTTTACAGGTTTTTTCAGAGGGGGTTTGCCATTGCCATCCTCTGAGGCTGAGAGACTGTGACTTGCCCAAGGTCACCCAGTGGGCTTTTCATGGCTGAGAGGAGACTAAAACCCTGTACTCTAGAGTGTTAGGAGCTTATCACACACCTGAAAGAGGCATTTTACCTCTTCCGGGTTCAATCTTTGATCCAGGATACACTCAGATGTTATCACACATAATTTGCTGCCAATTCTGTTGCGGTGCCACCAGCCGAATGTAGCCTGGGTCAAAGCTGCACTCACCCGGCCAATTTTTTAAGTTGAAAAACTTCAGTTTTTGAAAAAGTGCTGGCTGAGCACAACTTCAACCAGGGCTGGATTCGTCTGACAGCATTGCGGCAGATTTGGCAGTGAATTATGTATGATAACATCCACGTGTGTCCTGGATTGAGGATTGAACCTGGAAGAGATAAGATGTCTTTTTGGGCATGTGATAAGCTCCTTAGTCCAACACTCAAACCACTACACCACGCTGGCTTCTGCTGTCACTATTGGCCAGTACATATTTTGTACAGTCAGCCTTCCACATCCATGAATCTTTTATCCATGGATTCAACCATCCATAGTTTGAAAATATTGAAAAAAATGATTTTTCATTTTATATAAGAGACATCATTTTACCATGCCACTGTATTTAATGGGTCTTGAGCATCCACAGATGTTGGTATTCATGGGGGGATCCTGGAACCAAACTCCAGTTAATGCTTAGGGCCCACTGTATTTATGAAACACAGAAATATACATATCATTGGTGATCATAGAGGGTGTAAATAGTGGGCAATGAGCAGAGGTGCCCACCAGCAACTCAGCTTTATCTCTTTTCTCCACAGGGGAAGGAGATGATGTTGCTGCTCTCCCTGTGGCTTCCCATGGCTTCTTTCAAGGATCTTGGTTAAGTGGGGCTGGCAAGCTGGTAGCCTAGAACCTTGAGGCAGAGAGCAAGCTAGCCAACTAGCTAGAAGCTAGAAGAGTGGGCTTTTGTGCTCCTGTTGCTCTTTGCATGCATGCAGCAATATCCCCACTGCTCTGACAAAATATTTGCCTCACTGCTGTGTAGGGATTTCATGAAATCCACCATAGCATCTGCCGATATCTTTTTTTCCTTGTTCAGAAGAGGCAGCATCCTCATGATGACAGACTGCCTTGTTTCAATGTGGCTGGGTGAGAACAATCTGAGATATTTATCTATATGCCTGTGGAAAGTATAGCATAATTTTTGAAAGTGATGGATAATGATGTAAGAGATGCAAAACAAAAAGAAGTGAGAAGGACATTATACAAATGGTTTTGAATTAATACGCTTTGCAGAAAAATGCATATTGTCTTGCATATTCCTACCACCCAAAATCTTCTAGCATGTAAAAAAAAAAATCATACGGAGTGTTTGGCTGACAACAGAGTGGATGAGAACACCTGACCTGTTGAAACACATGTGGGGCCAATTATGTTTGATTCATACATCACTGCTGTTGATAATTTTGTTGCCAGCTTTGAGTGATCTTTTGGATATATACAGTAGGAAAGAAACAGTGTCTGAACCTGCAGATAATTGCACTCTGTTCTACTTCCCACATAGTTTAAAGAAGCAGCATTTCTGAGGAGGAATGAACCAGGACAAAGCTTCACGTATCTTTGTTCCTACCTGCCTGACTGACTCAATGATGCTAGCTCTTTAGTATCTTTGTTCCTGAATGGCTCAATGATGCTAGCAAGGGGTTTTGTAGAGATATTCTGTACTCCTATATCACTTACCTTCCTAAGGCAAAAGCCTGATTTAATGAGCCAATGTAGAAACAATGGTTAGGGTTAGGGTTGAAATAGGACCTGGAAAATTTAACTCCCACCAACCCATGAAACTCACTGGGTGACCTTGTGCCATTCAATCTCTCCCAGCCTTCTATTAATGTTATTGCCATTGGAAGAAAGAGAGCTGTGTATACCACTTTAAATTCACTGAAAGAAAAGCAAGATATACATTTAACTAATATAGAAATAAAGAAAACAAAGAAAGAAACAGGGACTCTTATAGTCTGTCTGGAGCCAAGCAGGGGATGTGATATTGGCAGAGAGGGAGACATTAGGGGCATCCCAGGTAGGAACTGTACCCCTATACAGTAAATACCCTAAGGCACCAGATCCCATTTGAACTTGGAAGCTAAGCAAGGTTGGACCTGGTTATTATTTGAATGGAAGACCACCAAGGAATGCCAGATGCTGCAGGCTATATCTCAGAGGAAGGAACTGTCAAAACCACCTAAGTATTCCTTGCCTAAGAAAACACTATGAAATTCATGGGGTCACCATAAGAAATAGGCACCATAAGAAACAGGTCACACACACAGTAGAAGATACTCTAATGGTACACAGAGCAACTGTGAAGGGTAAACTTTTAAGATAGAAGTGCCATCTATTCCAGAAATTCTTCTGAGGGCTGCATGACTGCATATGTAACATTTTGGTGGTAGACGATAAAGGAATTCAGGATCTTCACCACTATGATCCCAGGCTGTCTGTCTGTACTTCTGTGGCTCAATGCATGAGATATGACAATGAAGGTAGCTACTTTACTCCAGCTTTGATGTTTTAACCAGCATGGTTGCCACAGTTGAAAGACTAAACTATTTGTCTTATACTATATCAATTCTACAGTACAACACAGAATTTCAGAATTAGCTGTTCTTTTTTTTCCACAATAGAGAATAAGCTAGCATTTTAGTTGGATATTCCACAGATCATTGAAGCATTACCAAAACAGGAAGAAGAAAAATTCAACAGAATGGAAGGAGAAAAATTTGACATTTTCATAACTGATAAGAAAATCCATAATTGGATATTGGTGTATATTTAAACCAAATGGAGAGAGGAAGCCAGAAGTCTTATTTTGGAAAACACAAACTGTCACTGGCATCTTGCTAGTGACATACGCAGGCATTACTGACACTTATGACCGCATATGTAATAGTTTGGTTGTGGTGGAAGGGGAAATTCAGCACCTCCACAATACCCTGCTCCCAATTATACCAATTTGACAGACACCATCTGCACAATCCTCTGGTGTCCAACTTTTTCAATTGCTTTTAAAATGCCCCAGTTTCTATCTCTTCTTCCCCCTTTGCCCTCAGCCTACTTCAGTTAATCCAAACTGAGTTCAAAGTGTAAAAGTAGTTTTCACTCCATTAACTCAGGAGGAGGGTAAAGAGGGGGGGTTAAGTCTTGTCCTTCCCTGTAGACTTCGACAAAATCAAATTATTGCAGCCTTTCCTAGCTTGCATGTGGTTCCTCATTAATAACTTTTGCCATCTTGACCATGCTCTTATGTTGCTTGACCACATGGGTCCCCATTTTCATTCATGAAATTCTGAAGGATATGCTTTACTGCTGCTATGCCCTCCCCCAGCCACTTATCTGTCTGTAAATGGGGTATGTCTCCTCATGGCCATTCAGTGGCTAGAGAAAGATAGGGGAAGACAAAGGGCAGCCAGACAGCTAGTCATTCACATCCTGCAGTGTCCTTCTGGGCCTCCCAGAGATCCTCCAGAACCCCATGAGGGTAATATCATCTCCCTGCATTCAGCTGCAGGAACAGAGCTAGGAGGCTGCCTGGTTGCCCTTCATCCTCCTTTGGCCATAGAAATGGTTGCAGGAAGGAGGAACCCAGCCTACAGATAGAGTGGTCAAATGTGTAGGAAGGGGGATGAAACATATCTATCCCTTCACTGAACTTTACGATCTGCCAGTGCAAGGCAGGATCTCAGCTTAAGCCTGTACAAGACCATCCTGTCTGACTACTGGCTATAGGGAAGAGATGGGAGTCATGCCATCTCATTTCTCCTCTCCCAAACTCCCCATAGGCTTTTTTTCCATGGGGAGAGAAGGAAGAATTGCAGTTCTAGAGGATGTGAGCTTGCTTTAAAATGTTTCTCATGTTTTAACAAAATTAACAATCAATAAAATGGTTATCTCCTCCTTTATGCACTTCCTTTCGCATACAGATCCAAGTTCACATAAATTACAGTTTCACAATTGGTATGAAGTGGAGAAATGGGGTTTAATAACCAGAATTTTAAATCATTTCTTGAACTATGAATGTTCCATCTGACCATCTTGCCCTCTGGGTTAAACTAGTTGTAACAGCATTTTAAAGTACAGTAAATAATGAATGTCGGCCCATGATCTATATTGAGTTCCTTTGGGAGAGGACAGGAGTAGGGCGGTATTGGAGAAGAGAAAATTTGGGCATGTTCCCCCCATAACCCCCCCCCCCACAAAAATTCTCCTTCAGCCCCCAGATTCCTAACATTGAAGTAACTTATAATTCAGTGGAACAATTTGACATTGAGTTTAGGCATCCAGAGAAAAGAGATAGGCAAAGATACCAAGGGAATAAAGCAAATATTAGGGTTCTAGGTGCTAATGATTTTCAGTGCCTCACTGTCTGCAATGCTAGAAATTTGGAGACGGGAGGAAAATTTCATTGGTGAGGCAGAATTTTTATTTGAGAGAACACTGACTTCACTTAGCCCTCACTCACCTGGGTAGCTAGACCTCTGGATAGGATATTTTATTCTTTGGTTCTCTATAATGTAGTTCCAGTCTGGATTCTGGGCCCCACAAGTTGCCTTTTGTAGGAAAGCTTTCATTAGCACTCTGGTGAATTGTGTGGATGGTGTGTGTCACATCAGTTTCAACCTTCTGTCTCCACAAGAATCTTCCACATCACTCCCTGTAGGGAACGGATGAAGCCAAACAGGCAATCCCAGATGAGGAAATGTGACAGTTTTACTCTGGATTAAAAAAACCCAAAAACTAAGGCACTGGTGCTTCCTATTCCCTCTGCATCCAGGTCACATCTGTGGCTGTTCCCAGTTGCCTCTAAAAAGCAATGAATGAGTGAACTCCTCACTGTGCTGACATCATACCAGGAAAGTAGTCGCTGCTTGGCTGCTTTCCAGCAGAGATTTTCACCTCAGGAAAAAGAGGTATATATGAGGAGGAAGCATCTGGAGGGGAGGTCAGCAAAATAGGTCTATGAGCAGAGCTGTTGAAAATGAGGAAGCGTGTTCCCCTTTGCTTGCACACTCATGTGCCCTCTCGCATGCACACCTGCTCCCCTTGGAGTTTTTGCTATTGTTCCTAGCATCCTGTGTTTGATTTGCAATTTGTAAAGCTCCTTTGACACTCTGACTGTGAGTGCCACAGCTGCACGACAGGCAAAAATGAACATAGTCAAGGTCAGGCAGCTGAGAAGCAACGCCTCCAATTTCTCTTACTATTTACCTGCTGCTCAGTAGCTCTGCAGAACTTGGGCACTATAAACAGGCATGTCATGTTCCATTCCCATGGAGCAATTTTAATGCTCTTCACTACCTTCCTCTGCATCTTCCTCAAACACAGTCTCAAAAGGGAAGGGATTTTTTTTCAGCTGCTCTGGTCATACTCTGAACAAAGTCTGAGGGCAGAACAGCTGCAGAACTTAATTTAGCTTCCCAGTAATGAATTCATTCAGCTCATTCATATGCAAGTCATGATTAAGTACCCACAACTTTCAAGTAAGATAAAAAAAAATGCACACAATCTATTTAAATGGAGTGAGTGTGCAGTCAATCTAGACCTGAGAGGCTTGCTTGACATTTGGAAAGTATTCACTTTGGTGCACAGAGAGTTAGGAATGAGTGGGAGGTGCTACTATATGGACCAGGGGGAATTCCGACTGGAGCTAGACAGATTTCAGGCCATATGATAAAAAATTGTTATGATCTGCTGTTTCTGGACGTTGCTGGGAGGAAATATTGGCTACATTCTGCCTTTCTTTCTTAATGGGTTCAGACTGTGTGTTTTTTCACACCTCCCAGAGTCAGGGACCAGAAAGGTTTAGGATACTGTCCAATTCTGAGTCAAAAATATTGTGGACAAAATCTGAAAGACAGAACCTTTCCAAATACATTTGGGTTCAGTGATACACTATTCATAAGAAGAAAATACAGGGAGATGGAAAATATGTTTGGGGGATTCATTTTCAGTTATAGTGCAATTCTAATGGAGGGCAGCATTGCCTCCAATTTGTTCTTGACTTTTTACACTTCTTCAGCATGGTGCCATCCATCCACCACCCACTAGAGATGCAGGAAGTAATCAGTTTTAGTGTCTCTCAATTTCTCATTTCCCTTCACTTAAATGTGTTCCATCCCATATCCATGACAATTTTCTATTTTAAAAAGTTCTGAACAACAACAACTACAACAAAGAGTTTTCCATGTTTTAATGTTGTTTTGTACATTTTCTCTGACATGCATTTTTATGTGCACTTATTCATACTATTTGTAAAATGATTTCTGTAATATTAGCATTCTTGAAAACATTTTTTTTTTATTCTTCAGAGAACTGTGCCACAAATTCTGGGAAGTGTGAATGCAGAAGGTTAATTGCATTCTGATTCATATATTGATTCAGGAAATTCAAAACATGGTATGTTCTTTTAGAAATGCAAACTAAGCAAAATTATCTCCTGTTCCTATAACTGCATAGGAACAACCACTAGGCACAACACCCTCATCTTGTCATTGAACTTTCTTGCTTGAACCCATCCCACCCTGGGACTGCATGGTTGGTAGCATTATGAAGGGATTCTTGTTGTGTGCCTTCAAGTCATTTCTGACCTATGGTGACCCTAAGGCAAACCTATCACAGAATTTTTTTGTGGCTGAAAGTGTGTGACCCACCCAAGATCACCCAGTAGGTTTCCATGAGTGAGCAGGGGATTGAACCCTGAGCTCCAAAGTCATAGTCCAACAGTCAAACTACTACACCATGCTGGCTCTCTACCCTATATACAGCTGTCCCTCCACATTTGTGGCTTTGACACTTGCGAATTTGAGGAGGAAGGCAGGGGACTCTCATGCACGCTTTTCTCCCTCCTCCTCTGATGCTTGAGCTCTCTGAGGCATTGGAGGAGGGGCAAGAGCAGCATGTGCAAGTTCTCTGGCTTCCCTCTGATACCTCAGAGAGCTCAGGCATTGGAGGAAGGAAGAGAGAAACGTGCATGCATGCTTCCCTTCAGCCCCTTCCTGCCACCCTATAACTGAACCAGTTACAAGGCTTCAGGGAGAGGGAACTGGGGCAAGCATGCATGCTTCTCTTCAACCTCTCCCTGCTGCTTTGTAAGTAGGAGGAGGGATTATTCATGATTTTTCCATATTCGCGGGGGTCGTTCCCCTCTCCCCTGAAAATGTGAAGAGGCGCCTTTACTTACAGAAGCATATATGCCTCTACCACAGGGGTAGGCAACCTTTCCCCTTTAAGGGCTGAGGGACTTCAACTCCCAGAATCCCAGGAGCTATTGGCCAACATGGGACTATTGGCCAACATGGCTGAGGCTTCTGGGAGCTGAAGTCCCTCGGCCCTTAAAGGGGAAAGGTTGCCTACCCCTGTAGTAGAGATTATAACCAACAGGACCAGTGGCAGACGCCATTCAAATAATAATAATAAGTCCAAGACTGGTCTTACTCTTTATACTGTTTGGCAAAAAGATGAAGTCAGTAAGACAGCACACTTTTATAAGCCTTTGCAGTCTGTTCCTAAAAGCCTGTTGGGAGAATTTAAGAGCCTAGCTGGATCAGACCAAAGCCCTGTTTAATCTAGCATTCTGTTCCCACCAGATGCCCATGAGGAGCCTACAAGGAAGAAATGAGCTGGAGGTAGGACAGTCATGTTTTCTAGCAGTATTTTGCCTCTGATATTGCTGAAGTAATATATAGCAGAGATGGGCAAATGTCCGCTGGTAGATCTCAGGAAGATTGGTAATAGATTAGAAAGCATTTCTGACTGTTCAGTAACAGTAACCAACAAAACAACTCTCCTACAGTACCAACCTAAAATTAAACTGTGCAGTGAGGAAAGCTTAAGATAACAATGAGTGGGCTTCCTGTGTAAAGGGAAAAAAAGTGAGTTCATTTCATTCTAGGAACCCTTTCACACGATACAGTTATAGCACTATAATTTACCATTCTGACTGCCATGGTTCTACCTGATGGACTCATGGAGTTTGCAGTTTGTGAGGGACTAAGGTTGTGAGCCAGCATGGCATAGTGGTTTGAGTGCTGGACTTCGACTCTGGAGATCAGGGTTCAATTCCCACCTTGGCCAAGAAATCCACTGGGTGACCTTGGGCAAGTCACATTCTCTCAGCCTCAAAAGAAAACAATGGTAAACTTCTTAACAAATTTTGCCAAGAAACTCCCATGATACGTTTGCCTTAGGGTCACCATAAGTCAGAAATGACTTAAAGGCACATAACAACAACAAAGTTCTCTGGCTAAGAATTCTAAATACCCTTCCCTAAACTCCAAACCTCAGGATTCCAAAGTGCCAAGCCAGTTAAAGTGGAATCAGATCAGTAAGCAAAATAAATTTCTTATGCTCAGAATGTCTTGTATATCTGGCTAATGTTGGTAGCTTTTGGGTGTCTATTAATGAAATAAAGTAGGCCATGATTACTTGAACTATATATCACCATCATGACTAGACTACTCCTGCATGAAGTTTCCATATAGTATATTACTGAATAAAGAAAATGAAGAAGTAAATGGTATCATCTTGGTTGTTTTAGTTTTGTTCACTGGAACCACAGAACTGCCAAGACTTTTAATATACAATTTCTTCATTCTCTTTAGACAGCAAGAACAAATAATTATGGACCTCAGTACAACATAACTATTTACTCCTTCTTTTGGAATCACAGAGCTCAAGCCCACAAGTACATTCTGATTCATCAGGCATGCCTAAGATTCATAATAATGCTCCCCCTTATCATTTCTCCTGATCAAGAGTCTGCAGCTGAACTTACCATAAAGCCTCATGTTAAATTTACACAGCTGTTCCTTGGGCCCTTTGTTCTGTACTAATATTTATTGCTATTGTGTGAAATATGTTTTTCTACATACACACAATGTGACATATACTGTAGGATACAAAAAGATAAAACAGATAATATTGATCTCAGCATTTCTTCCACAATAGAAAAGGCAAGAACAGATTATTATTTTTTAATCAGCTCATCCTTTTGGAGAGAGTTGATGGAAAAAAGAGTATCTTGTGGAAGAAAGAGATGGGGCCAACACAGAGAAACTGGTAATGGAGTCTTTTTGAATGGTTTGTTGCTTCTCCCTTTCTCACCTTAACAATCACAAATATAAATCCTGCAACTTTTGTGCCAGTCAAAGGGCAATACACACACACACTAGTATCTCATGAGACAACATTACAAAAATGTCCAAGGAGTAGTGCTAGTTATCAAGGGTGATGTGCAGAACTTCTCAGGGTTTATTCAGAAAAGAAAAAATATTCTGGAAGCATATAGTGTTTCCAGTTCTTTCCATCTAGGTTTTACTAGCATGTTCCCAGGTTTTCATCCAAATTACTTTTTGAAATATCCTGGGTTTTATTCACTCCTCCATTGTGTTCTTCCTTCTCCTCCTCCCACTGATCATATGCCACATCTAGACTCATGCAATATTTAAGAAACTGATTTTCACCCATTTCCACTTAGTATTCCTTATTATCATCCAGGAGTTATAGTCAAAGCACTGAAGTATTTTAGCAATGTTATACTAGTTAAACATTGGATCACTTTGTTTTGGTGCAAATATTCCTCTTTCCCTCACTTGATCTCTGTTGAATATATGGCCTGGAAACAATAGCTGTGTTTACTGATGGCAGTCATCTTAGCTAGTTCTAGGATAACAAAAACAGACAACCAAAAAGAAATACATTTCATTTTGGAAAATATTGGGTTAATTTAAACTGACCTGAGAAGTAAGAATGAAAAGTTCTTGGTGATACCAAGAGTTGCCAGGAAAAACGTCAGGATGTAGAAAACATTGCATCAAATCACATATGATCAATTTGTAAAGGAACAAAACTTGGGATTTTCAGAGAATTTTTTTTCCCTCAGTGAAGTTGGCTTTGATTATTTTTCACATTTTTTTAGCCTGTCCTTCTTTCCTCCCAAACTCAAGATGGATATGTAGCATTAAGAGCATATGACCCACCCACTTCATTGTTCTTTTCTTATTTGGCCAACCAGATGCCTTGGTGAAGCCTACAGCCAGGATATAACTGCAATAGCACACTTCCTTGCACCAAACATTTGAGGTAAGTTCAGTTGGAAGATTGTGGCAGGGCTAAGGCCACACCTATGAATGGGAATCTGCACCTGATTCACATCAGTCTAAGGTGGAAGTGATGCTGGATGGTTTGTTGCTGTTCTTGTTAACTGCCTTTGCATCAGTCTCAACCCATGGCGACCTTATGGTTGAGACATCTCCAGGGCCCTCTGTCCTCTAATGTTCTGCCCAGCCCTTGCAAACTCACATTCGTGGTCTCTTTAATAAAGTCCATCCATCTAGCA
>CM034703.1:62778704-62795123 GCA_020142125.1 Phrynosoma platyrhinos | reverse complement strand
TTGTCCTTTTGGCTGTCCATGGGATCCTTAGCACTCTTCTCCAGCACTCTTTGCTGGATGCCTCATCAATAGTTTCTGTCAAAATACTGGCATCTAAGTCGGCTCTTATCTGAGAGATTTTATCTGCAAAGAAGTTGTTAAACATGTCACAGCAGGCTGTTGTTGGGTTAAGTAAAGGATTCTGTGCAGGGGGCACCTGCATCAGCTCCCTTACCCCTTAAATAGTTCTGCTGGACAGGACTCTGCAGACGCAATAAGTGCAGAGGAGAAGGATCTCTGCACTGCACGTATTGCCTCCCGATAGGACCAAAGAAAGCTCCTATGGCGAGTCTGGTCAGATAAGAGTTGAGTTTTCCTCCAGTTGTGCTCTAGTCATTGTCCAGCCCGCTTCATTTTCCTAAGCTCTAAGGTGTACCATGGCTTACAGTTTGGAGCGGGTTGGCAAGGACACTTGGGAGCGATCATGTCGATAGCCTTGGTAAGATCGGTGTTCCAAGTATTAACTAAAGCTTCAACAAGGTCACCGGCATTACCAACTATTAAACCTCCAAGGCTTTCTGGAATCTAATTGGTTCCATTAGCCTTTGAGGGCGGACCATCCTAATGGGTCCACCACCCCCGGAGGGGCGGATAGAGACTCTTAGTTCCGCCTTGACCAGGAAATGATCCGTCCATGACAAGGCAGTGGTTTTAGTAACCTCTGCCCATGGATATTCCTGTTCTGTAATAAAGACCGCATCAAGGGTATGACCCACACAATGTGTGGACCCGATGACCAATTGGGAAAGGCCCATGTTAGTCATGGTTTCCATGAACTCCTGAGCCGCGCCTATTAAGCTGGTCTCGAGCAGAATGTTGAAATCTCCCAGAACTAAAAGTCTGGGAAACTCCAACAGCAACTCAGAGACCAGCTGTGTCAGCTTGGTTAGGGAGTCTGCTAGAAAACGGGGTGGTCGGTATGCTAGCAGAATCCCCAAACTATCCCTGGTCTTCAGGCTAAGGTACATACACTTGAAGTGGAGTGTGTTCCAGACAGGTATCCTGGTCAAAGTCAGGTTGTTTTTATGAAGCAGAGCCACTCTGCCCCCCACCCACCCACTTCCCCTCACCTGCTCACTAACAGAATAACTTACTGGGAGGGCCTGCGCCCACGTCACGGTGCTATCCTCTCCCAGCCAGGTCTCTGTAAAGCCGGGAAATAGAGGGAACTGAAGGCGAGATCACTCTCAAGCAGTGATCTCACCTTCTTTTGTAACATTTGTTTGCTCCATTCTGTCGATATCTCCCATTCCCCAGCACAGCTCCAATAGCCACCCACACCTCATTCCCAGCCTCAGGTAAAGTGGAAGACAATAAAGCCACAAAAGGAGGGTAGGGTAACTAGGGCTGAACCCAATCCCAACCCTAACCCAGTTTCCATGGCAAATTAAATGATCATCATTCAAGTATTAAAGATATCACATTAAGTCTTCCATTTATCCCTCTCAACATGTGTAGTACAGGAGTTTAAACTCCTGTACTAAACTCCTGCCACTGGCGCTGAGTCACGGGGAGGAGATGGTCTCGGGCATGCCTAGGGCCACCGCCCACCTTCCCGCAGCCCCGTTCCTGGGGCAGATGTTACTGGGGCAGGCATTCCTGGGGCAGATGTTTAACTATTTCTATTTCTTCATTGTTTAGGTTGAACTTGTAAAGGTCCTCGGTGGTCATTATTTTTGTTTTCTTTATGTTCAACATTAAGCCTGCCTTTACTCTTTCTTCTTTGATCTTCCTTAGTAGGTGTTCCAGGTCTGTGAGGTTTTCTGCTAGTACTATGGTGTCATCTGCATATCTTAGAAGATTGATATTCCTTCCTTCTATTTTCACTCCTCTCTCTTCTGTGTCCAAGCCTGCTTTTCTTATAATATGTTCTGCATACAAGTTGAACCTATAGGGTGAAAGGATGCAGCCTTGTCTGACCCCTTTGCCAATTAGGAACCATTCTGTTTCTCCATGTTCTGTTCTGACAGTAGCCTCTTGTCCTGAGTACAGATTCCTCATCAAGACTATCAGATATGTTGACACTCCCATGTCCTTAAGGGCATGTATAGAAAGCCATATTAATCAAGTCTGATTCAGAACCAAATGACAGCATTTCTTTCAGACTTCTTATAGAAGTCCTTCTTAGGCTGCATTCGCATTGCAAAAATAATCCAGTTTGACAGCACTTTAACTGCCATGGCTCAGTGCTATGGAATTCTGGGAATTATAGTTTTATGAGACATTTAGCCTTCTCTGAAAGAGAGTGCTGATTCCAGAACAAACTACAGTTCCCAGAATTCCATAGCATTGGGCAATGGAATTTAAAATGCTGTTAAAGATGGCTTATTTCTAAAATGCAGATGTAGCCTCTGTCCTACTGTAGTTGTGAGGTATTGAAACTTAGTATCTATTATTTTACTGAACTTTACCCTAGGTCAGGGGTCGGCAACCTTGTTTTACCTGGGGCCGGTCCCTTCTGGTGGGCCGGGGGGGGAATGGCGGTGCGTACACTTGCGTGCACGTGCCCCACCACCGTGTGTGCCACCGACACCACCATGCATGACACGACCACCACCGCTGCCTCCACGCATGTCGCAGCCACTATTTTGTTTTCCAAAATGGCAGCCGCAAATCATTTGCGCATGCACAGAAGTACTGCACATGTGCAAATGAGTCGCTGCCACCATTTTGTTTTCCAAAATGGTGGCCGCCAAAACGTGCGGTGGGGGTGGGGAGTGGCGAAGGCAGCGGGGGTCAGCGGGAGCTGGTAAGCGGCGGTCCACAGGCCAGAACCAGCCCGCGGGCCATAGGTTGCCGGCCCCTGCCCTAGGCCCTAGGAGATCCAGATGGTGGAGGTAGGACCAGTTGCAGTATGTCAGATCCTCAGCTTTGCAGATGAAAGGTGCCAACTGTGGGATGTTAACTTGGATCTGCTGTTTCCTATTAATCTGGCCAGGGTTGAAGTGCTCCAAGATTTGATCAAGTTCTGGTTATGCACTCCTTCTGATGAGTAGATACTATATGAAACATAGCAAACAGTTGTAATGAAAGACATTTGTGATGCAGCATGGGGCATTTTATTAAAAAAGAAATGGGGGGAATCCTCAATGCATTTGGAAAAGATTCCCAAATTTGGCTTGTGGCTATAGTATTTTCAATACTGTTTTGGTCAACCAATTACAAATCCATGTAACAGTTACCTTGTCTAGCCCACCTTCAATACTGTTTTGTTGACCAATAAGCTTCTAGGTGAAAAAAAATAAGCTTCTAGGTGAAAAAAAGAATATATTGTACACAGGTTCCTATTTGTTTCTGGTCTCCTAAAGTAAATTTTCTATGCTCCAGAAAGAGTGCTGAAAGCAATAGGAAATTTGCAGTAGGAAATTTGCAGTATGAAGGTCAGCACAGATAAAAAGTTAATGCACTTGAAGATAGCTAGACCTGAAATTTCAGAGTATGAAGCTATTCACATGTCTTGACACCATTAAGACTTCAGGAGCCTACATCCTCCTCTTCTTCTAATACATTAACCCTTTCCCAATTTATGGAAATGTCATAAACTTCAGCTCTCCTTTTTGTAGCTTATCAAAGGGGAGCCTTTGACAAGGTTCCCCATGACATTCTGGCAAAAAAGCTTGTAAAATGTGGGCTAGACAAGGTAACTGTTACATGGATTTGTAATTGGTTGACCAGCTGAATCCAAAGGGTGCTCAACAATGGCTCCCTTTCATCCTGGAGAGAAGTGACCAGTGGGATGCCACAGGGTTCTGTCCTGGGCCCAGTGCAATTCAACATCTTTATCAATGACATGGATGAAAGAATAGGGGGCATGCTTATCAAATTTGCAGATGACACCAAATTAGGAGGAGTAGCTAATACCCCAGAGGACAAGATGAAAATTCAAAATGGCCTTAATAGACTAGAAAGCTGGGTCAAAGCTAACAAAATGAAATTCAACAGGAGAAATGTAAACTACTATACTTAGGGTGGAAAAATGGAATGCATAGATATAAGATGGGGGACACTTGGCTTAACAAGACTAAGTGTGAAAGGGATCTAGGAATCTAGCAAACCACAAGTTAAATATGAGCCAGTGGTGTGATGTGGCAGCTAAAAAGGCCAATGCAATTTTAGGCTGCATCAATAGAAGAATAGTGTCTAGATCAAGGGAAGTAATAGTGCCACTGTATTCTGCTTTGGTCAGGCTCCACCTGGAATACTGTGTCCAGTTCTGGGCACCACAATTCAAAAAGGATGTTGAAAAACTGGAGCGTGTCCAGAGGAGGGCGACTAAAATGGTGAAGGGTCTGGTAACCATGCTCTATGAGGAACAACTTAGGGAACTAGGTATGTTTAGCTTGGAGAAGAGACAGTTAAGAGGTGATATGATAGCCATATTGAGGAGGGAGCAAGCTTGTTTTCTGCTACTCCAGAGAACAGGACCCACAACAATGGATGCAAGCTATAGGAAAAGAGATTCCCGCTCAACATTAGAAGGAACATCCTGACAGTAAGGGCTGTTTGACAGTGGAACACACTCCGTCAGAGTGTGGTGGAGCCTCCTTCTTTGGAGGTTTTTAAACAGAGACTGGACAGCCATCTGTCGAGGGTAATTTGATTGAGAGTTCCTGCATGACCGGGGGTTGGACTGTTCTCTTCCAACTCTATGATTCTATGAAAATATTTTCTCAGATCATTAAGGATTAATGTATTTTTGCCGAAGCTATATTTCCTAGCCATAGAGAGGGGAGGAGAGGTCTTTGATGTAAGTTAAGGTCAATACTTTCCTTTTTACAGCTGAAGCTGGAGACATAAAATTTGAATCTCTTGGGGGAGTTTGCCTACTGAGAGCCCTGCACTAATTATTAAACAGTGAAATGATGTTATTACCTTGTTATATTTATAGCATGTTTACTGCACAGTCAATTGATTATGATGCTTCCTGGCAAATGACAAATGGGATATGACTGCAACAGTAACAATGTGGGGGGGGGGGAATCAACAAAGAAACATGGACACAATTAGCAGAACAGAAGGTGTATTTTTATGCAGCTCCATTTCATTTTTTTTTAATTAGAAAAATATTATCAACTTGCAGATCCTCCTCCCAATGGCATAGGCTTTATTTACAAGAAAGGCATAGGGTATTTTGAAAGGAACAGTTTCAGGGTTACACATCTTTCCAAACTGAAGCTCTGGTTTTACGGTTCATAGTCCACCTCTAGCAACCAGGATTTATAAAGGTAAGGAAATTAAACAAAAACAGTTCTTGGGCATAGTGCCTGCCTATCATACACTCAGGAAAACAAGGAGAGCCTGTTAGATCAGACGAAAAGGCCTATTTCATCCAGTATGTGACCAATCAGAGGCCTATGGGGAGCCTGCCAGTAGGACATGAGAGCATCAGAACCCTCCAACTCATCTTCCCCAGCAACTGAACTAGAGTCCTAACACCTCTAGTACTGGAAAACATGCATGCCCCTTGTGATTTATTGTTGCTGACAACCTGATCCAACACAATTATATCCGCTCTTCTTGGAAAGCCATCCAAATTTGTGGCCATCACTAATTTTTTGTGGTTGTGAATTCCGCAGTTTAAGTTCTGTGTGAAGAAGCATTTCCTTTTATCTGTCCTGAATCTCTTAGCATTCATGTTCAACAGATGACACTGTAGAGTTGTTGTTTTTGCCATTCACCCTTTTCCCCTACTCTGGGCATTTTTCATTAAAAAAAATACATGCCGGGGACAAAGGTGGGCAGAACCAGACTATTTGCTGTTCTGAAACAAAAACTCTGAAACAGCTGCAATTGGTTTTCAGGTAAGTTCTGTTTTTGTTAGCATAGTTAGCTTCAGGAAAACATCTTTCACCTTGGGAAGCACATAAACTGACCCAACAATTTGGTGTCATTTTAAGAAAAGCAAATCCCTGTCAACTGGGATTACCTGTAGATAGGGAGGGAAAAAAGGCCCAGTCAGTATTGCTTCCTTCCCAGATTCAACTTTTTTACAAAAATGTTTCCAAGCGAAATCTAAAGAAATGTGCAAATTTTGGTAAATTCTTTAAAAAGGTACTAAAATGAAATTCTCTCCCATTTGCATCTGCCAAATTCAACAAGTACAGCTATTCCCAGCATAGAAAGAACCATCGGGGGGGGGGGGAATTAGTAACCCTAATTGAACACTAAGATGATAGAATACACAGAAATTCAAAGAAAGGCTTTTAAGAGTTAAACATTCAGTAACTGGATGGCTGCATCTTTCAGCTTTGTTTTTCACTACATTTGATTTTTTGAAAATGTCAAATAATGTCTCAGATATAAATAAATTTGCAATTTGGGGTAAATTGTTATGGAAGGCGAACTGAAACACAACTCTGCCATCATTACCTGGATACCTCAGCAGCAAGATCTCCCACTATGAATTTCCTTTAGTTCTACGTGTCTGACTATATAGGATGTGCCACATCTTATCTCCTAATTAACAAAATGTCTCAGCGCCTACATTTATGGTCCCAACTAGATGCAGAAAGACTGTTCCAATCACTAAGTTGTCTGAAATAAATTGCTTTGGGATATGTACACACAATATTTGTCTTCTGTTCTGTAAACAGAAGTAGACGCTCTGTATCCATGGCCTGAAAATATATATTTTTTTTAAAAATATAAATTCCAAAAAGCAAACCTTGATTTTGCCATTTTATATATGGGACACAATTTTATTATGCCATTGTATTTAATGGGACTTGAGCATTCAGGGATTTTGGTATCCATGGGGGGGGGGGGGGCGGGTAACTGGAACCAAACCCAGTGGATGCCACACATACTGTGTGGGCTTTGAAAATTTACCAGTAAAACCCTCTTCTGTTCCTGTGTGAGGAGTTAATTCACCAAGTTGACATTCTTTTTCATTTACCCTTTAAAAAAAGGATGCCTTTGCTAATTGAAAAGACAAAGGAAAGCTCACTGAATACAACAACATGCATAGTAAAACACAGAAGTCCGACAGTCCAATATAGATCCGAAGTAATATTTATAAAAGCAGGAGAAAACTTACAATTCATTTCCTGCTTCTAATTCTACTTTTGCCCCCAACCAATCCACTTGATTAAAATACTTTGTAAAGATTGTCTGTTTCCAAAGCACTAGAACTTGTCTCCCAGGTGCAACATAGAAGTGTAGGTACAAGGCACTTAATAAGTTCTCTAGGCATGTATGAAAGCTCATTAAAGGGTGTCGAATGATTTGTTGACAATTCTTATGGATCTAAATCATGAGATGAATATATTCCAAGACTCAGTTATCCCAGCAGAGTACATGGATCATTTTTCTTTCATTAACAACGGAACAGAAACAACAATTTTATTTATATGCATGCTCACTTCCATGCCTAAAAGCTTGTCCCTTTGAAATTGCCAGCACTAAATCCTACTCAGCTTCTGATGAGGGAGAATTATGGAGCAGCAGCAGCCACCCTGTTAGAAACTTTGTCCAATGCATATAAAGAAGTAACTTAAAAGTTGAGTCCTACAGAATATTATGGCATCTTCTTCAAGAGGATGGCATGATCAATAATTTAAAATAATGTAATATTAATTACTTAATCCAGTGTAACTATACTGATCATATCTGTTAATTCATGGGTATATATAATTTGATCTGTAGAATGATTTAATATATCAGACTTTTATGTGAGTCTTAGATTTATTTACTTTATCTAGGGGCTGCCACGCAGCTATAGAATCTTATTAGTCATTTAATCCAAGTTCTAATTGATTAATCTGTTCATTAATTATAGCTGCACAAATTTGCATATGAATAAAACAACCATTCCAAAGAAGAAATCATGTTTTATTTGGTTTCACATGATGCATACTAATAGTAGAAAAGGCACCATCTGAGAAGGGCTGTTCCCTCTGGTTTGAGAAAGAAATGACTACCACCTCCTCTTAAAATAAAACTTTTAGATGCTGTGATCCTTTTGTTCTGTTTGGAGGGTGACAAGTTAGCAACAACCTTTGCTTCCTTCTCTTATTCTTTTTTTTTAAATCTGTGGTAGAGTGGGAAAAATTTTGCAGCTTGGATAGGTATGGAGCTGGCAAAGCCAAGTCCCTTCCTATTCACTTCACATTATGATACATCATACAGTGGGAATCATGTCTGCTTGTGTTATTAACTGCCCTCAAGTTGACTTCAACATACAGTGACCCAATAAATGAGAAACCTCCAAGTCACCCTATCATCTACTGCCCTGCTCAGGTCTTGCAGACTCAAGGACATGTCTTCCTTTATTGAGTCTATCCACCTGCAATGTGGTCTTCTTCTTTTCCTACTGCTTTCTACTTGGCTAACCATTATTGTCTTTTCTAGTGAATCCTGTCTTCTCCAGATATGTCCAAAGTATGATAGTCTCAGTTTAACCATCTTGGCTTCTAGGAAGATGATGATGATGATGATGATGATGATGATGATGATGATGATGATATCCCACCTTCCTCCCAGTACAGGAACTTGATGCAGGCTTGATTTGCTCTACAACCCAATTATTTGTCTTTTAAGTAGTCGTCACTATGCATAGAACTCTTCTCCAGTACAACATTTCTGATAGAGAAGGCTAAATGTCTCACAAAGCTACAGTTCCCAGAACTCCATAGCACTGAGCCATGACAATTAAAGTGGTGTTAAACAGGATTATTTCTGCAGTGTGGATGCAGTCAGAGCTGTCCTTCCAAGTCCTGGTCTTCTGATTTTTTGACAGCAGCCTCCATTCTGATTAATGATGGAGCCAAGGTATAGAAGATATTGAATTATTTCAGTGTCTTCATTGTCTGCTTTAAAGTTATGTCAGTCATCTGTGGTCATTATTTTTCTTTTCTTAATGTTCAGCTGTCTGCCTGTACATCCTATATTTGTGCAAAGAGGATGCTTTGGCAGCACTTTGGCTACCAAAACACTTTCGTTGAATGACAGGAGGTTGGATTAAGTGGCCCTTGTGTTCCTTTCCATGTGGCTAGTGTTGTTGGACTACATGTTCTAGCAGCCCTAGCCAGCATAGCCAATGGTGAGGAAGTTGCACTTCAGCAACATCTGGAAGATTACATGGTTCCCAGCCCTACGATAAATAAACTACAAGTCTTTGTTTAGTCATTCCCACTCTAAGCAGAACTGATGAAGCAGTAGAAGACATCACACTGTCTACCCACAATAAATGAGGTTTTTCATGGACTCATGGCTGAGCACCCCATCCAACTCTGCCCAAGGTACTGGGATGAAAGAACTACTAAACCCATTGTAAGAATGTGCTGCAGGTCCTTAGATATCTACTATTTTGCATTTAATCCATGAATGATCCAATTAATAATAATAATAATAATAATAATAATAATAAATTTTATTTATAACCTGCCCCTCTGCTCAGCAATCGGGGCGGCATACAACAGATTAAAATATAACAAGTTAAAACAGTTCCATACTCCCACCACTAACCCACCCACCCCTTAAAACAGAATTAAACTATCATGAAATTAAAAATCAAATTCAATTTAAAACAGCAAACCATTCTGACCGAATTACCTACATATCGCAACAGCGGAAAAACTGGCAGGTCACGTTCAATTCTTGCCAGGCAGCTATTCCGGAAAGGCCTGCTGGAAGAGATCCATTTTTACTGCCTTTTTAAAGGCAGCAAGGGTAGTAATAAGATGGATCTCATTCAGCAGGCCATTCCGCAATCTGGGAGTGGTCACAGAAAAGGCCCTCTGGAGGGATTTAAGCACTGGTGTTATGTGCTCCCTCTTAGGTGTACCAGTAATTCACCTGGCTGCCATATTTTGTAATAATTGCAGTTTCCAGGTTAAGCACAAGGGTAGCCCCATGTAGACTCCATCCAGGACTGGAGACTGTATTCCCAAATCTGGCTTTGGGCCCGTAACTGCCAGTACCTCTGTTTTGTCTGGATTTAGTTTCAATCTGTTTTTCCTCATCCAATCCATTACTGCTCTGAGGCAGTGATTAAGAGGAGAGACACCATCTGAAGTCTGAGTCGATGATCTAGTCATGGGGAGATAAATCTGGGTGTCATTGGCATACTGATGGCACCGAGCTCCATACCTCCAAATGATTTCACCCAGCGGCTGCATATAAATGTTAAATAGCATCGGGGACAGGATGGCGTCCCCAATGCTGAGGAACGCCACATTTAAGCTCACTTTTGGAAGAGCAACTGTCCCTGAGCCTCACTCTCTGGGATCTACCCGAGAGGAAGGAATGGAACCACTGCAAGGCAATGCCTCCAACTCCTAACTCTCTCAGGCAATCCAAGAGGATGGAGTGATCTATTGTATCAAAAGCCGCTGAGAGATCCAAGAGCACCAACAGGGTCATACTACCCCTATCGATACCCAGGAGGAGGTCATCGGTCAGAGCAACCATGGCAGTCTCCACTCCATAACCTGTCCTGAAGCCGGTTTGACATGGATCGAGATAATCGGTTTCATCCAAGACCTCTTGGAGTTGGGAAGCAACTGCCCTCTCGATCATCTTGCTAAAAAAAGGAAGCAAGGAGACTGGTCTATAATTATTTCTATCCGGGGGTCCAGGAAAGGTTTTTTCAGGAGTGGCCTAATGGCTGCCTCCTTCAAACAAGATGGTAATATAGCTTCCCTGAAGGATGCATTGATTGTATCCCGTAGGAAAATTTTCAACGCATCCCCCCCCCGGATGACCAGCCAAGATGGACAAGGATCAAGAGGGCAAGTCATCTTCCTTATTTTTCCAAGAAGCTTGTCCACGTCATCAGTACTATTATATTATATAAATTATATAAGCACAAAAAGAGGTGAGATCTAGGCAGGACTGAAACTAAAATGGTGGCTGAAGTAATTCTTTTTCCCTACTCTACCCACTACTATTTAAAGTGATTTGGCTTTATCCTAATAATTCCATTTCAAAAAGGGCAATCAAGATGTTGACCTTCAAGTCTGTGTTCTTATGCAACCATTAATCAAATTACTCTTTCCATGGCAGAGACTTCAATTGACTGTTTGAAACCCTGGTTGTCCAAAAAGGCAGTTGCCAGCTCATGGGTGGCCATCCTACACTTCACAGAAGGATAAGTAGCCTTTATTCAAAGTCTGTGGCATTTCTATTTTGGCTGCTTTAAATGAATCAAAATCCCATCTCCTGTTTTCAAGCACTAATCATGGACTAATTTCTTGGATAAAGCCTCTCCGAGATACCCATTCTGCCTAACAAATTGGCACAAAGCCCTGCATTTTGCTCTCCCTCTTGGCTGCTACAACTGTCTGTGGTGACTAGAGAGGGGTCATTGTCTTCAGCACTCTCCTTTTAACCTTTTCTAACCTATTCCTTAGGACTCTTACCTGGATAATATATATTGCCAATGCATTCAGAAAATAATAAACCAAAATTAACAAAAACCAATTGGAGATTTCACATCCCATAATGGTATTTGAGGCTGAGAAGTCTTAATTCCTGTTAGGAGATGCAAGATTCTCTTCCTGCACTTAAAACCAATATTTGTAAACACAGAGTCAACTATACATTTTTTGCATCACTTTCCTTTGCAAATTCTCCTTATATTCTGCTAATGTCTACACAGGTGTATCGTTGTATGACTGAAATGTCTGGCAGCTGATTGGGGATGATGGAAGTTATAGTCTTGCACATCAGGAAGCTGTTAGCTTGAAGAATGCACTTTCTCATTTTTATGCACTCTGGAGGGAGGAGGAGGAGGAGGAGAAGTAATTGAGGTTGTTCGTTCTTGTGTGCCTTCAAGTTAATTCTGATTTATGGCAACCCTAAGGCAAACCTATTATGAGGTTTTCTTGACAAGATTTGCCCAGAGGGGATTTTCCTTTTCCCTTCCTCTGAGGTTGAGAGAATGTGACTTGCCCAAGGTCACCCACTGGGTTTCTATGGCATAGAAGAGATTTGAGCTCTGGTCATAATCCAGTGCTCAAACCACTGCTAGCTTTCATTATTATTATTATTATTGGTTTATACCCCACTTTTTCCTCAAGACTGGGACTCAATGTAACTTACACATTAAAATGATTACAATATAGTTAACACCATAGTTAAAACTTAACCATTAACAATATTAAAGCAATTTAAAATATATGTTTTAAAAGTATAAACAGTTAAAATAGTACAATTGAAACAATACAGCACCCTCTTGAAAGCCCTTTGCCTATAAACCTTCAGATTTCAAAGTCTGTTGGAATTTTTTTAAAAAAGGAGGGAACTGTTCTTAAGAGTTTCTAAGCCTCAAAGCAGCCACTAAGTAGATCTATCAGCTGTACCTGGGAAGGTGGTGGGACTCCTGAAGATCTCAGGGCCCAGGCAGTCTCATATGGGGAGATATGGTTCACTAAAACAGTACAATTTTATATGCACTGCTGGTCAGATGCCAGTGCACTTGTTCACATGGACAGTTCCTATGTCAGATTTACTATCTCTTGCTTGGAGACTAGGATCCAAAAACAAGAAAACAGATAATGCTGGGAAAACAGACAATGGCTGGCATTCTATTAGTGTCATACACATTTGTAAGTAGTGTTATGCGTGCAGAGTGATTATTCACCATAGTGCGACAGATGTATTCTGTAGACAGTGGCAAAAGCAGAGTTGCATGTACAGCACCACTGTGCACTGTGTCTGTGTTTTGTGATTGCATATTGCACAATGGTGCCCAGTCATTGACATATGGCATCTCTGTAAGGGGTGCTGCTGCAGCACATCTCTGCATGCAGGTATTTATGCTATGCTGAAGGGATGTTGGAGTCCAGCCATCCAAGAATTAATGTACAATAAATTACAGATTTAACAGAACAAGAGTTAAAAATAAAATCACTTGAGGACACAAGCTTAAAATAGGCACCACTAAATGTAACATAAACATGCAAGGATTTTAGGAGCATTTTAAAAAAACACTTAGTTAAACATATGGACTAATACTGAACTCTTACTTTGAAACTATGAGGGGTAAAGGTGAGAGTCATTTTGTTATCACTGTGTTTTTGCAATATACACATATATTTAATGGGTGGAACCTTGGCCTAAAAAAAAGTGACATAGGAAGGAGAACTGAGATATTCTGTTGATCTGCAGCTGCTGGATTATATTACTTCAGCCACTGAAGAAAACCTCAGGGTCGAAATGCATCTGGCATCCCTATATTTATTATTAGTTGTACTTCAAGGGTACTGTTTTAATACCACTGTGGAAGCTGTATGTATATTTAAGGATACTATGCTTTATAAAGAGCACCACTATTTTGAATGCTGCTAAAAAACATTGACTTTTATATTATTGCCATTGTGCCCATTTTAAGCCTGTTTGTGCTCTCATTTTATTTTAATTTTTACAAAGTTTGTTCCACTAAATCTGTGCACAGTGTGTTGTCTGTATCCTGAGATTCTGCATCCACAGATTCATCCATCCACATCTTGAAAATATCCTTCCCCTGCCCCTCAAAAAAGAAAAGAAAAAAGAAAAAAGAAAACCTTGATTTTGCCATTTTATGTAAGGAACATCATTTTGCTACCCCACAGTATATTATGGGAGCTGACCATGCATAGATTTTTGTATCCACAGGGGGTCCTGGAACCAAACCCCAGTGGATACCAAGGTCCCATTGTATGCTTATATACTAATTTCTGTATTCTTTCTGTTGAAGCACATGTCTCAAAGCTACTTATAGCAATTCATGCATGTTATAAAAAAAAATCTGTATATACAGGCTTTTACACTACAATCTTGTACACTGGGGTGCACAACACATGGCCTATTGGGTGCATGCATTCCTTAAAACCATTTTTATGCCCCCTCCCCAACTCCACTGCTATTTACTTGGCTGCCAAAATTGAGTACCTCCAGCATGCAGACACTCCATGAAATGCTGTGTGCCATGGTATCACAGGTCTTTTGGGTGCAAGAGGGTATGTCGTCCCCTATATTAGAGAATTGCCACAGTTACTGCTGAATTTTGACAACAAAATAAAGAAGCAGTGTCATGTTCAGTGGGTGCCACTGAACCTTGGCAGAAGTGGTGATGGCAAATTGGACTGTGATGTGGGTTTCAAGGGGCCCAGTGCAGCCCTCCTCATCCTTTAGTCACCCCTGCTGTAATACTTACTTGAGAATAACTCATTGATAATAGTGGAGCTTATTTATAACAAAATATAAATTAACTTCACTGCATATCAACCAAATAGGAGTTGAATTGAGACACACTGAAAGAAATCTAATTCTTAATTACTCACCCCTACTGTAATATAGTCACAGTTGTTGCTATCTATTATCAAGTCAGCTTTGACTTATGGGGACCCTATGAATGAGAGACCTCCAACATGGCATCCACAGACCTGCTCAGGTTCTGCAGACTCAGGGATGTGGCTTCCTTGACTGGGTCTATCCACTTGTAATGCAGTCTTTCTCTCTTCCTATTGCATCCCACTTTGTTATGGTATGCCCAAAGAGAATAGAATCAGTTTGGTCATTTTGGCTTCTAGGGAGATTTCCTCTAGGACCCATTTAGCAGTTCATGTTGTCTGTATAACTCCCCCAGAACTACAAATGAGTTATTTCTTTTCCTGTCAGCTTTTTGTTTGTCAGAGGGGCGGGATACAAATTATTATTATTATTATTATTATTATTATTATTATTATTATTATTATTATTATTATTAATTTCTCCTTAATCCAGTAATTTAGGTAAGTAATCTGAGTAACTTAAATCCCATTGATTTCAATGAGTCCCACCAAGGTTGACTAAAGGGGCAAAACAAACTGGCATAAAATGCCAGCTTCCTGGCAGCTTAGGGGTGTGGTGTATGCATGACGCATGCCCCCAAGTTGCTAGGAAGCCAGCTTCATGCCGCCCTGCTGCCCACATGTGGGCCAGCTTCTTGGTGCTCTGGCAGTATGCCATTTAGATGCCACATGGTGCAGGAGTGTCAGGAAGCCATGGCAGGTTGGGAAAAGCTGGCTTTTTGCTGGCACAAAAGGAGTGGAATTTGCCACTTCTTTTTGTACTGGCAAAAAGCTGGATTGGGCTGCGGCGTGCAGTTGCTGTGGCGTCAAGCTGCCCCTTCAGGGCAATCTGTTCCGCCCCTAAATCTGGACCCGGTTCATCATTTCCTGTACTCAAATCCATCATTACCAAAAAGTACAAACTAGCAAAAGAAAAGAAAACTGCATGTCCTATGAGTACAGTCTATTGTTAATATTCGCTCTCAGGGAAAAAAAAGAGAGAAGTACTGGGAATATGTAGAATACCACAGAGATTCCTGTTCTTTTAAATATGAAGTTGGAACAGAATTTCATATATTTTTTCCAAGTTCTCTTGGGGAGAATGTGACATTTGCATGTCACATATATAGGCCTAGTTCTGTTCTTTTCTCCCTTGAAAATCCTCTGTGAATTTTCAGAACATGCATTAAATGGAATGAAAAAGGGGGGAAAACATTTGTTCTTAACTTGCTTTTAAGCATCTATCCTTTCCCTGACCTTCAGCATCAAACTGAAAAGAACTAACTTGAACTGATGTTTCTATGTCCTCTTTATCTTGTTTGGCCAAAACTTCAAAAATGTTTTAAATAGACTAGGATTTTAACAGTCTTCTTAATACATAAGTTATATTCTATTCTAAGGGCCACCATCATTGTCTCATGTTTCAGTCTTATGAACACATACCAGGAGCAAATTGACATGCAATGAATTGCACTGCTTGCCACAAAAAGTGCTTTGTGTGCCCCATACCTCTTCCGTTTCTTTTTTACCCTTTCAATGTGCTATCCAGGGCTTCTGCAATGTAACAGCAAAGAGATTGAACCAGGAAAATTCTCAATTCCTTTTTTTCTTTCCTGCCAGGAATTCTGTAGGTGGTCTTAGGCAAGTTACTGTACTGTTTCTCAGGCACAACCTCATATCTGCAGTATGATTATAGTACACTCTACCTTATAGAGTTGCTGTTAGTTTACAAAAAATATGCAGGTAGCGTGCCCACTCTCTGTCTCAGCTACTCAGCACATCTTGAACAGAAGGTCTCATTAATTTCAATTATGATTGTACACACGGTTCTGACTTGGACTCAGTGCTATTCAACATGAATGACTTGGATGAGGGAATAGAGGGCATGCTTATCAAAATTGCAGAAGACACCAAATTAGGAGGGGTAGTTAATATCCCAGAGAATAGGATTGAAAATCAAAATGACCTTAAAAGATTAGAGAGCTGGGCCAAAACTAACAAAAGGAATTTCACAGGGAAAAATGTAAAGTACTACATTTAGGTAGAAAAAAATGGACACCTGATATAACAAAAGTACATTTGAAAGGGATCTAGGAGTCTTAGGGCCTAAGCAGACTGCCAGAAATAG
>CM034703.1:62764024-62776451 GCA_020142125.1 Phrynosoma platyrhinos | reverse complement strand
TTAGGCACAAGGGTAGCCTCATGTAGAGCGCATTACAGTAGTCCAGACATGAGGCTACCAGGGCATGTACCACAGCTTCCAGGTCCCTCACATCCAGATAAGAGCGCAGTTGGCGTATCAGCCGAAGCTGATAACAGGCACTCCTGACCACCGCATTCACCTGACTAGTCATGTGAAGCGACAAATCTAGGAGAACCCCCAGACTGCGAACACAGTCCTTAGAGGAGAGGGTGACTCCATCCAGGACTGGAGACTGAACTTATCATAGGAAATTTCTTTGCTCCTATAGAGAGGCAATACATGCAGGGAGGAAATCTTTCCTCTCTGCATGTATTGTGTCTGCAGAGTCCTGTTCAGCAGAGCTGTTTAGGGTGGTAAGGGAACTGACACAGGTTCCGCCTGTGCAGAACCCATTACTTAACCTGACAACAGTCTACTGCGATGCGTTTAACAACTTTTTTGCAGATAAAATCTTTCAGATAAGAGCCGACTTGGACAGCAGTGTTAATAGTTGAATCAATAGATGAAGTATCCAGCAACTCCGCTTATAAGGTTCTGCTGGATCAGTTCCAACCGGTGAGTACCGATGATGTGGCCAAGCTCCTTGGTAGAGTGAGGAAGACAGCTTGCCCTTTTGATCCTTGCCCTTCATGGTTGGTCGTCCAGGGGGGAGATGTCTTGAGGATGTTTAAAAACCTTCCCTTGACCCTCTGGACATGAACAGTTATAGGCCAGTCTCTTTGCTATCTTTTTTGAGCAAGGTGATTGAGAGGGCTGTTGCTCTTCAGCTCCAAGCTGTCTTGGAGGAAACCAATTATCTGGATCCATTTCAAACTGGCTTTAGCTGATGACCTTCATCTGAGCATCAACAGGGGTAGTGTGACCCTGTTGGTACTACTGGACCTCTCAGCGGCCTTTGGCACGATAGATCATGACATCCTCTTGGAACACCTGAGAATTAGGGCAAGCTCAGAGGAGCTGCCGATTGCATTTGGGGCATGCATCATCTAAACGCTACACCTCCCCCCCCAGCACAGCCCGACAGCAGCCCTTTTGGCCCATCTGTTTCAGGCCCCAGTCACTTTCCTCTGGACAGGTTCTAGCTTGTCAAGAAGCATCTGTGAACAGCATTCTCAATTGTGGTGCTGACGATGGGACAGCTTTGAAAACTGCAGCTAGTGAAAAACAGAGAGCTAGACTTTTCGCCAGAACAGAATGTAGAAACTATATAACACTAGTCTTGAAGGTGTTGGACTGATTGCCAATATATTTCTGGTCTGAATTTAAGAGGATGGTGATGGCATTCAGAGCCCCAAATGACTTGAACTACAATATCTGAGGGTGTGCCTTTCCCTGCATACACTTGTTTTAGGATTAGGGTCTTCTGGAGGGGTCCTCTTTTGTCTCCCACCAAGGAGGGTAATAGAGTGTGTGCAGGGTGACCAGATGTCCTAACCACAAAGGAGGACAAGGCACTGCAGAATGTACGCTGTTCAAGAAAAATGGAGGACATTACAAAATAAAAGCTTAAACCACTAATCTAAATGTAAATTTATGCTTCTTACTCATGCTTAAAATGGAGGACATTTTGAAACTTCTGGACAGAAAGTTGAAATAGAGGACATGTCCTAGAAAAGGAGGATATCTGATCACTCGGAGTGTGTGAGGATATGGGAGAGGGCTTACTCTGCTGTGGCATCCTGACTGTGTAATGCCCTCTCTTTGGAGGCCTAATGACCGTCAGCATGGCTGTCATTCCAGCACCAAGTTAAAAAAAAAAAGCTTACCTAATTGATTTAATTTAAATCTGCAAACATGCAAAGTTATGAATGGTCTTAATGTGTTTCAAATGGGTTTAAAACTGTTTTGCTTTAGCTAAATAGTGATCTATAGCTATCTTAATAATGAAATCCACATTTGAAAATAATGCAGTAGTCCAGGACCAATCAAGCATATACTGTATCTCTCACCTAAAATAATGTAGTACCACAATGGTGAACCTGACACGTGTGCCAGAGATGGCACATGAAGCCATTTTCCCTGGCACGTGGAGGGCGCAGAGGAGGAAGAAGAGGCACACGCTTGTTCCTCCTCTTTCCTGATCCTCTCCGGCCTTTAGCTGCCTCTCCAGAGGCAGGGAATGGCATGGGGGGAGGAAGAAAAACAGGCATGCATCTATTCCTCTTCTTCCCTCCTCCTCCCCCCCCCCAGGCCTTCAGGTGTCTTTGGTGAGGCAGCTGAAGGCCCAGGAGGGCAAGGGGAAGAAGTCCCGCCCTAGAAATTCCACCCCCAGAGGGCAGAAGCTCTGCCCCTGAAGGGCAGAAGTCCCACCCTCGGCACCGGGTGACATCTGGTGCCAGAAGGCCTTTTAGTTTGGGCACTCAACCCCTAAAAGTTTTGCCATCACTGATTGTAGTATGCCAATATCAGGAACTGCATTTACTGTACAACTGAATTAATACAATGTGTTACTTTTCAATGGTATCTGTATCACGATGTGGATCCAGAGAGGATGTCAATACAGTTCATTATTTTCAATGTGCTTTGCATGCAAAGATACACATACAATCCCATTTGTGTTTGACTTCAGCCAGTCTGGTACATCTGATTGAACTGGAGAGTTTGGTGATTTAATGTGCCTCATTCCTTGGACATAACAGAGGAAGAACAGGAGCACTGATCTGTTTGCAGACCCATTCCCCTTTTCTCTGTGACTCCCACACTCTGATGTAATATGGTAAAACAAATCACCAAAAACTGGGGAAGAGGAATTTTTTACAAAATTGAAAGTGACCATGAAGGCACATATTTTAGCTTACTACTAGTTACATCCTTTCCTTTTGGAACCATTAATATATGAGGATTACTCTTCTGCAATGCCATCCCACTCTGTTCCAACAATGTCTGGATGAAAGCAAGCAGGTTAGCTAGGAATGAAGAAACTGTGGACCTCCAGATTTTTCTGGAGTTTCCATAAGTTCTAACCAAAGTAACCAATGCCCATTTGTGCTGAAAGATGTAGTCCAGCAATACCTACAAGGCCACAGTTTCCCCATCACTGTTGAAGACAGTGTCAACCAGTTAAAAAGACCACATGATTGTCACAGCCCATGTGGTTGTTCCATTCATACACTTTGAAAAGAGTGTAGCATCATGTGGTGAGCAAAGTAGTTCTCACAGTGCTATAGGTGAATGAAAATGGAGCCTAATCTTGCTACACATTGTTCTGCAGTGGCTCCCCAAATCCATGGATTCTGCATCCACAGATCCCACCATCCATGGCATGAAAATATTTTTTTAAAAAATCCAAAAAGCAAACCTTGATTTTGCCATTTTATAAAAGGGACACCATTTTACTATACCATTGTACATAATGGGACTTGAGCATCCATTGATTTTAATATCTACAGGGAGTCCTGAACCAAACCTCAGCAGATAGCAAGAGTTCAGAGCCATGTCCCAATATTTGGGTTAAATGCATGTTTTTACAATATAGAAAGGCTTGTAGCATGCCAACCATCACTTAAAAGTATCTAGTTCTAGTAATTAATTGATATGATTTATTTCAAAGTTTTTAAGAAGGTTTCTCCAGTTATATACACCTTTTCTGTGTTTCATAGGTAGAAGTCCTTGTGAAAGTCAAAAGCTTTGTTGTAGTATATAATTATATGACTGATCTATGGCTCAGAAAGGAGATCTTTTGCTAGTAGCTGGCCAGTTTCCCAGTTTAATAAATATACTTCAGCTTATTTGGTATTAATTTATGGGATGAAAAATCTGTTATCTCCAGCAGTCATCATCATTACCACCACCATCATCAATTACTGCTACTTCTACTACTACTACTTCTATAGCCGCTTTAGTGTACAACCTTCATCTGAGATTGACAGTGGGAATGTGTCCCTGTGGATGCTTTTGGACCTCTCAGTAGCATATGATACATTGGCCATAGTATCTTCCTGGAATGCCCAGGAGATTTGAGAATTGGAAGCACTGTGCTTCAGTAGTTCAGGTCATATCTCTCAGGCAGATTCCAGATGGTAGTGCTTGGGTAGTGCAAGCAAGGAGCTGTTATATGGCATACCACAAGGTACCATTCTATCGCCAGTGCTATTCAACATCTACATAAAACTGCTGGGAGATCACCTGGAGGCATGAGGTGGGGTGCTGTCAGTATGCTAATGATACCCAAATAAATTTCTCCATGCCTTTAAAAACAGATTCAGCTAAGGATAGTATGTCTTCTCTGAATGATTGCCTGGAAGAAGTAATGGAAAGGATGAGGAAAAACAAATTGAAGCTGAATCTAAACAAGACACAGGTGATTACTGTCAAGGGTCTTAACAGGGTTTT
Organism: Phrynosoma platyrhinos; assembly: GCA_020142125.1. Classification (NCBI taxonomy): domain Eukaryota; kingdom Metazoa; phylum Chordata; class Lepidosauria; order Squamata; family Phrynosomatidae; genus Phrynosoma; species Phrynosoma platyrhinos. Next base: position 62,772,098 of record CM034703.1, on the reverse strand, counting down.
GGAAGTGTGTCAACCAGTCCTGGATGGGGTTACACTCCCCCTGAAAGATTCGGTTCTCAGCTTGGGGATGCTTCTGGATTTCTCTCTCCAAATGACAGCTCAAATAGATGTGATGGCCAAGAACACTTATTATTACCTTTGGCTATTAATAATAATAATTTATATCCCGCCCCTCTGTAGAGCAGTTGTGTTCTTATCTAGAGGTGGAAGACCTAAAGGTGGTAGTGCATGTGTTGGTAACCTCAAGGCTGGATTTTTGGAATGTGTGGTACATTGGGCTACCTCTGTATGAAGTTTGAAACTTCAGTTAGTTCAAACCATGGCAGCCAGATTGCTTACTGGTACATCCATGAGTGACCATATGACACCAATATTAAAATCATGCCACTGGCTGCCAATTTGTTTATTGGCAAGGTACAAAGTGTCACTTCTTACCTTTAAAGCCCTACATGTTTTGAGTCCAGGTTACCTACAGGATCACATCCTCCCATATAATGTGCCCAGTACACTCAAGTGTTCTGGCGGACATTTATCACAGTCAACCAGTAGTAGGTTGGCAACTGTCATCCAGAGGATTTTTAAAAAACCACCCCTGTACTGTGAAATGGCCTTCTGGAAGAGAAGAGAATGGAAGCTTTATAACATGAAAAAAGAAAACCAAAATGGAACAGGGAAGGAGCTGTTTTCTTCATGCTTCTCTGGATGATGTTGTAGCATTTCCATTCTCTTCCTGATGGAGATGGTTATAAGAGCATGCCTTTTGTTGAACAGATTTTTACAGTGCATGCTTTTATGACTGTCTCCTTCAAGAAGAGAACAGAAGTCCTACAGCAGCATGCGTAAAGACACAGAGAAAGCCACTACTGTCTTGCTCTCTTTTGGCACGTGTGTGTGTGTGAGTGATAAGGCTCTGAGGCTGAATCCACACTGCAGAAATAAAGCAGTTTGACACCACTTTAACTTCTATGGCTCAATGTTATGGAATTCTGGGATTTGTAGTTTTGTGTGATATTTAGCCTTCCCTGTCAGAGAGTTCTGGTGCCACTAGAAGCTACAAATTCCAGAAATCCATAGCATTGAGCTGCAGTGTGGCAGCAACTTTGAGTTAGTGTGAAAGAAAGGAGTTTGAGTTATGTCATTGGAAAGGGTCTGATTTAGCTTGAGAAGAGAGAGTGCGGTGTTTCAAATGTTATATCTCAATATATTGTTTAATATCTAATTTCTGTAAATAAAGTTTTGTTTTTGTTTTTATACACTTTTAGCCACTGGAATCGCTATCATTCCAAGACCTGAGTTCCAGACAAGGTGTCTATGGTGACAGCACTGCAGGTGGGAGAATAGTATCCTGTTGGAAATGAAAATGGTATAAATCCTCATAGGAGCCTTGAGGGCATTTAGACTGACTTTACAGTTGGTGTCACAAGGGGGACAGGAGGCAGTCCTTAGTTTTAATAGAGGTATGGATCAAGGAAAGCCCTCACACTGAGTATTTGCACTGAACACCATGAAGTCTTCCCATGTGGTGGATTGAATATAAAGACCCCCAGATTTGACCCAGTGGTGGGATTGTCTGAGTGGGAAACTCCATGTTTGTTGCACACAGTGGTGGGATAAAGGGTGGAGCCCTCACATAAAGAGAGGAACCTCTTCATATCAGGTGTAGGCAGCAATGGTCTATAAACTAAGACCCTCCTCCCACACTTTTCCATTGGTTGATTGGTAGAAGATGATCTAACTCTGTATTTCATTTCATTTTAATTTCATTACATCAATTTTAGAACTTCTCAAAACACATTTGTAAACTAGATGTTATGACAATATTTACCACTGCAACACCTTTTGGTGTTGATATATGGACCATCAGCTTTGAGTGCTTCAGCCATTCCCACTGTGCCGAATGCATCAATTATATTCATAGAGAAACTGAAACCAACATGCATAGTTTATAAATGGCTGTTGCATTAAGGTTGCAGGATTACACGATGATGTATTTATTAAAATCATTTTATAGAGCAGGTAGAAATCCTGAAATTGTTTTGTTTGCTTGTTTGTTTGTTTTCTGGCACAAGTAGTGACTATGGTTGCATGGACTGCTATACATTTAGCATCAACGAAGTTCCAAATTTCTCTGGCAGGGCTAGTTTACACAAGCTATTTGGTGTTTGCAGAAGATCTGTTCTGCTGTGTAACATGTTTTCTGATTTGTAGGTTTGCAATTACAGCTTTGCAATCACTATTGCAATCTCTATTTACACATTTCATTGTGTAGTGCCCTCCCCCAGGCTCTCCCCAAGCCTCCAATATGACTGTATTGACAATAACAGAACTAGCTGAACATTTGATGCTTTTTCCCTACGGGTTTTTTTTAGTGTTAGCAAAGAATGATTTCTCAGAGTTGCTTGTACACATTTGGAAACAACGTCTGGTATGTTTTTGAGATACAAAAAACCATTCTTGTAATTGCTTACCAGAAAGGGGGAGGGGGACCCATTCACATATGACTTGTCCCAGCTAGAGGAATTTGGAAATCATTTCTAAAAGTCTAGATTTTCATCTCTCTATTGGAGAGCAAAGTGTATTTATCATGATTAATTAACAAGTGACTTATCCAATTTTAATAAGAGAACATTGATTTGTCTGCTGAAGTCATGTACAATATTTCTGGCTGTTTCTGGGCAAACTAGAAGTTCAATGTGATTGACAGACAGAGGTATTATTAATCCAAGTGGGGGTAGATTACAAATGAAGCCAACATTAGGATGCTAAGACTTTTCTAACCTCATATTTTAGAAATACCTCTTGAAGAGTTATAAACTTTCCTTTATGATAACATCTATGAGGATATGGATGGTAGCAAATGGTAGGTAGGCTGGTGGGGGAACAGTGCCAGCATTTCATATTTTCACATTCATTGCTTCTAGATGCTCCTTAAACACCTTTCAGATGTCCATGCTCAGTTCTATAGGAGTTTTGAAGGATAATTTCCTAGTAGATTGTACCGAGTGTTTTTCAAATGTTCTCACAGAAAGCACCTTTACCTCTAGAATATATAAGCAGTTCAATTTTAGCTTGCCTATAGCTTTCTAGCACTTAATAGTATTTTTTGCTTGACTACCTCATTGTAATGCCTTTAAAATGTAGGCTTTACTGCTATGGTTAGTTGCTTATCCTGGGCAAATTAAATTAAGCCTCTGGCATATGATTTAAATTTTGTTTCAGCTAATTGAGCATCTAATGGGTGAGGATGAATATGAGCTACACTCAGAAATATCATTTTTAAAGCTTTTTCTGATTAACAACCATTCAGATGAGTTAAAAGAAGTATTTACACAGATAGTTTTCAAGTTTCATATGAACCACTGAGCCCTGGAGAAGACTCTGTAGCTGTGCAGATTATGTGGTGAATATATTCAACCACCTCCCATTTTTCTTGATTTTCCATGTTTATGCATTAATAGTTCAGAGCCAGTTAGTATAAATGTCCACAAGTGCTATTGAATTAATTTTGTAATGGTTTACTACAATCAGCGCTCCATATCTACGAATTGTCTGATGTCATGAAGAACTTCACCAGCCTACAGTCAGGTGGCTAACATGACTTGGAAGTGCAACAAAACATTGCTATGGCATTGCAATACATCAGTCAGTGAAACAAGTACTGTACAGTGGGCCCTAGGTATCTGCTAGCCTTTAGTATCCAGACCCGTCATGGATACCAAAATCTATGGATGCTCAAGTCCCATTATGTACAGATGGCCCCAAGCTCCCTCCAAAGCCCCAGGTTAAAAAAAATCCATGAATTGCCCACCAAACCAAAGATGGTGATCCAGTAACTTCTGGACAAAATTTTAGGTCTTCTTTGGGGGGGAGGGCAGGATCAATTCATGACTAATTGCCATGAAGTGTGTTCCAATAGTAGATTTGAAAGCTGAAAAATATGGGCTTTGAGGTGAAATGGTGGCGTTTGGCCAAAAAAAAAAATTACTTGGAGCTTTTGGAGGGAGCTTTGGGCCATCTAAAGAGTTGCAAATGTGCCAATCCAATCTTTGCCAATGTTGTTTATATCCTATAAGCCAGGGGTGGGGATTCTGTCGCCTTTTAGATGTTGTTGGACAGCAATTCCCAGCACTCTTCACTATTGGCTATCCTGGAAAAGGCTGCCAGGAGTTGCAGTCTAACATCTGGAAGGCACCATGATCCCCACTCTGATATAAGCAAGGAAACAGATTTACACAATTGTTTTTTCTTCCACACACCATCTTCTACATGTCATCTCAAGCCTTGTTAATTCAGTATTTGGAGTTGTCTATCTGTGACCGAAGATATAGGATCATATATCTTCAGCTAAGCAAAATAGCATACATTTTGCATGTAGGACTTTTGGGGATCAAGCCAGAACTACATAACAAGATTAGCTATAATGTGAGTCTGAAGAGCTGGTTTTAAAATTCAGAGACACTACAGATTATTTTAGGGGGATCTGGTATGGAGTAATTTAAAGTGCTGTGTATTGCAGTGTTAATATGTTCATGAACAGCAAGTAGTACAATACTGCAATCCACTATTTATTCATTGAATTTATGAATGCCCACAAAATTCTCTGAATGCAGATTATGTACTACAGATACTACAGAGCATGACTTTTTTTAGTAGTGGCACCCCAGCTATGGAATACCCTCCCCAAAAAGAACTGCAAGGTACCAGAGTTGCATACTCTCAACACCAACTGAAGACTGTTTTATTTTCTCAGGCTTTTTAAGTCCTCCACTCTCTTACACTGTTGGTGTTATCTTCATTTTTTTAGTTTGATTTTGTACTCTGACACATTCCTTTTACATTTTTACCTTATGATTTATTGGCTGTTTTTATGTTATGCTCTTCACTATTTGTCTGTGAATCAGTCAAGACAACTTCGGCTATTGAACCGTACAGTGTGTGTGTGTGTGTGTGTGTGTGTGTGAAACCCAAACAACTTTGTCCCATTCAAAAAGGTTGCCCATTCTGGCTTGCAGAAGATCCAGTCTATTAAGGAAGGGGGGGGGGAACCCAAGGGGAACTCACTTCCCCCAAAGTTCAGTAAGGACTGAGCATGCTCAATGACTATAGAGTTCTGACAGTAGAGCGGGGGAGATGTAAAAACATACAAGAGGGAAATGGAATGGAGTGTCCTGAAAAATATAATTGGCTGATTATTATTCAGAACAGGAGGACTCCACAACTACTCTTATAATTCCTACTTGAGATACAATCCGCACAGCTTTAATTCATTCATTGCTTGTTTTGTTATGTCGCAGAACGCAATCATGTTTTGAACCTCGACTACGAGTATTGGAATAAAAACAGGAGATGGCTCCTGTATCTGTAATGGTTGTGTAGAAAAGGAAATTTCATCAGACTTTGCTTGTTACATAGTTGTATGACAAGCAACGCTGGCTGAAATTGCATTATCTACGCAACCATTAAAAGTACATGAACCCTCTCTAGTATTGAATCTGGCAACCCTAAAACCTACAGGTTTTTCACAAGTCAATGAAAAACACAGTTTTGCAACATTCTAGATTCCAAAGTGGAGTTCTTATTTAGAGACATAAATTTTCCATCTTGTACTTTTTTTTTTTTTTTTTGCTGAAAAGCATTGCTATTGTTATTAACTTACTTTTGTTTGTACTATGAACAAGCTACCCACCTACTCTTGATAAAATGAATGACAAATATGGTAGCAAAGCTAGTCTAATCAGCTCTTTTTTTTAAAAAAAAAACAAACCACATTGACTTCTGTTTCAAGGTCTTCCTTTTTCCAATTAGTCTCCCTAAATTGATTGTTTAATGCATAACTAATTTCAAACTTGCATTGTCTTACTGATGGAGAAACTTGCAGCTCATTTTGTGGAAGCTGGCTCACATTTATCAAGAGGTGGCATTTTAGAAGTCATTATGGCTGGTGTTCTTTTTCTAAGAGCAGAATTAAAAGGAACCAGTTCAAAGCACACTTACAAGTTAGCTATAATTACTTTTACATTCAAAGTTCTGTTTGGGCTTGACACCCAATGTTGTACAGACTTCCATTCATCCAACTGGATTTCCTTTTCCTCTCCTCTTTCTGCATCTGCTTTATATCAGCTCCAAAGTGGACCCTCTGGAGCAAGTTTTGAGGGCAAATGAAAAACTACCAGGTATGAGGGAGAAAATGTCATTTTTCCCCCCCCAGTATTGGTGGGCATGGAGGACACAATTGCCTTTTACTAGTATTTTGTTGAGTTGGTCCCATTCACATTAGATAATTATAGCATTATTATTCCACTTTAAATGCTATATGGAATCTTGGCAGGGAATCCTGTGGGGAGGGGCATTTAGTATGTCCAGCCAGAGCAATCCGGGTCTTCACCAAATTACAACCCTCAGGATTCCATAGGATAAAACCATGGCAGTTAAAGTGGAATAATAATGCTATAATGATGTTGTGTGAACGGATCCTTGGCTAACTAGTGGCAGGGCTCTGCTATTTCAGATTGCAGAGGAAGGGCTCACATGATTGCATACTCTGCCATATAAAATATCCCTCCAAACAGAGCCTTCAGAGGCTCAGCTAGACACCTTCTTGCAGCAAGCTATTTTTCTATGTGGAGAGTTTCTCTAGTGTACATAGAGAATTCCACATGCTACCACTGTTCCCACCCAAGATAGCAAGTGATTTAATTACATTTAACAATTCAATGAAAACTAAGCTTAAACTCCTTATCTAACTCTACTGTATTGCGTAAATGGAATCCAGGCTTACACCCTCATGGAAAGGAAGAGATGTCTCTTTGCATCGCTTCCTGCAATTGTGACATGGTGTCTATGTTGTTCAAGAAGTCAGGAAGTGGTTTCCGGTTTGCAATAAGGAGTGGTGAAAACAGTCAGTTTGGCAACAGCATCACAGAAGTGCAGTGTGTGCTCAGAAGGCAGCAAGACCACTTTGGGAAGCATAGTTTTAATGGTAACAGTAAGCAGCAGCACCAATTTTTTGACAGGGCGGTTTTGGAGGCAATGCAGTAAGGTCATACAAAAATGGCTTAGGAGCCTATGTGTGGCTCTTCGGGTGCGTGCTGCCCATTACAATGAAGACGTTACAGAAATGTACAGAAATGTATAGGAGAGGGATGTTAGGTTTATTACAGTACCCAGTTTGCTTTTCTAGAAGATATTGCAATTAATGATATATTTCTTATGCAAACAGTGGTATAGAAGTGTCTAATGGTCCTGAACACTAGTTCATATCACAAGAAAAATATGAAATCCCATTAGCGCACAGAGTACACTACCCAATAGAAAATGACATCCTACTGCTTCTTGGTCATCCATGCAACCCTGATTTCAAGGTGTTTTGGTATTCAGCGTACACGGTTTCGTTTTTATTTGCAGACAAATTTACCATCCAGCATGCTTTCTTATCATGTTTGCTGTTAATCTTCTATTAGCTTTATCTTATCTTCCGCTTTTGTAAGGAAAATTTGGAGCAGCAATCAGAAACTAAGCATCATATGCTGAGGCAGAGCCAGGAGAACAAATGCTGAACGGAAGAGACTCGAGACATTGTCATGGCAACTGCAATCAGATAGGAATGGTTTTCTCAACTAGTGGGTGGCTGACATTCCTCACAGTGGGACTTGTAGCAAAATTTGTACAAACATTTCAACCGAGTAGCTTTAGGTGTTATTTTTTTTTTTGAATATAAGAATACACCAAACTAGCAGAAAATCAAGCCTAGAACTTGTCCTCTACATTTACTGTGATCTTGACTCAAAATTAGATTCTATGGAGCTCAGTGGCTCCGATTTCCTATCAAGTGGGTTTAGGAGTGCAGCCTGGTGTTAACCAAATGCATTTTTCAAACTGCATAACAAGAACTTTTTTCAGCATCTGCAATTCTTTGCACTCCTGGGAAATCCAGAATTTTGTCTGTTCTTTGGACTCATTGCTGAATGTTTTAAGACCACCAATATACACTAGGGCAGGGGTAGGCAACCTAAGGCCTCAGGGGGCCAATGGGATCCTTAGGTGGGAGTGATCATGTTCTCCTGGAGTTTCTTAT
>CM034703.1:62745931-62762699 GCA_020142125.1 Phrynosoma platyrhinos | reverse complement strand
CCAGAAAATACAGTAGTATGAGTAGGCAAACTGGTACTCTCCAGATGTTTTGGACTACAAATCGTACCCACCCTAGTCAGCACAGCCAATAGTTCAGGATGATGGGAATTGTAGCTTAAAACATCCCGTTACAATGGGAAAAACTTTAGTTGGGTTCACATTTCTGCATAAAAATATTCATTTTAGACCTCTTGAGACCAGCAAGGGAACAAAGTGCATCTTTCTCAGAAAATCATGTTTGTGAAGCTTGCAATGAAAAACACATTTGAAAAATGTGCATAGCTCAAATTGCATATATTAAAAAATACACATAAGAAAATTCATGACTTTTAATGTGGGAGGTAGTGTATTCACTTATGTATAAGTCTAGAAATGTTAATCAAAAAATCGGTCCCCAAAACCCAAGTCAACTTATCCATGAGTCTAAGTACAGTACTTTAACTCTTATTTAAAAAGGAAACATCCTCTTCTCTGAGTAGAGCAGCAAAAGGCAAGAGCTCAGTCTGACCTGGGAGAACCTAAAAGCAGCACTGAGCCCTATTACGCTCTATGGTGTGGCACTGCTTCTGGCCTTTTTGAATGCCTGGGTAGGAAAATGGCAGTGATAGTTCCCTCCTCATCTATCCAGCCTTTAGGCTGAGCACAAACATTTATGCCAGCCAGAATTTTGTAAATTCATTGGCATAGTTTCTTTTGTCTCATCCTTTGCATCTTTTGTTACTTTCCCCTAAATTTTACCCCCAACCTATCCATGAGTTTGATCAAAATCCATAATTTTGACCCCAAACCTGTTCTTGACTTATACATAAGGTCAACTTATAGTTTAGTATATACAGTAATACTGAGAAATACAATGAGTGTGATATTAACACAGTTTTACATTCCTGGAATATATTCCTGTTGCATTACTCTTGGATCTTTACAGGCTTCTTACATGAGAAATCTAACATGAGGTTTGAAACCTTCACTTTTTCAATTTAAATAATTATCCATGGACTTCATGGCCCAAAGAACCCCTTTCAACTATATCATTCTATAATTCCAGAGTATTTGGCTCTTTATTAATGCTTCCAAATCTAAAAATCATAGTCTGACTAGGTTATGAAGTTCTGTTTCAGTTCATCTTGCTCTAACTTATTTTAAATCATTTTGAAATTCCTTGTTAAGATAATCTCCCGAACTACAAGAAATATTGCACTCCCCCCCCTCCCCCGCAAACCTGATACACTGGAGAAGCCCTACATAGGATTCTAAGTACTGGAAAGCATTCACAAGAAACAATATATTGAGCTTAAATCCAATTGGTAGTCCCAGTTACAGTAGACCCAAAGTAGAACCAAATGGTGAATTACTACTACTACATTTATTTATATCCCACCTTTTCTCAAGATAACTTAATAAAAGTAAAAACATATACAGCTAAAGCATTTACATCATACAAAGGTAAAAAACATAATTATCTATCTCCCATTGAATCAATGGGCCTAACTCTAGGACTAGCCATTAGATTTAGGCCTTAAAGCCCTGAATTATTTATGGAAAGAAACCACTTTGAACTGGACAGTAAATTTTGAAAACTAAAAAATTTATTCAATTAATTACCAATACCACAAAAGGCATTTCCCCTGAAAATCAACTTTGAATGAAAGCAAACATCTTCTGGTTAAGGAATATTCAAGCATGATTCTACAGATGGTGACAAAGTTTTGAAAAAATTATAACGGAAGTGGGCAATCCTAAACTTGCATACTTCGAGTTACATCCTGTTAAACTTGGGAGGAGGACTTCCAAGTAAACAGGTTTAAGGCTAGGCTGCAGGTCTAACGATATGAAACATCCTTTGGAAACATGTTCTACAAGCAACACTATCATTTATTGCATCATTTTTTATTATTATTAGTTTTGAGAGAACAATCAGAGGTTTCTGGCAAAGATTTATCATACTATGGACATCATAATTTTTTTTTGAAAAGGTAGTTACAGGAGCATTCTGCTAGGATATTTCACCTAAATAAAAAAGTATTCAAAATTTATATTTATTGCATAAAATTATTCATTTACAAATTCTTATATTTCCCAAACAATGCATTTACCAATTTTCAACAAAATTCACAAGAAATTCTGCTAATACAAAAATTGATGTAGAGCAACTATGTAATGGACTCTAAAAAGAGAGTATCCAACATTTGCAAAATTATAAAGCTTATTTTAATGTTAAGACTGGAAGTTCTGCTAAATGTACTTACCGGTAATAAAAATGTGGCACAGATCAGATACATATAGTACAAAAATGTATGAGAAAAGACTTATTTGAATATTTATTCATTTTCAAGGAAATCATTTCTGTTTGTATTAGTGAAGCTTAAAAAAAAGCCAGAGTTAAAGGAAATGCAATCATACAAAACTTCCACTTAGGGCCGATGCAGACAGCCCCTAAGGGGCAGCTTTGTGACGCTACTGGGAGTGCCAGATCAGGGCCGTAGCAACCACACGCCACGTCCCCACTCTGCCTTTTTGCCACTCCAAAAAGAGCTGGCTAATGTGCCCCTTTGGCGTAGCGCATCTGCACGCTGTGCCAACAGGACACCCTGACTCCACGCGCTGTGCAGTCGGGCACATGGCATGATGGCAGCATCGGGATGGCCGGTGTGCAGTCGCCCTGCTCCAGCTCCACCCCCAAGCTGACCTTCTGGCCAGTCTGCATCGGCCCTTAGTATGATCTTATACAATTCTATAAAGAAAAAGTTCAATTGAGTTCAATAGGACTTATTCCTAAGTGTTTATATGATTACAGCCTTGACTTGAAATTGTAAACAGTTTTATTTGGAGGAGTAGAACTTATAGATCAGGGCTGGGGAACCTTTGATCCTCCAGGTGTTTTGGCCTGAACGTTTTAAGTTCAGTTCTAATTGTTATATTGTTTTTATGTTATTGTGATTTAATACTGTTTTAAGGGGGGGGGAGGGATTGTCTGGGGTTTGTATTTGTTTTTAATTGTAAGCCGCCTGGATTGTTTTTTCAATAGGCGGGGTATTAAATAAATTTTATTATTTTTTAAAATTATTACACCTCCCATCAGCCCCACACAGAATGGACAATTGAAAAGAAAGGTAAAAATCCCAAACATCTGGAAGACCAAGAGTTCTCCACCAGTTTTAAACCCACTTGACACCCAGAATTCAATGCAAAATACTTGATACAGAAAAAGTGTAACCTTGAGGAAGCTATTTCTCTCTAGTAACAAATATTGGCAACATAAGCATGGACACTGTTTAAAAAATAGAGGCACATGATTCTCAATGTACTGATTGCTACAATACAAATGGCAGGGCAGCTTTTTGCATGCCTTCACAATTCTGTGTATGTTGCATTTTAACCAATAGCAGATGAATTGTACAGTATTCTTTATTGTTCCATTGTTTTGCTTTATGACATCATTTCACTACATTCAAATAGTCAAAGCATTCAAAACACCATCAGCACACATTTGGTGCAGGAGATCAGAGTGTGGCCATCACTGTCAAAACATGTTTCAATGTATTACATCTGCCCTCCCGCCCCAACCCCCAAAGAACACTGTAGGGACAAAGAGTAACAAGAGTAACAAGACATATATATATATATAAAATAAGGCACATTTATTTTCATATGGTAATATTGAAATAGAAAAAACATCTTAGAGAGCATTAGTATCCAAATGTTCTGTAAAAAAACAAACTTGTATTCATGAAATTATAACTTGAATTTCCTTACTCTGTATAATGGGAGCAATTGCACATATCCCAAAGTATCAAGTAGCAAAATGGAAGGTTGTGTGTTTGTTTTTTAATATTTTCAAAAGAAGATGAATCTAAAATTCCTGGATGTAAGTTCTGCATTTCCAGATCTTCCACACTTCTATAAAGCTCTTGAATTTCACTCTACTTCTAGAGTGGGATAAATGCAGACTCCATGTGGAATAAAATGAAACTGTCATTTATAGAAGTCTTAAGTATTTGGCCAATAGCTTTGCCAGAGCATATTCAGGTTCGATTCCAAGCTGTATCCGGGATTTCAATTATATATAATTATTTAAAAGCCCCCTACAGATCAAAAAACCCATTTACAATCAATGTTCTCTCTCTTTTCAACACAAAATCATAAACATAAAAGCCTTAAACTAATATTTAACCTGAGATTCACTTTGTTGATGAGAAGTAATATTGTTTGTTTCTCCCCACTTGTATTTAATTATGCTGATATTGGCATGTTTTATTACAGCGTAGGAAAAGCTGGTTGCATCATGGCTTTTTTCGACATTGGATATCCACAAAAAAAAAAAAATCTAGAATGAATGTATTGTCACAGTATCCAAAACCTGAAATTTAAAAAATGTGCTTCTTATTGCACACCAATCTTTCAGAAGACAAAAAGTAGAAGACTCCTCTTTAGTAACCAAGTTCAAAAAACAGGTTTCATCTCAGATGAATTCTGTATGTGTTTATCTCCATAGGACTCATGCTGATCTCACTCATATTTCTGGCATCTGGAGGTGAATGCATCAAGGTTAAGGATGTTGGTGTAAGACTTTCCACATGAAACTTGTTAAAGAGTCTGTGCATTCTCAGCTGAAAATTTCAAAAAGACAAAATAATTACTCAATCAAAAAACCTAACACTAATTCATGCTTTAACAACATTCATCTGAAGCCAGGCTTGCAAACTGTATTATGGGGAACCTGGTTGGTCCTTAGAAATTTTTCAAGAATTATTCAATGAGACCAATAGAGATGGAGAGAATTGCACCTACCATCAATCTACTTCTAAACCTACACAGCTATAAATGAGTGCTGGATGGATTCTAGCAACTTACATATGCTATTATTTCAAATTTATATGCTGTAAATGTAAATAAATAGCCCAATAATAGGATTAAAAAGCAACTGAATAATAAAGTGAACAGATGGTGCATAAACACACAACAACTATATTACATCCAACAAATGTTCCATGTGACCCTTGAGCTTGTTTTGAGGCGTATAGTTATTAATTGATGTAGGATACAGTCTTCAATCACTGCATTCAGCTTACTACAATATTTATTTTTTTAACAAATCACACACACCTCAGCTGTTTTGGCTAAAGATAGATGGGGAAAACTCAGCTTGTCTGACAATGGACTGCACCATGCTTGAGATTAGGCTCCAGTACCTAGTGTGTCAAATGACAGACTAATAATGAAGAGAAATGGGAGGAGATAATTTGGTGGTGGGGAGATATTTTGGAGGAGGAGATGGAGAATACTGTGGAGATAAATGGGAATATTGCGAGGAGGAATCATAGAATCATAGAGTTGGAAGAGACCACAAGGGCCATCCAGTTCAACCCCCTGCCATGCAGGAACTCAAAATCAAACCAACCCTGACAGATGGCTACTAGGAGAAGGGACTAGTAGTTTAGGGAGAAATGTGGGTGCTCAAAATTACTATGCTATTCAGGACTGAAATAATATTCCATATGGGGTATGACCAAAGTACAATAGAGCAAGATTTCTACTTCCCTCACCCTGGACACTGTAGCCTTGTTAATGTAGTCTAGGTTTGCATTAGCTATTTTGTCTGCTGCATCACACTGTTGACTTATGTTTACCTTTTAGTATCACAGCACCTCTGGAAGTGGGGAGAAAGGCTCCTTCTTGTTTTCCCATTCCTAAAGCTGGAGGCTTTAGGGTCACCAGGCATACAAGAGTCTCCAGTTTAGGAAGTGGGATGTAGATTCCTTATTCCCAAAGCTGGAGATTATTTTATGCCCACTGAACAAAGGCCTCCAGCTTTGGAAAGATGTTTCTCTGTGCACACTGAGGCAGCAGTCTTGGGCTTCAGAGGGGGGTTGCTAGCAAGGGTTCATGGTACTCCTCACTCTTGAAGCCCAAAGTGTCTATGTACATATTCACACAACTGTCTTAGCTTCAGTCAGGAGCAGGAACAAACTCATAAATATGGAGGGCTGATTGTACTTAAATTGTTAACACTGATGTCACTGGACTCTGTCCAGGATTTCTGTAATACAGGGTGGGGTATAATTATTTTACTACTATTATTATTAATACTATACATAAATAGCACTGAGCTGGATTTATTTTATTTAAAATATTTATACCTTACCCTTCCTCCAGCATAGGATAATAATAATAATAATAATAATAATAATAATAATAATAATAATAATAATGTTTTATTTATATCCTGCCCCTCTGTCACGCAATCAAGGCGGCTCACAACAATTTAAAAACTTCATACAATATTAAAATACCATCCAAAATCCCACAACCCCCCACCTCTTAAAAAAGATAAAATAAAGATAAAAAAGGGATAAAATGGCCATTAATAATTGCTTTGGAAGGTGGTGGACTCTCCTTCTTTTCTCCCTCTATCTGACACTCACAAGGCAAGTAACCCTTACTTTGTGAGCCTCAGATAGAGTCGGCCCTCCTTCCCAAGCAATGTGGCAACATTTCTTAAAGCTATGGGGAGTTTCTGGAGGTCTTCATAATACAGCATGGGGCTGTGTTATTTTAAAAGAAAAAGGCTGAAAATTGCACTAGGCATGCTGACTGTAGAGCCTCCATCCCTCTTAGGAAAAAAATATTCCACAATACCTTTCCCTGAGTTGTGGAGCAGAGGAGCCCCAAGTCCGTGTTTGCAAACCTGCAGTCAAATCCTTTCCTGTGAACAATGAGGGCTGCTTCATCTGATGGACCTGGATCAGCCTGAAAACAAAAAGACAAATTTGGAGGGGAAATTAGCAAGCTCAGGGTGCAAGTATAAACCTCTGGATTTTGACTGTTAGATTGAAACTGAGAGCCAGTGTGGTATAGTGATTTGAGTGCTGGACTCCAGGAGACTAGGGTTCGAATCTGCTCTCTGCCGTGGAAACACACTGGGTGACCTTTGCTAAGTCACCCACCCCTCACCTGAAAGGAAGGCAAGGACAAAACCCCTCTCAACAAATCTTGCCATAATCCATGAAGAGAGAGGAAGACAGGCAGGCAAATGCCACCTTAAAGCTTGATCCAGTTGAACTACCCCCTCCCCCCCTGCTCCCTCACAGAATCATTATTATTGACTGCTCTGTGGACAAATCTTGGCGGTAAGAGCAGGGGGAAGGGGAGAAAAGAGACAGATAGAGACCACCTCAAGCTTGTGCTTCAGCGACACTTTTCTCTGCTTCCTTCAGAGTCACCACCAGAGACCCTCTGGGAAGACTTCCAAAGAAAGAGGCAGGCAGGCAAAGGCCACCTCAGAGCCTGACATTACTAGCCCTGACCTGTGGCAAAAGAGAGCCATCCACCATCATCTGCCAAGCAGAAAGGATCCCAGGAGACAGAGCAAGAGGGAGGGATGCAGACAAATACCATCTCACCCCCCCTCACACACAACAGGGTCACTTTCCCTTCCTTTTTAAAATTGCTTACTGTGATGCTACTTATAAGCAGCCTTGAAAGGCTGTGTATCCTGAAAGGCAGCATATAAATATGTGTTTGCAATCCATCAATCTATTAATCAATCAACTACTAGAATCTGAATGGGTATTCTGGAACATAACATTACTGGTTTCCATCCAAGATTTACTGGTAATTGCTACAACGTTAGACCTTCACAGTGAAGCAATCTTTCATTTTGTCTTTTTAAGGTTCTACAACATCCTTTACTATTACATTTACTTGGAAGCAGCATCTAAAAAAAGAGTTAGAAAGTCTCTCAAACACAACAAAAATAACCTCCCCAATAACTAGAACAGTAAATTCAATTTTGCAAAAGGGGGGGGCATCTAAATGTTTCAATTTAAGGATTTATCAACTTACAAATTGGAAAGTACAAACACACAATGGCTCTATCAACTAACATGCTAACAGTTTTTTGCTCACCTTTCAGAATGCCTGAATGAGAGAGAATAAAGAATGTGTGGAAAAATATATATGCTTTTTTATACAAGCAAAATAAGTCTTTTTAAAAAAGCTTTTGGTATGCAGTTGGGAAATACACCTTTAGAGAACAGCTTTAGATCAAACCAAAGTCCCATCAAGTCCAACATCATGTCTACCACCATGAACAAGCACTGCCTAAGGGCAAGAGCCATCAGCTGCTCACCAGCAACTGGTCTCCAATGACATACTGCCTCTGAATTTGCAAGTTACATACAGCTATCTTGACTGGTAGCTGCTAATAATACACATTATCCTCCAATTAAACTAGTGATCATTATTATAACTTGTAAACTTCCTCAATGCTAAGCTACACTTCAGGCCTGGTACTGCCATTCATTTATTCTCTTTAACAAAAGGAAAATTCTAGCATGGTTGCCTGCTACCATGCCTCTTTGGTAGACCTTTTGCTTTTTAAAATATCAATGTTTTGAAGGCTGTGCAGTATTGTGATTATTGATCTAATGCAGGGGTAGGCAAACTTTCCCCTTTAAGAGCTGAGGGACTTCAGCTCCCAGAAGCCTCAGCCATGTTGGCCAATAGTCCCATGTTGGCCAATAGCTCCTGGGATTCTGGGAGCTGAAGTCCCTCGGCCCTTAAAAGGGGAAAGTCTGCCTACCCCTGATCTAATGTGTGAGAGCATCCCCTCAGGACTGCAAGATTCTGTAATGGGGGAAAGAGCATGATATTAGAAAATGGTAGGGGAAAAGATGCTGTTTGGAAAGGTTCTCTGCATTCTCTCTCTTACTGAAATATATGGGATTTTCTGTCTCAAGTCTAAGGATTTTTATGCTACCAATGCAAGAACTCAACATTTTGCAACGTGAGAACATTTTAACTATGTTAGCTTTCATTCCAATATCATGCATCATTAGCTAAAGAAATCCACAATTTTATTGTCGCTAGTAAAAACAAAATAGTGGTTTGTGGCTTATGAGATATAAGACATATATCACTCTCTACTTCAGCAACTTTACCTAATGAATGCCGATTTATACATTAAAATAATGTATAAATGGTAATTCTGTTTGTGCTGTGAAAAAAGTGGACTGACTGTACCTGTAAATCTACATTCATCAAACTCTACAACTATAATGAAGACCAGAACCAAAGGAGGGAAGATACTATGGGTCTCAAATCCAATGCCAAGGCAACTCAAACTCCTATTCCTTATATAAGCATAACTGGATTTTATGTTCTCCTTTCTTTTCCTCGACACTATTTACACAGTTGGTGTCAATAATGTTTCAGGCACATTTTGTGTGTTCAGGAGTAAAAGATGCCGAGGTAGCATTCAATATCCTCTCTCAACTCACAGCAGAAGATTTTTTATAACCGTATTCTTCACAACAAATAGTTCAAATGTATTGTGAGAAGTACTGCAAAAGTCTTTATCCCAACTTACATTCAACTGTATTGTTCTTAAGTTAACAATGTGCATGTCACAGGGCATGGGTGCCATTAGTGGAGAAAATGTATTCAAGAGAGATGGGACACCAGAGTCTGTATAGGTAACCATCAGAATCATGGGGTGGTTTATGAAAGATGACGTTATATGACTAAGGAGAGAAGGATAGCTGACTGATAACTTTTCTTCTTCCTGGTAAAAAAAGAAAACAGTAGTAAATTATTTGCAGGTTTTGTACACTGAACATACATGCATTTATTCAGGTTGAGATATTAAGCTGGGAATAAAACTAGATGATAATGTATCATTATCTACACTCAAGCATACATGTCCTTTTCTTTCTTCTATGTATTTTGTACACTTTGGGTCAACAAGTTTAGAACAGATGCATGCAAGGGGAACACATGCATGTACTGGACTGTTTAAAATTAAGTGTATAAACAGCTGAAAACATATATGCACATTCCAAAAGAATGTTACTTATCTTTTTCAGTCTTGGGGGGGATCCTGTGCTGTCCTCTGATATGCTTGTTGCTGCTTGATGGGAGTGTAATATGTTTTCCTTTCTCCCTAATCTAGTAAAATTAATACCTTTTCATTCTTTACATTCATTTTATTTTGTTTTTTGTCTGTACCATAAGTAACCTGCCATACTTTGCCTGTTATTTCACAAATTTTAAATCATATTTATGATACTGTAGGTAATATTTATAAATAATTGGTGGCCCAACAGCTACCCCATAGAATATGGTAATGTTTGTCTGTCAATTTTTCAGTTAAGATGCTAAAAAACAGGGAAAATTTAATACTGCTTGATTTGTACACTTGTTTTTCAAGCTCACTGAAAATTTGGGACACTGAACAACCATGTGACCTATCCTAAGCCATGATCACTATGCTCAATGGTCATGGATTATGGAAGTTGTACTCCAAAACATCTGGAGGGCACCAAGTGGCTTATTTCTGATATGACATAATCCACAGTCTGAAAAACAATTCCAATTTACAGTCAAGGAGACTGATAAAAGTAATCATGAATAAGTTGTTTTACACATTTTGTCTGGAATCCTGTTGGGTCACTATACTAACGAAATGGTCTGATACATCAACAACAGCACATTCTCCACACTTACAGAGGAAGGTGGCAGCAACTGTGGCAAGGACATATATAAAAGACATATATATATATATATATAAAAGACAGGGGGATTCTGAATCACCTGCTCCTCTAATGTATGCCTTCTGGGTAAGGGGGTTGGGGAGGTATCTCTTGGAGGCAAGGTACTTTGCAGAGATGGCCCATGCCTTTGCCCTCTTGAAGAAATCACACATTCAACTAACTGTCAACTTGGAGTTGCTAGCCTTCAATTCCCATCCACACAGCCCCTCACAATTCTTAGTACCAATATAGCTGACCTTGTGGCCTTTTTCATCTGGCTGCCAATTCTGCCTATTACTCAGATAATACAACACAAAAGAATCTTGACCTCAGAAACAATATGGGGAAATTTCAATCTCCCAGCACATTATAAAGTAGATATTAATTACAGTCCTCATCTCAAGATATCATAGAAGGAAGAGTCAAACCTGAAGCTGCCAAAATAGAATTTAATAGCCAATTTGATAATGTATAGTTTGGTTTTAGTAAATACTGTGAGTTTTAAAGCACACTGTAGAATTAGTATTCATTTGTAAACTTGACATAATCTTTTGACAACTGATTATCTCCCTCAAATTTCCAAATACAATGCAATAAAGTTTGACATATAGTTGTTTCTGGGGTAAAGTTGGGTGTAAGTTCACAATGCATTATTTTAAGGAATAGGGAAATTTAAGTTCAACAAACAATTTTGTTTCCTTAGCAAATATAGCCTCATATATAAGGCTACAGCCCTACTCATGCAGTCATCAAAGAATTACTGTATATACTTATATCTTAAGATTAGCAATTTTAGTAAAAAAATGGACCCCAAAACCTTAGTCAATTAATTTATTCCTCAATTTAAGTACTGTACTTTAACTCTTACTAAAAAGGAACCATCCCCTGGTGAAAGGCAATAATGTAACCTGTCCTGATAGCACTGACCCCCCTCTTACTCTTTCATTCATCTAAACCAGGGGTAGGCAACCTTTTTGAGCCGGGGGCCGGGTTGCTGTCCCTCAGACAATTGGGGGGCCAAAGCACCAAAAATAAATAAATAAATATAAAAAATAAAAATTTAAAAAATTAAAAAATATGCATGCACTCTCTCTCAGCCCTAGAAAAGCCATGGCAAAACCCCTGTGGAGATTTTGCCAAGAAAACCCCAAGAACAAGTAATAACAACAATAATCAATATCATCATGGTGGGCGGCGGTGGCGGCAGGACTGGCCTGGGGCCAGTCCAAAGGCCTCAGGGGGCGGCATCCGGCCCCCAGGTCTTAGGTTGCCTACCCCTGATCTAAACTTTAGTGTGAGCACAAACAGTTATGCTTGCTCGAATTTTTAAAAGTTCTTTGGCATTGTTTTCCTTTGCTTCATCCTTTAGATCTTTTGTTACAAGCCCCTAAGTTTTACCCTCCACATATCCACAGATCATATCAAAATCCATAATTTTGGCCCCAATACCTGCTCTCAACTTAATTGAGTATATATGGTAAATTAAATAAGTGAGAAGGGAGAATATGCTAGCTCCATCCCTTCCATCATCATTTTCCACATATGGAGAGTGATAATCTGAAGAGAAGAAATTCCTCTATGTATGAAAGCTGTTCATATGTTTTGGAACCCTGTTTATTTTTTTGGGGGGGAGGCGGTTCCAGATCATGTGGAGAGTCTTCATATGTAGAGGACTGTTAATCTCAACATGAGAATGAGAAAGAACACACAATGAGAACATTCTACCTTTACACACATTTAGTAAAACCACATTACAAATGCCTTATGAATGCCCCAAACAGGAAAGAAAAGAGAAAACTGTATGTTTTGACAACTATGCATAACTTAAGTTAGAGTTAGGAATCTGAGAAGCTTATCGTATCGTTAAATAATACAGCTTACCTGATCTGGCTTAAAATTTAAATCAGGCTGCATCCTGATATTATCACAAGGATTTAGCCGCCAAATTTGAAACCTCAATGCAGCCCAGGTCCATCCGTGCTCCCAGGATTGCTCCGGTAGCCATTTTCTCAAGTCAGAAAACTACTGGCTTTGAAAAGAGCTGTGCTGAGCAGCTCTGGGAGCAGAGATGGACCCGGGCTGCATTCGGGAGGCAAATTCAGCAGCTAAATCCTTGTGATAAATAATAACAGGATGCCACCCGATTTAAATTTTAAGCCAGATCAGGTAAGTCGCTTTATTTAATGATGCCATAAGCTTTGAAACAATGTAGAGACCTGCATTTCTCTGCTGGAAATCCTCTGTTAACCAGATTATGTGAGAAGGGTGGCCATGCCCTTGACTTCATTAGGTACCCAGCAAAATCAAGATGGAGCTTTTTTGCCCAGGACTTGACTCCATCATTCCGTTCCCATGAGCCAGAGAGTTTTCCCACCCCAACCCTTCATGTGAAATAAAATCTGTATTTGAACAGTGAACAATTAATGTTCCAGGGATAACTGCCCTGGAAATGCACTTATATGATAGTGATATAGTTTACTACTAATATTCCAAACTAGAACACTATTTTTTAAGAAGCAATATATAAGTAACACTCTTCATACCATATCTACTCCATTTCTTTTCTCCAACAGAAGTCGGAACAGATTAGCTGTGATTTTGTTATCTTGTACACCTTGTCCTAAACCTCGGTTGTCATCCTGCATAAGTCGACGATCCATGATGACCTCTAATTGGCCTAAAAACAAATGTTCATCTTATTTTGGCTCTACTAACATTCATGAAATAGCTGAATCATATTTCTACAAAAGTAAAAAGATGCATTATTCTTCAACTACACTAAGACTTGTTAAGCATGACCACATGACCACAGATCTCAATGTTTTTGAGATTCCAATTCTTTTGCAGTTGGTAGGATAAATGATATGTATAAGGTAGGAACTTATAGGTAGGAACTTATAGCTCCCCTAACCTAATGTACTAATGTACAAAGTTACAATTTGCAATGCTGATACATCTTTAACACTCTGCTGCTTAATTGCTTTCTCCTGTTTAAGTGAGTATCTAAATATATTAAACATAGAGAATTTTGATATTTTCTAGTAGAGTGGCCATTTATGATATGTTATCAGGATAATATAATTTATTTCCAACAGACTCATACTTTGAAATCTTCTATAGTTACTTACCACTTTTTAAACTTGAAACCCCAAGAGATTGAGCTGAATGAAGAGTCAAGCGAATCTTGCCATCCTGAACATAAGCCATTGTGGCCATTGGATAAAAATTTGCTTGAAGAGGCAATTTGTTCATTGTCTGTCTAGGCTGAATCTACATTATCAAAGTGATTTCAGTCAACTTCATTGAGAATTTAAATAAGACAAATAGTAAAATTCCTTTTGCTACATAAAAACCAGTGGCAACTTCTTTACTTCTTTAAAACAGAAGCAAATGACTCATCCTTAAATGTGAATACTATTGTCTTGGTCAGGTTCTGATCAATGGGACAAATTATATCACACATTTTAAATCAACAAGAAGCATTTCTCAAATTGATTTCTAGGTGAAGCCAAAATAATTGTTAAAAATGTTTTAAACAAAACTCCAGGCTCTAAGAGGTGTACATTTTAAGAAACAGGTTATTAGATTCACAGCTATTTTGTTAAAAACATAAAAGCATAATAAAGCCCTTATCAAGAAAACCAAAGCATCAACCATGTTCATAATAACTAAAATCCTATCTATTAATTTACTACATTAATATCTCCCACCTTCAAGAGCAAAGGAATTTCCAGGACAAGAAATAATAAATTTGTGATGGGCAGAGCTAGTGTCTTTGAGATTCAGACTGTTATGCTCTTGCAATGTTGTGAGTGGAGGCTAGACAGAAGGAGGATGAGTTTAAAAAAAAACACACAGTTTGGAAATTGAACAAATTACTTGTGTGAATTCTCACCAGCAGGAAGGGAATGTGTTAAGAATTCAGGGGAAGGTTGGAAAGAATACAGTTGGAACTGTGTAAAGCAAGCCAGTGTAGCACTGCTTATGTTTCATAAATTAGTCTTGAAAATAAAACTTCCACTAGGTAAGTGTTTAAACACTATATGTTAATAGCCTTGGAAAACTAAAACCTTTGCCCAGTGCATCAAGAAAGCCTCCCTAGGGAGGTTACTCCAAAAACACAAAAGACATTTTCTCTGGTTTTGACCACAGCTGTCTCAGAAAGTGGAATTTTTTTTTTTTTAACAACCAGGTTTAGAGATGTTTGCACAGCTTCTTTTCCCATATAAGATTAAATGGAGTTTTTGTGTGCTTAATCAAATCTTCTAGTATATCAAGTGAAAGAACTTGCAAATATGTTGCTGCAAATACAGAGAACTTGCCTAAATGAAATCTATTGTATTCCACCAAGACTGTGAGTTCAGTTGTAGCATACAAGGACAAAACTAAGATAAGATAATACCTGTAAATAATTCCCTTTTCATGGGAATGGAAACATCTATCTGCAATACTGAAATGTGGATTGAGGAAGATGTGCTATGAATCAAAATTAGGTGTATAAAAGAAGGCAACATATAGGAGAAAGAAGATGGTAGCAATGTTGGGAGGCAGAATAGGGATGGATAGAGCTGAACAATATTTCAACGTGTTTTCCCCCCAATTTAATTATAGGCTATAAAGATCCAAAAGCAAAATAAGCAGAATCCTAGCAGAAGGCAAGCTTGGGCAATTGAATTGCAGTGAAAGGCAACCTTCTGCACAGTCTTAAGTAGAAGGCGAGCTTGTGAAATATTTTAGTACAGGTCTCCCAGCCTACCATACTCTGTGCCCCTGGAAAGTCTTTCTATATGGTTTGGGGGCAGGGCTGAAGAACTGTGAATTGTGTCTTACTAGACCCCAGGGGAGGGGAAAACCAAAAGCAGAACCTTGGGCCAGCTGTACAAGATTACACAATTTCAGGTATATTGTCCCTGCCCGCTGCTCAGTGTAGCTTGGTGTGGCAAGATTTGTAATGTTCTGCAGGTGCCCCTCTGATGAAGCTTTTTGGGGGAGAAGGGGGAGCTGTCATGGGGAGGTGTTAGGCCTTCTGCTCCTTCAATGTTCAATTCACCCTATAAATTTAAAATCAGATCCAAACTTCAATAGTAGTATTCTGATGCAAAAATCAGAACAATTATTCACTGTTTGATTATACTTGATGATGTTTATCCTTCTTAAATGCATACAGAACAACCTCTATTATAAACTAGGATCAACTCTTAGAATGTAGGCACAGTATTCATTGAATAAAGTATGGCAATTACCTGGTATCCATTGAGGTCAGTGTAAAATCTGTTATGGCTTTCTATATCAGATGAAATTCTCATTGCAATCTCATGATTATATTCTCCTCTGATGTCTACAATATTGGTTATCTCAGGAGACTGACCTTCTAACCCTAAACATAAAACAGATTTCATGATCTCCCAATACTGATTTGACAAACCCATTATTGAAGTGAAAGGAACACTGTCAAGAGACTTATAAACCATCTATGTGTGTGCATGTGCCTTTAAATCGCTTGTTGCCTTATGATGACCCCATGAATTTCACAGGATTTTCTTAGGCAAGGAATACTCAGAGGTGGTTTTACCAGTTTCTTATAGTCTTCCTATCTTGAAATTCAACCCAAGTCACAAAAAGAGTCTGATCTCTCAGGCAGTTTATGGTGTTTTAAAAGTAAAAACAACAATTTAAATTCTGCTTAGAAACACAGCAGAAGTTAGGAGGAAAAAATTATTTGAGTACTACATTTATAGCAGCCAATCCTAGTTACTGTTTGTAACAGTCAGTCTGGCTTCTACAAGCTACATTAGAAAAATTTGCTCGACACTCTTCAAAGCCACATATTGAAGTCTAGCTTGAGGTAGGATGAATAAATTTAGCAAATTAAAATATTTTCCCCCAAGACCACACACTGGATTAAAAAAAAAAAAGAAAGAGTTTCCAAGTTGGAATTAGATAAAGAGCTTCTAACAATACTCATGTGTAACACAAAACAGGACAAAAGGAAAAAAAACCAAACAAAAGCACACAATTATTCAACTGTATTTGTTGAAATTACGTTACCATGAACTTTGTAAAGTCGAACTGTGTGAGTCAAATGATGGAAAAAAGTAGTAACTTCAGAAAAAATTCTGCCATGTGTAACTCTTATGATAGGTGGATCAGAAAAAACATAAGGCTGTGGAAAGACAAATGAGAAAGTAATATTTGTACTTTCTAGCTTTACATTTCATGAACTTGCGGGGGGGGGGGGG
>CM034703.1:62711001-62723479 GCA_020142125.1 Phrynosoma platyrhinos | reverse complement strand
TTAAAGTGGCTTCAAGCTGGATTATTTCTGGCAGTCTGTATAGGCCCTCAGTCTCAATAATTTATATTGCTGTGAAATTGATGCTTTACTGAAATAAAAAAAAAACTGTAGGTTAAAGTTGTCTTGTGTTTCAGAGCTGAGGTCCCTTGTATTCTACCTGGACTGGCTTCTTCTTGTTAGCCTTGCCTGTTTGCCTTCTGTGAAATGGGCGATTTGTGGCTGGCCTAACACAAAAACGTACCCATTTTGTAATGGCACCCAAAATCCTGAACTGAAAACAATCTAGTTGTATGTCAGTTTGAGTTACTTTTGATCAACAGAAGGAAACTGGTTCTTTCTTCTCCCCACTCTTACTTCTCCTTCAAGATGTTGCACTGTCCGGTTTGCATTAGGTCTTCAGACACTAAAGTGACACAGGGTTTATAGTTCTTCATGCATAATGCACCCTAGACATCTCTTATTGGGAACCTAAAATGTCTGACCTTTTCACCAACACAGTTTTGGCCGCATTTGTGAACCCTGTGCCATCATTATGACAAGAATTATTTTCAGGAACTCACCATTGTAAGGAATGGTGTTGATGGATTATAACTGTACATTTCTTGGTCCTTTAGAATAAGAATGTGAGCAGAATCAGTGATGATTTTCTTCAAATTTATTAAAGAATGGAAAAGCCTGTGAATAAAAGAAATAGAGGAATACTGTCACTGGGGGGGGGGGCGCTAAATTCAAGCATTCTCTATCTTAAAACACTAGGGGAAAAGAGAAGCAGTTACTGAATATTGACTAATATGGAGCCATTAATCAAATAGCTTAATTGTAAAACAAGCATGAGAAAAATATATGTCAAAATTTTATAGCACCATGACCAAAATAAAACGTCAGAAAATTCCAAACCAGTCTTAAACCAAGAATTTTATAGAGGCTATATGAAACTTAAAGCACTCACCTAGTCCCATAATCCACAACTACCCAGTCTTTAGATGTTCCTGTAATAGCATCGTGATGTTGGAAAAGTGCCAGGTTTCTTCTAGCCTCTGTTAGTAAAATGAAATGTTCTGCTGAAGGAAATGCTTTTGTTTTCCCAGTTTTCTTAGACTGTGCCAGAGCTAAAGAATAAAGTATTTCTGCAGTCCTGAAATAAAGGAGAATTTTATATACTGACAATATCAATAATTTGTCAGTTCTACTATCTACAAAACTGTAGGATGTTACTATTTTGCCAAGAAAATATATTTGAATATACTAATGAATATTTACATGCCATCTTTCAACAACAATAAAACAATACAAACAAAAAAACATTTGCGACATCTACAGTTTTCACTATTTCTCTCCTTATGCAGTTTCTGGTGCCTTGTGAGTCTTGCTACACAAATGGATAGAAATCCTCCAAGTTTCTGTAATTCCAAGCAGTTGTGGCTGCTGGAGGTCCAGGTGATATGAGGAGGGGCAACAGTGATGTGTTCCTTCTGCTGCATTTGCTACCTCATCAGTACCATTTAAGACCCCAAAAAATAGTTGATAATAATAATAATAATAATAATAATAATAATAATAAATGTATTTATATCCCACCCCTCTGAGAACAATTGGGGCGGTTAACAGTTAAGAACAGACCCAAATAAAATTAACCCCAATACCCTCCCCCCCTTAAAACAGTATTTAACTCAAACAAATTAAAACCATCCAATTTAAAACAGTCAATAAATAGCAATGAGCCGACACTTCAACTATTGCAAGAAAAAACGGAGGTGTTCATTTACACACATACAGCCTGGAAGTTCAAAACCAAACAACAAGCCAGGTAATAAAATGTTAACAGTACCAGCCAATGGTCAGGAAATATAAACTGTAATCTAGAAACCTTTAAAGGGCCAAAGATTTTCCACCTGTCAGCTAAATTTAAAAGTTAGCCTTTGATAATCCCACACTATTCTCCCCTGTTCAGGGAAGGAGAAAAAGATGGAGAGGGAAAACTATTCCAATTTAGGGTGGTAGGCAGGATTCCTAAGTCACTGCTCTTTTCAACAAAGGAAAAGCAGGTGAAAAAGTATTTCACAAAAAAGTATCTTTATTCACTGGCTTGGCTTTAAGAACAAGAGCATGGAGGTAGCACAAGATAGAAACAAGAATATCAATGCAGAGGACAAATGGGTGAAGACAAAGTCATTTGCAAGACTGGAACAGTTCAAAGGTGAATTTCATTGCCTGTGTCATGATTCTAATTCATTTCTTTGAGCACCATCACCTATGTAACCAAAACAACAACAGACATATACAAAAGTGAGGTAGCTGACAAATGAAAGGTAACACTGATGTTTGGATAAAACTAAAACCTATAAATAATGTTGTTGTATGCCTTCACATTGTTTCCAACTCATGGAGATCTTAACATGACCCTATTGAAGGGTTTTTTTGGCAAGGTTTGTCCAGAGGGGGGGTTACCCTTGCCTTCCTTTGAAGGCTGGGAGTGTGTGACTTAGAATCATAGAGTTGGAAGAGACCACAAGGGACATCCAGCTTAAACTCCTTGCCATGCAGGAAGACAGATGGCCATCCAGCCTCTGTTTAAAAACCTCCGAAGATGGAGACTCCACCATTCTTTGAGGCAGTGTGTTCCACTGTCCAACAGCTCTCACCACCAGAAAGTTCTTCCTAATGTTTAGATGGAATCTCTTTTCTTCTAGTTTGAATCCACTGCTCCATGCCCTAGTATCTGTAGCAGCAGAAAACAAGCTTGCTCCATCTGCAAATGACATCCCTTCAGATATTTAAACATGGCTATCATGTCACTTCTTAACTTTCTCTTCTCCAAGCTAAACATACCCAGCAACCGAAGCCGCTCCTCATAGGGCATGGTTTCCATGACTTGCCCAAGGTCACACAGTGCACTTCCATGAGCAAACAGGAATTTGAACCCTGGTTTCCAGATTCCTAGCCCAACACTCAAACCACTACATCACTCTGGCTCTCTATTTATCTGTTCTTGGAATACCAGGAAATCCAGTGAAGACTGTGCATGCTCAGAGACCAGAAGAAGCTGACTGAGGAAAACAGAATGGAGTCACTGAATGGAGCACTGAGGAAGAGATATAAATACAAAAAAGTACAGCTCTATTGACCTGTACAGCAAGAGTTTGTCTTGCTTCACACTACCAAATGTTCTGCATGTATCCAAAGACAGACATGCTTCCCAAAGAAACCAGTCAAAAAGTATAATGAAGAATGTTTGGGGCAGCAGTGCAACTTCTCGACACTCATTGGTCAAAATCAGCCTAATGGGAATGAGCTTAATGGGGATGAAAAATTAACTTCTGGCTGAAGGGAATGGAAGAGTTCCTGAAGAGAAGCATACCACCATGCTACATTTATGTCAGGAATGGACTTCTGAATATCAATATCTATTGTAATTTCCCTAACTGCTAGTTGCTATGTAAATGAAACATTAACAACAACCATAAGAAAGAGTTGCTAGCAAATTTGGGAAATCCACTTTAGTTTGCAAACAAACAGAAAATCCTTAGATAAACATCTAGGAAGAGGAACCCATCCTTCCCCAGCAGGCTAATGCAGGACTCCAAATGTTCAGCAGGCACCATATTGGGAGAAAAAATGGAAAACCTTGGGAGACAGTGGTGGACTATCTGGATATGTGGACAAAAAGCATGCAACACCTCAAACTTTTGTTGCAATTTCTTAATAAGTTGTCTTGGCACATTGAGACAATCTGGGTCACTGAGAATGAGTAATTTAGAGAGACTTCTTCATATTCCTAATAGATTCTATCAACACACAAATGGAAAGCCAGAGGCATCTGTTGCACGAATCAGAGAACAAATGTTCAAACACTACTTACCTTAAATATGATTCTAAGGTCCTATCTAGGCGTTTGTAGAAGGGTCGAGATGTAAAATACCCACTCCAGTAATGATGATCTCTGTCTGCATATGTGAAGAAGTCTCCACTCAGAACAGGAAACACTGGGTCACTGTTTTTTCCATCCAAATTACTGGCTTTTCGGAGGGCCTCAAAGTAATCTGACAATGTCCCAAATTGTGCCTGAAGCAAAGTAAAATATGATACAAGTTCTTTAAACTATTTCAACTGAAACACAGTGCCTTCCTCATAGTGCCCAACCAAATTTTTATCTGGCAGAAGTTTGGGTCTTGCTATTTCTTGAGGAGAATGGGTATAAGGGGGAAGGGTTTTTTGTTTGTTTGTTTGTTTTTGCTTATAGACAATAATTTTCCATGTTTGAGATAGTACAACAATGGAGAGACAGAATCCATAGCAGAAATTTTCCATGCACCTCTCTCTACTTTTCACCATGCTTGGACTACACTTACTTTTTATAGGCCTATTAAGTCCTTTCAAATATTGATAGTATTAATAGAATAAATCTTAGATGGTAGGACTGGAGAGAGCATGTTATTTTAATACCATATTGTCAAAGATTTTTCCTGACATAATGTGAAAATTCTTAACTTGTAGACACTTCAACACATGTGCACTACATGCAGTCTAGACTGCTGACACAGAAATTTTGTTATGCCTGTCACAGATCTGGGAGATTTTTCACTCACACTTTTCCACCATAGTTAGTGATACATGTATGAATCAGAATGGAATAGAATCAGCTCTCCAAGGGGGGTTGCAGACTGCCAGAAATAGTGCAAACTGAGTCCACTTTTAGGGTTAGGGTTATCCTTAGGGACTCATGGGAACTGTATTTTATTGTGGCACCAGAGCTCTCTGACAGAGAAGGCTCAATGTCTCAGGAAAAAAACAATTCCCATGAATCCCTAGCACTAACCCTAACCCTAAAAGTGGACTCAATTTGCACTATTTCTGGCAGTCTGCAACCCCCACAAGTCTACTCCTCCCACAGAGCTAGAAAAATAACTTGAAATGGGAGCCATTTGAAGGAATCTCAGTTAGGTATACTGTATAAATCAGAGATAATGGTTTACAACAAACTCTATTTGCTTTAACAAGCCACTTTCACTTCTGATGGTTTGAAACTGGTTTGCTTTGAAACTGACCTAGGTTTGTCATAATTCCTGGAATTACATAGTTGAAGTATCAGAGAGAATGGATTTTGGTGAAAATATTATTTGGGAAATAAAGACAATTTTAAAAGGTAAAAGTTTCCCCTTGACATGAATGTTTAGTCGGAAACAACTGTAGGAGGTGGTGCTCATCTCTGTTACTAAGCCAAAGAGCCAGCCTTGTCTGAAGATGACTCTGGTAGTCATGTGGCCAGCATGACTGCATGGAATGCTATTACCTTCCCACCAAAGTGGTACCTGTTTGTCTATTTGCATATGCATGCTTTTGACAGAAGCTGGGACTAGTGATGGGAGCTCCCCTCATCATGTGGTGCTTGGGCCTTGAACTGCCAACCTTCTGACCTTATGATCATCAGAATTGGTGTCTTGACCACCAATCCACCACATCCCTTACTTAGCTCAAAACCCCCAGATTTTAGTAAATAGTAATGCAACAAAGAGTGACTGAAATATAAAAGGAGGCTACAGAGGTCTCCTTTTTTACTCTCATCTTTACTCTTTATTTTAGCATACCCTTCCTAACAAGAGACAGCAGACAAGACAACAAGATTTATGGGGTGAAAGTAAAGAGGGAACAATATAAACTGAGAGCTTATGCAGATGATCTTGTGATGATGATGATGATGATGCAAAACCCACTGACTCAATAAAGGTTCTTCTAGAAAAAAAATAAGGTTTTCTGGGAGATGCTCTGGGTTTAAAGTAAATTGTGATAAAACAAAATTGCTGACTAAAAATATGGCTCCAGAATAGGATAATGCACTAACTACTCCTTTACATTTTAAAGTTGAAAAAATGGGATTAAATATTCGGGAGTTGCTGCTTTTAATTTGGTTCTGTTTAAATTATAACCTGTTTTTATGTTTCAATATTAAATATTTTGTTTTTATTTGCATCTGCTTTTAAAAATTTTGTGAGCTGCTTTAATTTGGGGAGAAAGGAGGAGTATTAGGACTAAGATAATACATATTTCTATGCTTTTGAAATTAATTTCTTTTCCAGCAAGATATCAGAAATAGAAAACTTAGAAAGAATGGAAATTTACTTTTTAAAAAACCAACAACTATTTTTAGAAATGCTTGCTCATATTCTTAGATATATTCTACATACGATCAAACTAAGTCGAGTATATACTCAACTATAATTTGACCTCATATATAAGTTGGGAGCAGGTTTTGAGGCCAAAATTATGGATTCTGATAGGACCTGTGGGTTAAGTCAAGGGTTAAACCTTAGGGCAAGTAACAAAGAATGTAAAGGACAAAGCAAAAGAAAATTATGCCAAAGAACTTACAAAATTCCAGCAAGGATAACTGTGCCCACCCTCCAGGCTGGCTGGCTGAAGAGGGAACTACAGGAACCATAGCTATGCAATGTGTGTGGGAGGCCACCAGGCATGGTGTGGCTAAGAAAATGCACACATATTAAACAGAATGAAAAGGCAAAGCAAATAAAATGGTAACTATGGCAGTATATGCCTTGTAGAAATAATACAGTTTGACATCACTTTAACTGCCATGGCTCAATGCCATGGAATTTTGGGAATGTAGTTTGTTGTGGCATCAGATCTCTCTGACAGAGAAGGCTAAATGTCTCATATGGCAGCTGAAGTGGTGTCAAACTGAATTATTTCTGCAGTGTGAATGCAACCTATGTTAGCAGTGATTACAGTCTTTAACAGAAATTTGATAATTTTGCCTGATTTTCACCTAGAAATTCTGAAAAACATTTCAGAAATGTTGTAAGACACCTAGGAATGCTGAATGTCTAAATTCAAATCCCTCAGCCTGATTCCTCTTGGCACTCCTTTGAGGGGAAGTGACAAAGAGTTGCCACCACCAAGCATTCAAAAAGGTCAGAAGTGGCACTGAGGCAGAGACAGTAGAAGGGGTCAATGCTTCTTTTAGATACTCCTGAGATGGACTAATTGCTCACCTTTTGCACTCTACTCATAGAGGAGGATGGTTCCTTTTTGGATAAGAGTTAAAATATAGTGCTTACAATGATAAGTCGAGACAGGTTGTTGAAGTCAATTTTTTGACTAAAATTTCTAGACTTATACATGAGTATATACAGTAAGCCCACTCTCTGATATGTGAACATACTATGGCAGTGGTTCTCAAACTTTTTACCATTGTAACCACCTTTACAGCTACATGCAGATGTCACCCCCTTCACTCAATGAAGTATATGAATAAAAATATTTTGTTTGGTGTGCATATTTTCATTCACACATTCAGGTATATTCATATTTTAACATTTTTTAAGGAAACAGCTTTCTTTTCTTTCTCTTTCTTCTGGCAGAGGCTTTAAACATCTTCCTTGCTTTTCTCTTCTCTTCCAGGAGAAAAAAAGTTTGGGAAACAGAGATGGAGAAGGAGGAAAGACCAGGGTCTTTTGCCTCCCTTGAGCAACTCTCACACACCCCTGGAGGTCCTGCCCCACAGTACTGCATAGGAAATCAGCAAAAGTTAAATGTCTCTTTAAAAAATTGGTACAAGTGCTGATAGTCTGTAATGCCACTCCAAAGAGTGGCTGCATTTTCTGGAGTCTGATGTAGACCTGGCTGTTTAAGCATATCTTTGGGAGAAACTAAACTGATAAGCTGTTCCATTTACTAATCCTGTTACTAATATTCATCTGATTTTTTTTTATTATGCCTATCACTATGATAACTCTTATCACGTTCCATTAGTGTATGTGACAATTAGGATAAAAATTTCTTACTGTAAATGAACAAGAATGTTTTTCTTTTTTGCTGAGGCATACAAAATGTGATAAATATCAGATAGTTAGGTGTGAATGAGACCATAAGCCAGATTGTACAGTCTTCTATTTATTTTCTTAAAATATTTATATCCTGTACTATATCCAAAGATCTCAGGGTGATGACCAAGCTAATCATTTTAGGCAATTTCAAACTAGGAGTTACTATAGCACTCACAGTTACACTAGCATAAAGTCCTCTATTCTGACCCCTCTGAGTGTACCTTACCTTAACATGATATTCAGGATGAGAATTCAAGTAATCAAAAAGCTTCTGATAATTTTGATACTGCTGGTCCCATTCTGAACTCTCACTGTAGCGAAAATCATCTCCTAATGGAGCCAACAAAACTTTGGTACGGAACAGCTTTGACTTTTTTCTGTACTGATCTAAAATCATCCATGCCCTTGAAGAAAAAATGAGAATAAGGAGATATACCAACACCCATAGATATTTTATACAAAACAATGAACTTTCTCAAATCTGCAAATGTCACTTGATTGGGGTGAATTATTAGTGTTTTTAAAGACTTGTGGCAGTCAAATTTAACTCCTGAGCTATTCTGGATATTTTATAAGGTACTGCTTTTGGTCTGATGCTCGACCAAAATCATATACACATTAATCAAAAAACAAGCCCCAATGAGTTGAATGCAACTTTCCTTCATGTTAGAATTTAGTCAGTATGAGGAACACAAACCTAGCAACATTATTTGCAAGAGGAAATTAAGTATTACAGGAAACATACAGTTCCTCTGCATTAAATTATTGTATTCAACCACAACTGAGGTTCTTTGTAATTCATTGTCCATAAATCTCCCCACATTTTCTCATATTCACTAACATCAGCGAGAATTTCCTCTTCAATTAGGTATGCAAAATTAGATATCAATCATAAGAGAGCAAGAAGAACTGTACATGACCATGCCTAATATCAATTTGTCCATGATTCTATTCCTACAGTGGCCAGCCATTGGAAATTTACAAGCAGAACATGAGAATAGAAGCATCCCAAGCAGGTGTCTAGAGGCTTTCTATAACTCTGTTGCTGGAGATATCATACATCTCTATACACCTTTAGACAAAAGGCCAAAAGGCAAGTGGAAGTAATATCTAGCCATCATGATTCGTAGCCAGTGAACAGCCCATTCTACCCTTGTTTATTACCAATAATATTGTGTTAAGTTGAACAGAGCTATGAAGAAAATTCACAAAATTTTGTGAAACAGTCTGTTTCAGAAATGTTTCAAAGAGTTGTGCAGATTTTCACTTTAAGAAATGCCCAGTGGGGCTCACAGTAGTCTTAAAAGAAAATCAAATAAAAACATAGTTAAAGCACAAGACTGAACAATTTTTTTTTAAAAAAAAGAAAAATCAACAAGACAAATAAGCAGGTTAAAACTGGTTTAGTTGTAATTTTCTGCAAATTCGAAAGTGTAAATAAAATTATTATTCCAAACTAGATTGAAGAAAATAATCAATGGGAACTTGCTGAGTAAACAGATACATTGATTAAATGGTTCTGATTGGAATGAACCACTGAATTTAGGCCTAAGTAAAAACGCTGGTGCTGAGAAAACATCAGATTCTACTGACAAGTGAGAGGCACCTTTTTACTCCCACAGGACACTCTCTCTGCTCACTACTGACTCACCTAAGATGGAAGGGGATTTAAAGAAGGGCCACTAATGGTGGCCATAGTATCTGAGAAATCTCATGAGCACTATTTCTGGCAGAAATAGTGCAAATTGAGTCCACTTTAAAGGTTAGATTTAGTGCTAGGGAATCATGGGAATTGTTTTTTTTTTTTTTCTGAGACATTGAGTTTTCTCTGTCAGAGAGCTCTGGTGCCACAATAAAATACAGTTCTCATGATTCCCTAACCCTAACCCTAACCCTTAAAGTGGACTCAATTTGCACTATTTCTAGCAGTCTGCAAAGGCCCATAGTAGCAATACTGTCCCTTGGGCTGCAGTAAGGAACAAAAGAGGGACAAAGCCATCATCAGCTCTGCTGAGAAGCCAGGCTATTTTCTCCACTAAATGTCACCTGACAACTACCATTCTGTGAGACTTCAATGTAGAAGAGATACAGATCACTCTTTTGACCATTCAGAAATGGCAACAACTTTTGGATTCTCCTCTCCTTGAACTGTTTCTATTCCAGTTTGTCATTATAAGAACCAGTGCCGGGTTTCTTATTTCCTCCTTTTGCCTAATCTTTTGCATGCTATCTCTTTTAAGCTGAAACTGATCTTTCTAAGTTGCACTGAAAGACTGTACTTTTGGGGTGAAAGGGTTAAAACACTTCAACTACATAAATACTAGTATTAGAAAGGGAGAACAGTTTTCTTCATAAATTATTCTACATTCCCCATGCTTAACGAATTTTTGTTTTATTTGTTTTGTTGTCAACTGTACAAACTATCCTTGGCTTTGCCATTACCTGATAGTGCTATATATTTACCTGTGCTGGATGTTTCCTGAATGAATAGCTTCAGGAGGAACTCTCCAGGGACAACTGACTCTTCCTCCAGGAAGGCGTTTAAAATCAAACTGGCAGCAAATTTTAGGATCTGGCCCACAGGTATGAGGAATATCATAGCTATAAAAAGGCATCATGTGGCAGAGAATATCCGTATTAAATCCCGAATCTAGAATTAAAATAGGCAAGATAAATATAAAAAGAAATGTTCCTTTCTATATTATAGACTGGCCTATATAGAGATCATTTACTATGGAATGTTTTAATTAGTTCAAAGACTTATAGAATTTTGAGTTTATCAACTATTAGCTCCAGGCATACTCTTCTGCCTACAATATTTCCTACAAGTCTACTGCCACAATACACTGTCCTGTCACTGTTTGGTGGATTTTTGATGTTATTGGATTTGCTATATGCCCAACATGTCTACACCTGGATGTTTTCTGGATTTCAAGATACCGCATTATAGCATAACAGGGGAATATCCTAAAGAGGGAGTCAGTGGACTGGGACCTTCCTATTTGAGGTTTCTACCTCCAACAAAGGTAAAACATCCCCCCCCCAAAAAAAAAGTTGGGACTGCAGTGGCATGTTTTATCTCAACACCACCTAATGTTTTCCTGATGCAAAAGCATGAAGTCTTCTTGAGAAATTCAGTATCCTCTGCCTAACAAAGGGGCCTGTGGCCTCACAAAGGATGGAGACATAATGGATGGCAAATGAAGTATCTTTTTGTGTTGCAAATGGATGTTAAAATTTCCTGGACTTTGAGAATCTCCCAGTAGCTACAGGGCCAGAAGGAGGAGGTCTCATCTCATATTAGGGGATACCATAGATGTGGACATTGTTCATGTTGTAAACCAGGGGTTGGCAACCTATGGCCCGTGGGCCGGATGCGGCCCACGGAGGCCTTTGGACCGGCCCCTGCCCGGACCTGCCACCGCCACGCCGCCACCTTTCGCAGCCCTGGAGGAGCCCTGTGGCGGCACTGGGCCTCTCGGAGGCCCGGCGCAGCCAGGGGAGGCCTCCTGGGGGCCCCCTACTGCCATGCGCATGTACACACAATGCAGGGGGAGGCGGCCACCATTTTGCTTTTCAAAATGGCGGCGCGCACGCATCTGTGCATGGGGGGGCAAGCGCATGCAAGCACGTGTGCACACCGGCCCCCAGCGCCATTCCCCCCCGGCCCGTCGGCAAAAAAGGATCGTTATGAGTTAAAATCTTTTACCAACTATATTTTAAGAATATTGTCTATGTGATCTTATGCCCCTGTCCTAAGGTTTATGTAGGACAAGACATTTGAGAATTAGAATTTCTGAGCATAAAAGTGCAATTCGTAACATGAGTCTAGACACTCCATTAGTGGAACACTGTTCATGATTGGGCCATTCTCCAGATTCTTTATTTCTTTTTTGCCATAGATGTTTAGTGGATCAATACAAACTAAACTTTTACAAAGGGAGGCCTTTTGGATTTACAAATTACCCTCAAGTAAACCTGAGGGTTTGAATGAACGGCTTGACCTGTCTGTTTTTCTGTATATTGATAGTCATAGTGTGGGCTTTACCATAATGTTGTAGCTTCATAGGCTTATAGCATTAATTGTACTATATAGGATAATTTGGTTATGTGATTATTAATTCTCTATAATGTTAATTGTTGCATTGGTTCTCCTTATATATTGTAAAATCCTATGGATACATGTAATGTTGGATTAGTTTATACTTCAGCCTGTTCTTAGGCTTACATGTGGGGAGACTCAGTTCTTTACAGATTCATGTTCCTTTAAGAAATTCATTGTGTAAATTAGTCACCTGCAGGATATTTAACAGTAAGAGTATATTAGTTTATTCAGTTACCATTAGTCTGTAATCCTTGAATTTGTACTAGGTAATTGAAGATGACCTAAAATATGGGTAAGCAATACATATGTACAAGTAATGTTATTTTCAGGTGATTTTTCCTCATGACCATTCTATATATTGTCGCTAATGTTTGTTAATTTTATATATTTAGAATGCATGGAATAGCTCTGTGGAATGTTAATGCGCAATAGAATAATTTAGTGTTACTGAAGAAGACATTTGTGTCAAAATGGCCACACAAACACTCTGGAGGTAGCCATCTGATATCACCTACAGAAATATTTTGCATAT
>CM034703.1:62629120-62642399 GCA_020142125.1 Phrynosoma platyrhinos | reverse complement strand
TATGGTTACTTTTCGCTTCGTGGCCAGCGTGTGATAAGGTCCTAAGAGGAAGAGCCCTCCCTCCACTCCATTTGCCATGGCTCAGGCCTCAGAGGGAGAGAAGAGGCGCTGGACTTGATCCCCTTTTCCCACTGCCATTCCCTTCTCCTTTTGTGTCCTGTCTTTTTAGATTGTAAGCCTGGGGGCAGGGAACCCATCTAATTAACTATTGTAATTTGTAAGCCGCTCTGAGAGCCTTTGTGGCTGAAGAGCGGGGTATAAATACTCTAAATAAATAAATAAATATAGATAGATAAAGATAGATAGCATTCTGTTAACAACAGCAGCATTTGCAAAAGTCACATATAACATTTTATTCACTGGATGCTTATTTGCAAAAGCAATTTGGCCTTAGAATCTCATAATATTGCTTCATGTTCCCTGTCTACAACTTCTTTGGAATGGAGATACATAATAGTGATGCTGGTAATGCTGCTGTCCTGACCACTTGGTGGTTATTTCAGACAGATTTGGGTGCTACATGTAAAATGTCAAGAATTCCATGAACTATCTTCAAAGACAGTTTTTTTTTTAAGTTTCTAAAATATATTGAAGGGAAAATATATTCAAATACAGCAATTTGTTGAATGGGTCCCAAAGGTTTGGTTGTCTTTAATTTACAACCAATCTTCATTCCCCCTTCCCACCAAAATGCAAATAACCTTGTAATTTTTGTGGCCTATAGGGTACCAGAAAGTTCATGAAAACAAAAACATTTAGTAGAATAGGTTTTTAAAAAACATATCTTTATCAAATGAAGGAAGAAAACTCTTTCCCAGGAATAGATGGGCTACCTTCTAGGCCTTGGCAACAGCTCAGGCCCAGAAGAATTACTAGGGGTGATTATTTTGACATTTCTGTGCTTCTTAGATAAGCTGCATCATTTGCAGCATGCCAAGAAAACAGTTGGGATTGCCTAGAAGAATTTTTTTCCTGCTTTCACATCCACTTCCATAACAGCAAAAAGTCAATTATAGAGTTGCTCCTGTAATGAAATAATTATAATATTAAGAGTAATAATCATATGCTGTTCTTGGTGCCTCTTCACTCTATGAATAGCAAAGATAGCCATGTTGACCATAAGAAAAATCCCAAAATCTGTATTAAGGGAATAGTTTGTAACGCCAACTCAAAGGTCACATAAAAGGTTATGTGCTTCAGAAATCTCTAGATCTCTTCATCAGACTACATGTTCAGTGCTAGAAAAGTTACTTTTAAGAAGAATGAATATAATGCCATGCTGAAGCCACCCATAATGGTAGAATGGTGGGATGATGCTCTGACTCCTACAGCACCATCCTGCTCTGTGTTTTCAGATGACACATGAGCATTCTGTGTCTCACACTGTCTTCATGTGAAAAGGAAACAAAGTCCATCCGGACTAGCCAAATATACAGTTGTCCCTTGGGATTTGCAGGGGAACCATTCCAGACCCACTCACCCCTGCGAATACCAAATCTATTAAATAGTCAAGTCCCATTGTCCCCAATGACAGTGCAGCCACTGGGGACGATGGGACAAGCCCTCCCTCCCTCCCTCCCCTCCTTCTTTCCCCTGGCGCTGAGGCCATCTGGTTGAGGGAGTGTGGTGTTGCACAACACATGTTGGTCCACTTGGCTGGCATTTCCTTCTTTTCCAAGGCTGGGGGGGGGGGGGGGGGGGGGGGTTCAGGGACCCTTGTGTGTCCTTCATCATTAGGAGAGTCCCTGAAGGCTGGAGGAGGACATCCCTTGGCAGTGAATGGGAGGAGACCCATTTGCTAGCCTTTCAGCATGCTGGGCTACCAGCAGAGGACTTTGGAGGACACTTGTTCTGCAAAGAGGCTGCTACAACCATGGCAGGATGCAGCCTGCCTGTGGACTTTATAAAAAAGATGGACAGGTGAAAGTCTGGGGCATTTGCTGGCTATGTCCGTCCAGGTCTGGACTCCTGCTCAAGACAGCTATGAGGACTGAAAGGGTGGATTCCCTTGCTGGGGGGAGGTATAGCTTTCAGGGGGGTCATCAGAAGGTGTGCCCCCTGTGGAAGGGCTGGTCTTTTGTGGTGGTAGCATGGGCTGTGGATCTGGTGGGCATGGCTTCCTGTGCTGCAGAGCACAGGATTGGTGAGTGCCACAGGGGTCCAGGGGTGCTGAGAGCATTGAGGAGTTGCCATTGCGGGGGCATCTCCTGGTCGGCGTTCCCTGGTGACAAAGGGGCAAAGATGTGGGCATGTGATCAGTCGGATACCCCTTCTGTCATCCTGAAGCTTGGCCATGACTGTGAAACATGG
Source organism: Phrynosoma platyrhinos (assembly GCA_020142125.1). NCBI lineage: Eukaryota > Metazoa > Chordata > Lepidosauria > Squamata > Phrynosomatidae > Phrynosoma > Phrynosoma platyrhinos. The sequence continues at coordinate 62,640,089 of CM034703.1, read as the reverse complement.
TTCATCAAGCAACAGGCAGGTTGGTCGATGCCAGATCTAGACACAATGCATTTGGACCAACCCTACCTGTCAGCTGAAACATTGTGTCCTGTTCCTTCCAATCTTGGTGTTTGCTTCTCCCCTTCCCCTGTAAATATCTTTAAATATGAAATGCTGCTATACATAAATATGTCTCTGTACTGTGTTATCCAATAGATCTGAGTTGGCCGTTGATATCGAATTACCTTTCTTCTATTCTCCTGTAAAACCAAACCAAACCAGCTTTTACGTGCCTGAAGCCACTTTAGAGAATTATTCATTTGTATACATTTTCCTGTAGAACTGGAATCTGAGATGGCATGATTTTATCAAGACTGATGCTAATGAGAGATGTAACCTTTGCTATTTACCCAGTGCAAACAATGAACCTAGACTTCACAAAATGTGTGTTTGTCACAAAGCCAAGAATATGCTGAAATGGGCTGCTGAAGCATGCTAATTATACAATCTGTCTGCATAACAGTAATAGAAGTACATATACCCCAACCATCCCTACTTAGCAGGATATTTTCTTTCCTTTTTTAATTACATTTAATTACATATAAATTACATTTCTATGGCCACCCACTTACAAATATTAGCTGGGTGGCTTACAGAGCAGAAAACTGAAACAAATACGATATTTAAAATGCTGGGCAGGAGCAAGTATTATTAGACAATCTGAGGAAGTCACTACAGGTAACCAATGATGGGTGGTGTGGAGAGTTCAGTGGCACCAGCTCCATAGCCTTTTCATTCTGTTGGGAGACATAAGCATGTGGGCTCAACCCTGTCAGCTAGTTCAATGGCTTCTGGTCATGTGGAGGAAGCTGCCCTATCAAAACTGTTGACATAAGATTCAACTACCATTTTGGTCAGGATGAGGAGAAGAAGGTGCCATTTTGTCTTTTACCTGGGGCATCAAAATGGCTTTAGCCAGGCCTGGGTTGGATCCAGATTTAGGTTGTGTAATTGTATTGAAAATGAACTAGTGACTCCTTCCTTTATATGGCAGTTTCTGGGAAATTCCCCTTAGACACCCAGGAGGATGTTGCTGAACAGGCAATCCCTCAAAATCAGGAGGATCTCCCATCTCCAGGAAGCAGATCTTGGATGCAACTCAAAATATACAGAATTAAAATGAATAGAAAGAATTAGTAAAACATGAAGTATTATCTCTAGTGCAGACAAAACAAGTCAATGATCAGTTCAACTTTAAACACAGACAGATGCTCCCTTAATGCCTGTGGTGTGTGTGCGTGTGTGTGTGTGTGAATATGGGAGCCCAATTTACAATGTAAGGCCTAAATAAATAAAACAGTCATCACCTGGCACCAGAAAAGATTATTGTGTAGATGCAAGATAAATCCATTTCAGTTTTTCATATGTGAAATTGCAAGTCTGTTCCATTTTTTTATCTTTAAAAAAAACTACATGAAAGTGTAGATTGAATTGTACACATCTCCTCCCTGTGCATAGATTTTTAATATATTTTCCCCTCTGAGATACATGTTTTTCTAAGCCACAGACTGCATTGCAAAACCTGAGTGTAAAGGACAACTGTAGTCTGATATATGTATTAGACCCAAAATTTTAAAGTGTGATGTTTGCTTAAAAAAAGACCAGACAAAATTCTCCACCATTCCTATCTTGAGTATTCATGCTGACTGTTTTTCTACACATGAACACCAAGACACAGTATTGCACACTGTCTACCATGTCATACAATGTGGCTCCTAAAGCATGTTTTGAACTCTTGACTAGATTACACTTTATTGCTTGAGGTGAAGAAAAGGTAATTCCTTCCCCTGACCCCTTTTCATGCTCAAAATTCAACTGGACTTGCAGTTGCACCTTTTTGTAACACTTGCAATAAAAAGCAACCTCTCTTGCACCTGAAGAAATAAAACCTGCAAAGTGATCTGCAGGCCAGCTCTCCAGTACATTGCTCCTGTTGCCCAGCATCTTTTACCTGAGGCAACTGCCTCACTATCTAATGCAGGGGTGCACAATATGTAACCCTCCAGATATTGTCCAATTGCAACTCCCATCAGTCCTAGCTAGCATAGATAACTGTAAAAGATCATGGGAATTATAGTCTAGCCATGCCTTGCCAACCACCAGCCTAGTGGGAGGGCTACTCCTGTACTAAAAGCACTAAAAATCTCTAAGGTTTTAAATGGCTGGGAGACAGGACTCTTGCAGAGTAAATGGCCATAGACAGTGAAGAGCTACCAATAATATGTGAAAGACCCAGAGCTCACAAATAATTCCTCATCTGAGCATCATGGTATAAAAATCCCTGTTTCCTTCTGTGCATTGTTAGATGGTATGGATATATAATTGAAAAGCACTGGTGCTATGCTTTGTGCATGGTGAACGATTTTATACCAAAATACATATTGCAAAACATTTATATACTCACTTGCTGCTCTGCAAAAGGTCACTAGGAACAGTTATCTTGTTCAGTCAATTTTTGGATGTAACCTAGAATCCTTCTTTACTGCACAATAAATAATGTATTATCAAAGTGCATTGACCTATGAGACTTTTGTGTGTGCTTTTTCTCCCTTGCCTAATAACTTACCTTTATCTTAACCAACTGCTTTGTCTTTATCCTTTGATCAGAAGGGCTCTGTAACTAAGAACCTTTATCAACTGAACCTCATTCAAATGCTTTCTATTTAGGTGTCTTGGAGACAAAATAGTCTGATATTAAATTAGTTTAGGATTACTAAAATGAAGATTCTCTTAACAACTACCCCATATCTCTGCAATACTGAAATCTTTTCACTTACTTCATATTTTTCTGAATAAACCTTTTCTGTCTCCTTGCTCTATTATTTTCTTAGCATGTACAAAATAAAAACTGCATATTTTAAAAATATATTTGTCTGCAATGCTAGAGATCAAAAGGGTTCTGTCCTTGCTATGGTATACATAATATCATATGTAGACAAAAAGGTTTTGAAACAGATAAAATACCTAATCTTGATTTTTATTTTTAAAAGCACAGCTAATAAAGGTCATTTTGACTAAAAAATAATAATCAAAATAAGTACTCAGCAGGCTTTTTCAAGACATTTAAAGATCAGCCATCCCTTAAATTGTAAATGTATAAAGCTTTAAATTCAGCAGTGCTAAAAGAAAATTAATTCAGCATCTTCTCATTACAGTATTTTAAAACAGAGGAAGAGGTTCTTGAGATTGTAAATTAAAAAGCTCAGTCAATACCACCCAACACTATTCTTAAATAAAATCAGACTTTGACCTGTCCTGCTTAGTTGTAGACAGCAAATATTATACCTCTGTAGGTTTTTATGGGTTTTTTGGGCTGTGAGGTTGTGTTCTAGAAGAATGTATTCCATCTTCAAGATGCCAGCCACAGATGCAGGAAAAACATCAGGAATGCATTCTTCTAGAACACAGCCTCACAGCCCGAAAAACCTACAAAAACCTATGGATGCCAGCCGTGAAAGCCTTCGTCTTCACAATATACCTCTGCTTTTTAAAGAACAAATACAGACATCAAAGCCAGCCAGATACATTCTTAACAATGGACATTGGCAACTCTCAAAGGCATCAGCATGTTATAGAGAAATAACACTTTGTGCTGTTGGGGGGAAAACTAACTATAGGTAACTTTTTTGACTAGCATTCCGTAATTGCTGTATTTTTTCTGCTTAAGAAGGCAATGTATGAAATACTATTTCTAGAAAGATACCATAAAAATATGGCACATATATGACAAAGATGAAAAGACTATAAGCACACTGCACATTGAAAATAATAAGTCAAACTAGACAGATAACAATGGGGGGAAGCAGATGAGGGCGTCCGGGACACCCTGAGATGGAGCGCCGCGGGAAAGTGCACCCTAAAAGCGTAGGGCACACTTTCACTGACTTTTCCGCCGCAGCGTGTGCGGACGCTGCAGCGGGAGGTTGCCCTCAGAGCGCCGGCCATGCGGAGGGCCGGCAGCTCCGAGGGCAACCTCGGGAGGAGGAAGGGGCACCGATCGTGCGGCTGCCCCTCCTCTTCCTTGCCTCGGAGACGACTCTATTAGTCGTCTGCCGAGGCCCAATGTTATCTGCTGAACAAGCACGTCAAAAGATTATGTGGCATCTGGCAGCATAATTTGTTATGGTGTAAACCATACCTTCCAACATTTCAGAGATGAAATCTGAAACACGTTTGGCCAAGCAACATCAGAGTGTGGCCAAGATATCAAATTTATTAATGAGAAAGAGCACACAAGCTAGGAGATGCTGCATCAGTTTGTTTTTGCCCAAGTCTACCAGGAAGAGCAAGACTCCACCTTTGTTCTTTTCTCCTTCCTGCTGAGTTGAGTGCAAACTACTGAAGTTATATAAGCCTCAGAAATGATCCTTAATTCAAGAGAAAGCAGTTGCCAAGAGTGTTATGAACCTAAAGGTATCAGTCTTCCTCTCATGATTTGAAAATACAACAGTTTTCATCCACCTTCCTTAAAATACTGAAAACTTTTGATAATTCTGGTAAAATATGCTCTTAGACATTCATAACTGAGCAGAACTTGTCAAAAACTTTATCCTCAAAACTCATCCCTATTTCATCTACTACTAATAAACTCTGTTTACTTCAGTAAACTATGCTCCAGCAAAGTAGGCCTGAGAACTGGAAACACGATGGATTGATCATTCCTTCCCATCTGTGTTCTCTTACCAGTTTCCAGGTGACAAATTAAGGTAAGCAATACATTTTTTTTAAAAAAACCAAACCAAACATTTTATGGTACCTTCCAGCTGAAATTCAAAAAGTCATTTAACATATTAATCATTTAATTTATAACTACCATCTGGCATTCTTAGGACCATCTGTGTCTAAAACAAATGCACCTGCCTCTAAAGTCAGCTTTCTTCTCCTCTCCAACCTTTCTCTGTTTACCACAACAGCACAGGGCATGAGCCAGACCTGCACAACTTGGCAGTAGGTGGGGGCCAAAATTAAAATAGACTAAGGGGCTTTGCAGACGGGTGGTCATGGGCCACCCTGGGAAGCAGAAGATTGGGGCCAAGGCTGCCCCACACCTCGGCCCCCATCCACCTTTTTGGAGCCTGGGAAAGAGCACTAAAATAGCGCTCCTTCCTCAAGCCCCAGAAAGGGCGCTGGAAGAGCCATCGTGCAGCTCTTCCAGCTCAGCCTGTGCAGAGGCTGGGCCAGGAGGATGTCATCGGAGCACTCGCTGTGTGTAACGGCGAATGCTCTGATGACATCTTCGGGAAGGGGTTGGGGCGTCCGGCGTCCAGCTGCCCCTCCCCTTCCCTGGCTCCAAGATGGCATTTTGCACCATCTGCAGAGCCCCTAAACTTGTTTAGGCTGCAGATAGGTTTTAATTAAATATTTATTAATTAATAATGTTAATTATAATTAATACATATTAATTTTGCCTTCCTCCTTCTCCTCTGCCTAGCCCTTTCTTCAGGAGAAAGCTGAATAGCAGGGGAGCCTTTCCTGTCCTTCTCTTCTTCTCAGGAGAAGGCCGAGTGAAGGAGGAGCCTTGAGGGCGAGCGTTTGCCCCTCTTCCTCCTCCACCGGTCCTTCTCCTCAGGAGAAAACCTAGCAGTGGAGGAGCCATGCAGGGCAAGTGTTTGCCTCTCCTCCTCCTCCTCCTCCTCCTCCTCCACTGGGCCTTCTCCTCAGGAGAAAGCCAGGTGTCAGAGGAGCCTTGCAGGGTGAGCATTCACCCTTCCTCCTCCTCCTTTGCATGCCCTCTCCCCAGGAGGAGACTGAGCAGCAGAGGAGCCTTGAAGTTGTTCCACATCCTTAGAGGCCACCCCAAATCCTTTGGCAGGCTGCATGCAGCCCCCAGACTGTATGTTGTGCAGGCCTGGGCAGACATTACCAGACCACTGAAGAAGGTCCTAGCTCAGTGGCAAAGCATATCCTTCCTTGCATAAGATCCTAGTTTCAATTGCTGGCATTTCCTATTGAGTTGGGAACGATCACTTTTGGAAAGGCCACAGTCAATCAATGCAGCTAGACGGACAGATATAGTCTGACTCTATAAAAAGACAGCTTCCTGTATTCCAAGTCAGAGCTTGGAAAAGTTGTTATTTTGGAAAACAGTTACCAGAACCACCAACCAGCCTTGCCATTAGCCATGTTGTGTGGGAGATTCTGAAAGCTGTAGTCCTGAAAGTAATATATGAAGCTCTCTTCCAGACAACTCTAAAGATAGCAATACTTGGAGTTAAGACCAGATATTTAATTGACCAAATGTCAAGTCCAGAAGGCTAATCCATAAGCTAAATTAAAGCCTGACTGATAAATCAACTCCAAAGAATTGAGGAAGAAGCCTAGAAGGCTAGTTTCAGAGGATAATGATAGTATAACCTCTAGTATTTCACAGATGAAAGCTGGGAGACATGTGGCCAAGCAACATCAGAAAGTTGCCCAAGAATGTCAGTCAAGATGGTAAATGTTATTAATGAAGAAGAATATACAAGCTAGGAGAAGCTGCAGCAGTTTGCTTTTGCCTGAGCCTCTTGGGAAGGGCAGGATTCAGCTCAATACAAACTACTTTTTCACTTTGGTGTTCCTTATGATTTTCTCCTGTGATTCCTCAGCCACTTTGAGCCCTGTTTGCAGCAATGAAAACAAGCTGAGGGGGAACACCAATGAGTGAGAATACAAATATACTGCTATCTGAAGAGTTACAGGTTGGAAAGCTTGAGGGAAAAGATTTTTGGGGAGGCAAATTCTCAGAATACCCCATCTTGTCCTCCCCAAAAAACAACTTTTAAAAATGTTTTCAAAGTAGTAATGTTGTACAGGCAGCAAACAGACCCTATTTTTGCTCTTTATGTCATACTGGACAAACATAAGCTGACTTGTGTCCAACACATGGTTCTGCCATGAATGGTTTCCAGCAGCATGTAGATCATAGAAGAACTCCAACAACAGCTCCTGTGATGAAAATCCACGCAACTAACACTTTCATGATCTTTATCTTGGGATCTGTGCATTTGGTCTTTGACCCTGTTACAAAATGAAAGAAAGAAACGGGGTGCTGTTTAGAAAATGTAGAACCTCCACCCCTCTGCTGTGTTTTAGATCATGTTTGTATCTGTTTAGCTGTCTAACTGACTGCCCATGTAGGACCAAACAAAATGTGACATCAGAAGATCCATAATCAAATCTCTCACAAAAGATAAAGGAAAAGAAAAGGTAGAAAAAGTAAATGCAACATAAAATCAAGGACAGGATATAGAAGTTGTAGCATTAGACAAAGTTTAAACTCTGGCTGCAACACCATTTTCCTAGACTAAAATTGTGCCTCTGTTCCAGAACTATTGCAGATATAATACAGAGCAGCAAAGGAGAAAAAGATGAAAAATGTTTAAAGCAGAAGTGGGCAGATTCTATGGGGGCCAGAGACTAATTTTAACCTCCAAACCATCCACAGGCAGGAAGCCCCTCATGTACACACACAAGGGCAAGCACTTCTGTAATCCTTCTCAAAATAGTGATAGGACGTGATATAACATTGCTTTCTGTTACCATTTTGAGAGGGATTGCACAGCAAAATGCAAGTATTGGGGGGTAGCATGGGGTTCTGGGCTGCTTGTGGGAGTGGGGTATTTTGCAAGTTTTCATTTGAAGGAGTTTCCTGCTTGGTCTTGGGGGTGGAATGCCCAGAAATCATACCAAAATTGTTTTTTTTAATTGAAGGGCTGGGAAGCTTCAGCAAGCTTCAGGGACCACAACAGTGGAGTCTAGGAACCTGATGGAGCCCACTTAAATAAATTGGCACATTCATGGTGAAATAAACCAACACTGTCTCCATGATGGAAAGTGAAAAGTGTTTCAAAATTCCAGCAAAAACTACATCTATTATTAAATAATATTCAGTATTTTCACAGTCAAAAGTCAAGCAACAGATGACAGCTAGTAAGGGCCTTTGCAGACCAGCCCAAAGGGCTGGCCTGGAGGCAGAGTTGGGGTGGGGCAGCCACATGCTGGCTGCCCCAAACCCACACCGATGCCGTCCTGACGCCACACGCCGTTACGCACGACACACACCATCTGGATGCCCTTCCAGTGCAGTGTTCTGACATGCTCTGCCGAAAAGGGCACTGAAGAGCCGCATGCTGACTCTTAGGGCTGCCTTTTGCCGCCCCTGAAAGGAGCGGCATTTTGCCGCTCTTTTCAAGACAGCAAAAGGGAGGATCAGGGCTGCAGCGTGAGGTTGCCATGGCCCTGATCCACCGCTTTCCAGGTCGGCCAAGAGCTGTCTTTCTGCAGTCCACCTAAGATAGCAATTATGTGGGATCACTCCACACCTATGGCATTCTCGGACACTTAACATTCATGCATTGCCTAACAGTTTCTTCATATGATAGATAAAGGGTGGGTAAAACCCTTTGTTTTTTTATATTTATTTCCCACCTTTTTCTCTCCCACCTTTTATATTTCTCTCTCACCTTCTTATCTCCCAAGAAGCTCAAAGCAATGAACACAGTTTTTCTCTTCCTATTCTCCCCTCACAGCAACCCTGTGATGTAGGTTAGAGCAAGAAAAGGCGACTCCCCCAATATTACCCAGACAGCTTCATGGCTTAAGTAGGATATTTAGTAGGATCCAACTATAAGCACAACACTGCTTACATCACATTACAGTGAAAATCATATAAAGCTAATGTTTGTTGACATCTGCAAATCTTCAATTATATGCCCTCCAACCTTGGTTAAATGAGAACAGCAATACACATCTAACATTCCTTTTCTTATAGGAAAGAAAAATTTGAACAACCATATATGCCTTTATGAGACTGCCTGAGTTTTAACAGCTTCAGGGGAAGGCTTTCTCTCAGTCCCATCACCCTCACAGGCATGTTTGGGAAGAATTGTCAGAGAACCTTCTCAGTGGCTGCTCCGACATTGTGCAATTCAGTGGCAGGTTGGGTTGGCCATCTATCTCCTTTCCTTTCACCTGAAGATAAACCTTTTAATTCAGGTAGGTCTTTGGCTGAAAATCTATGTGACAGAAAGGGTTTGTGGTAGGGTGGTGGTTTGTTTTTTTTAATCATGATTTCTGTTTCCATGTTGTGTTAATCTTATTTTTAATTGTTGTTACTTAATTCTTTTTTAACGTTTGTTTTAACTGCATTTTGTTTTTTAAATGCTGCAGGCCATCTTGGGTCCTACATAAGGACAAAGGTGGGATAGAAATTAATAAAATAATTAACTGAATAGCAAATATCATTGCTAAAGCAAAGCTTTCCCCATTCCCTGAAGCTTCTGCTCCTTCTGTTTTCCATTCTTTTGGGGCTCTGGCAGGTGAGGGGTTATAGCACACTTTGCAAGCACAAAGTTCTAGGTTCAATCCCTGCACCTCCAGATGTGTGCGTGGATGTGTCTGTGGCTTTATGTTGCATCTCCAGGTAGGACAAGAAAAATCTTTTGGAAGAAATGCTCACTCAGGTGATGGAAGACATCTGTTCTAGCATGTGATTTCTCTCATCAATACATCTTGTTTTTAGCATGTTCTCATTTGTGATTACTCATTATAAGGTAAAGATAGGCTTAATTTTGCAAGTCTTATCACTGAGAGATATCTCTGTGAAAATCCCATTATGGGACGGAAAATGACATAATCATAGGGAATACAATGCAACTGAGGAAGTAGGCTCAAGTCTACAAAAACTCATGCTACCAACTTTTTTCTTTCAGTTAGGGCCTGAACAGACTGCCAAAAATATTCCAGCTTGAGATCACTTTAACTGTCCTGGCTCAATGCTAGGGAATCGTGAGAATTGTAGTTTTTTCTGAGGCATTGAGCCTTTTCTGTAAGAGAGCTCTGGTGCCACAATAAAATACAGTTCCCATGATTCCCTAGCACTGAGTCAGGGCAGTTAAAGTGGTCTCAAGATGAATTATTTCTGGCAGTCTACAAGATCCCTTTGCATAGGGAATATGAGTATGACTCTTAATGTTAACACTGAATTTGACTCTAGTACTGGGCTAGATGTTTTGATTTGGTATACCGCTGTTTCCAGTGAAGAGCTTGTAGTAATTTTAAAGCAAATGCTTTTTTTTTGGCCCTCTTTTGATTAAGCAATGAGAAATTCTAAATATGGGAAATACCACCATATACAGAAGACTTCAACTAAGCAGAGTACAACAAGCGAAACTGTGGGTGTTCTCCAATATGGTATCATTTGTGGCACATATATTTCAGCAGCTACAGTATGTAAAATGACAAGACTGTGCTTCCTGGTACTTTATTAGCCAAATACTTACATGCATGCATAATGAAAATAATATTTAAGAAAAAATGAGAGAGAGGAAAAACTCTGGGAAACCTGACAGAAGGAGCCAAACCTTGAAGAAAGACAGCTTGAGTGACAAAATTTTAATAATGATATGTTGATCTCCTAAGCAGGGATAAAATAGAAGTGACTTATGCTGGGGACAAGGTCCAGAAAATCAGGACCCAGTCTGCTGAGGGACAGTTGAAGAATGTGCTGTTAACAGGCACATTCTAATGGGAAATCACAAAGCTAATAGTTTATTGATTAGCAGTCACTTTTTGCATATTCATTTATTTTTGTGAACCGATTTAAATTATTTACAACCTGGATTTGTGCAGAGAGAGAGCATGAGTATAATCTCTTTCTGTTCCTTGTTTATCTGCATTTTGATCTCTCATATTCAGTGTTTTCTATTGCTTCAAGTACTCCTCTAATGTAAGCAATGGAGGTGTCAAGCATTCTACATGATCATCCTTCAAAATTCGTACAGAATCCTCTCACTCCAACAACCCTGCACTGAGAAAGATTTCAATAATAATAATAATAATAATAATAATAATAATAATAATAATGTATTTATTTATAGCCTGCCTCTCCCCAAAGGATCGAGCAGATAACAATCATAAAATATCACAATGACATTAATTAAACATAATT
>CM034703.1:62603043-62614273 GCA_020142125.1 Phrynosoma platyrhinos | reverse complement strand
CATCCAGGACTGGAGACTGTATTCCCAAATCTGGTTTCGGGCCCGTAAGTGCCAGTACCTCCATTTTGTCTGGATTTAGTTTCAATCTTTTTCCCTGAAGCCATCTTAAGAGTCTGTGTCAACTCATATAATCTGTGTCTTCCCAATGCAGCCATGCCTGTTCTTAGATTCACTGCTTCTAACTAGTAACTCCACAAGTCCCTTTTTGTTTGTCCTTGAAAATGTTAGCCTGTAAATACATCTTCATGCAATTTCTTAGCTTAATGAAAGTCAAGCATTTGATCATTCACTTGTCTACCTACGTCCCCTCCTCTGCATTTTGCAATTGATTAAGTGTGATGTAGTGAGGAACTAGGCTTGTGTTGATGTGATTTAAAGATCTCCTTAAGCTGGCATCTCATTTGGAATCATCTAGAAGAAATTACTTTTAAATGGCTGTTATTTGGGACCAATAGTACCAATGCTGTTCCTGCATATAAAGTGCTCTGGTAATGAAGAATTTAACACACTGCCAACAAATTCTCTTATCAGAGAGTGGTATACCCCTTAAACTTCTAAAACAATCAGGTATCCCAAAAGGAATAATATATGCCACAAAGAACATGGCAAGAGAGAAACAGTCAATGAGCAAACCGAAAAGGATTAAATTGGCACATTTTATAACTCTGTATGAAAACAAAATCATATAGGCAGATCTTCTGAACATCTTAGAAGACATCAACAATGATTCCAAGTGTTTTTCCATTTTAAGAAAAGACAGAAAGAAATATTGATCTATCTAGCCTGGACCCTGTCACATCAGTCCCATGGCCTGTTACCCCAAGGTCTAGCCCCCTACATTCCTCCTCTTTTTCAACATCAAGTTGATATCAAAAAGGATGTTTTAGGCATGTAGTCAAGAAGGTGCCCCCAGTACAGGAAACTAACCATGCTGTATAAGGACAGCCATGACCATATAAGGAGATCCAACTGGCTCAGCATGGGAGAAGCTCAAGAGCACAACCAGGGATAGCTCAATTAAGAGTGGAATCTGTATAATCTCTTTATTCATAGGACTGATAGTGAGTAATAAACTTTTTGCTTACAATTGAACAGAAACCCAAATACACTTCCCTTTGAAAGCCCATTGTATAGAGTTATTTGCACTCATTATCCAGTTATTTATGAGTTCCCTTCTCATTTTTCTCTCCTGGAAACTTCATTTTAATCCCCAAACTGCAGCAGGATACATTTTGCTCTATAAATATGTTTGCCAAGGCACCACCAGTTTGGTCTTATTTTGAGGTCAGACAGACACTCTGTCTGTATCTCACCTGACTCCTCAGCAACCACTGGCCACTCCAGATCCACAGGCAGTGTGCTGAGCCACCTTCATCTCACAGAATCTCAGTTAGGAACCTACACTTCTGGAACTGGTGCAGTATCATCTCCTGCAATCCCTCAAGTCACTGTCTGCTACCAATTTTATATCATTAATTCTTGAATGTGTGTGTGTGTATACTTTTGTATGAATGGTGCTTCCCTGATATCTACAAATAAAATTACACTTTGATCCTGCATTCTGGAATTCTGTTTCTCAGAACTGATAAACACAGGCTTGATCCTTGCTTTTAGTTACCCAAAGCCCTTTCAGTAGCTTTAAGTGACATGATACAGTTTCCCTATTAAATACTGGCTGTGGGTGCCTTGTCGGAACCCTGGCATTTTTGGTAATCAGCCAATACGAATAAGGTGACTTTCTTTCATGGAAGCCACTTAAGCTGCATTAAGTTAATCAAATGAGGTGAATGCAGAAGATTTATACAGAGCCATACATGGGCTCATTCTACCAATCCTTACTATTCTCTCCCTATGGTTTCCTTGTGCAGTTCCCCATTAGCATGATGGTCTTAATATCAGAGGAATTCAAAGACATATAGGCTTGATGAAGGGATCTTAGCTGAAGGAAGCATTGTCTTGACATCGGCAGCAGCAGAGATTATGCCATAGATGTGATGACTGGGACTTCAAAAGACCCTTGATAGAAGATGGGGGAATGACTGAAGTTGAGGAATGACAGAAGTTGAGCCCTGTTCAGACATCCCCTTCTATATGATTGCAAAAACATGGAAAGTGAGAACAGAATCTCCTCCAATCTCATATTCTCTGATAGACTTAAATAGGAAAGGCTAAATTTCACATTCAGCCCTTCCTCAGTTTCAGAGGAAGACAATGAATTTCTGTTTGAGAGAGACTGCTCAGTGAGCCATTGTTCACTCTCTGTGACAATCTAGCTTGGAGGAATTGGCTTCCCTAGTCCTTAGACTCAGAAAAAAAAAAATCCTAATGAGCCACACTCATTGCTCCCATGTCATAGCAGCCAACAGTGGCAGAATCAGACAACAGCCCTTGAACAAGATAGCCAGCTTCCTAAAGAACTTGGGGAAACATTGGTCAGCCTTCAAAAAACATCTCCACTTTGGTGAAACAGGTCCCCTTGCAAGTGGACCTTGTAGGACCCTTTGAGACTAACTGAGACAAAGAAGTTGGCAACATAAACTTTTGTGGACTAAGTCTACTGCAATTGTAGCAGAACCTTTCACATGACATTGGCCCCAACTCTTTGTTGCTGTACTTTATTTTTAGAGGCATCTTTTCATTGATGGGAAAACTAATCAATAAGTGGCCAATTGTGCTGCCACGCCATCACTTCACAGGTATGATAAGTGAGTCATGACAATCTGTAGCAATATTGAGTAATCATGTGGTGACAATCTCCTCCTTTCCCCTCTCCTGCTCCTCCTCACTATTCCCAAGCATCCAGTTTTTTTTTCTTTTTTCACCTTTTTTTCTCTTTCTTTCTTTCTAAACTAAATCATGATCCAATAACTCTGGAATTGTGTTACAAATTAAATATTAATTTTTTTAAAAAAGGCATGCTCATAGGGCACAAGACAGAAAGGCAGGGTTAAAGGGAAATGTGGAAGAGAAAGAGCAGGATCGCCAATGGCACCAAACGCCCTCATCATGTTATTGAAGAGAGGTGTGATACAAAAAGTTCAAACCCCAGCATGTTTCTGTTCTTTTTAAATAATGTGATTGTAGCAAGTCCAAGGTAAGACCGAGATTGTGCGATAAAATCCTTAGTCTACAAAAGCTGACACTACCAACTTCTTTCTCTCAGTTAGCCTCAAAGAGATTACAAGGTCTAGACTAGCACAGCTATGTCTTTGAACCAGTCTTCTTCTATGAGGGGGGATGCTCAAGCCAACACCTTCCACAGTGCTCTGTCCAGTATTCAGATATCAATTTGAATTACATACCAATAAGTGTCTATACTACAATCAGCCTCTCCTGAGCTTTCACCTATGATAGGACATTAATAGGTCTAGGCGAACCTTTTTGGAGCCGCGTGTCCCAAGTAATTTTTTTCCCCGGCACCCGCTAGCACCCAATTGCAGGGGAGGGACTTCCACCCTCCGGGGGCAGGACTTCCACCCTCTGGAGGTGGGACTTCTGGGGTGGGACTTCTTTCTCCACCCTTATCCCAGTCACCAGCTGTCTCTGAGAGACAGCTAGAAGCTGAGGAAGGTCCGGGGGGGGGGGGACAATGGGTGCATGCCAGTTGTTCCTCCTTCCCTCACCCTCCTCCCAGCCTCCAGCTGTCTCTGAGAGACAACTGGGGTCTGGGAAAGGTCCCAAGGGAGGAGGAGGAAGAGGCATGGCCCATTCCTTTCACCCCCAAACTTTCCTAGCTGTCCCTCCAGAGGCAGCTGGGGCTGGGAAATGTCCTTGGGGAAGAGGAGGAAGAGGCGTGGCCCATTCCTTCCTCCCCCAGCTTTCCTTGCCCTCAGATGTCCCTATGGAGGCAGCTGGGGGACAGGAAAGGTCCTTAGGGAGGAGCAACACGCATGTCCTGGTCGTCCCTCCTCTCCCCTGCCCATTTTCCAGCTTCCAGCTGTCTTAGAGAGGCAGCTGGAACCTGGGAGAAGGCAGGGAGAAGAAGCCAGAGGCATGTACCTGTGGCTCCTTCTCTTCAGCACCACTTCCCAGCCTCCAGCTGTCTCAGAGAGATAGCTGAAGACCAGGAAATGGCAGGGGGGAGGAGCCATAGGTGTGCGCATGCCTTTTCCTCCTCCTCCCTGACACATGCCGGGCAAAATGGCATCATGTGCCACCTGTGGCGCGTGTGCCATAGGTTGGCCATCATGGGTCTAGATTCTAGACTGCCCAGGTTGATTGTCAACAGGGAACAACAGTAAGGGAGGGAGAGAAGGAGGGAAACTACACTTACTTGGAAGAGAACACTTGGAAGCAGAGATTGCAGCACTGATGCAATGGTTTGTCCTCTACTGAACAACAGTGACAGGACCCCTGCTTCAAACTAGTTGAATTCCCTTTCTTCCCTCATTCTTCCCTACCTCGTATAAGAAAAGAAATTGAACCAAGAAAAGATAAGCAGCCAGGAGAAGACTGAAGTTACAAAGCTGCCTGAAGCTACAAAGTTACAGGCAGTAGAAACTGTTATTTGAAAAGCTGTAGGGGAGTTGCTCAAGGGCAGCTAGAAAGAGCACATATGAGACAAAAGATTATCCAGGCACAGTCTAGTGGACTAGAAAATGCTCCAAGGCAGACAGTGTGCTTCTGTAACTGCCAGATGTGAACTGAGTACTTACATACTGATATCTGAACAAAACCTATTCCCTCCATTGTGAAGGAAGATTCTTCAAAGGATTTGTGCTAGTCCTGTGGCCTAGAGCCTTGCATTCCTTCAGTGCTGTATGGTCTCCTGCAAGTCCTTCTAATGACTCATGTCTGGAAGACTGTGTGAACAGAAGGTCCTGGGTATTTCATAGGATGGTTCCTCAGTGACTTCTGGTGGCTTCCTTCAATGGTTTGGAACACATGACCCTGAACTAATACTATGTAGATCTTCCAACTCTGCATCTTCTAGCTTGGTATATGTGTCTGTGTTGGGTATTGTTTTGGATATTACCTCTTCATCTTATCCAGTGTCTGAGTCACTGGATAATGCCATGGTATTCTCCATTTCTGAAAGCATCCACTAAACACAGAGATGACCCAAGAGATTTTGCTTCCTGACACAAAAGATAAGATGGTTGCATTTACAGAAGGAGGTCAGTCTCCAGAATTTATCCTAGATTAACCCAGAGTCTTCATACTTCCTGAAGACTATAATTCCAGGATTTATTTTGAGATTAATACTGCAAACCACTATTCCCTTTTAACATTTCATGCCGAGAGGCTTCATCACCTGAGAATGCTCAGTAACATGGTAGCTCTCAAAACAGTTTGCTCCAAAATAAAATATTGAATGAACATAGGACCAGTTGTAAAGGCACACTCACAAAATTGCAATCATTATTGTGTTAAACCAAGGGTGGGAACCTCCTTCAATGTGAGGGCCAAATTCCACTCTACAGAAGTTCTTGTGAACCTTATTCTCATGGTAAGCAGGGCCAAAAACAAAAGTATAAGACCAAAGATAGCAGTACATTTTAGTGTTAAGCTCTTGCTTGTAGTAACACAATCTCAGGAGAATTTCAAAAAGATGGGAAACCATACAGAAACCATGAAACTAAACTGACGGTATCATAGGGAAGAGAGTGTGGCCCCCTGGGGAAGGTCAGGTGTGCCTCTGGGGCATCTCCACTCCTGCACTAAATGGAAATATGCTAACACATAACTCAAGGTTGGATTGACTCGGTATTCCCATTCGCATTTAAGAATTTCTGTGTTCTCTTGAGCTGAGTGTGAATATATCTACAAATAAGGAATGTGATAAAAAAAATTGAGATTATCAAATTTTAAAAAAACAAACAGCTTACCCCTGCCATTTTAAAGATCATTATGGGATGTAGTTGGGTATTATCACATGGAAAATGCCACCGATGCTGCCACCTGATTGCATCCTGCCTAAAACCCAGCTACAAGCCACACTCAGATGGCTAATTTGCAAAGTCGGGAAGCTCCCAATCATTTCCATGCAATAATTCCCGACTGCATCCTGTAATACACTTCAAAACGGCAGGGGTAAATCAGTGTTTTTTTTAAATGTGATAATCTCCGATGTGATTGCAAGCCCTCATCCAAATTTTCCAAATAATAATGGAGAGTCATATTAGGGAAGGTAGCCAGAGAGAAAGCAATTGAGTGAGAGCTGGCAAGCAGGAAAACAGGCAAGCAAGCAAGAAGCAAACATCAAAGATTCCAGCAAAATCTTTGAGACTGTGGTCTAATCTGCACAGCAGAATTTGTGTAGTTTGATATTGCTTTAACTGCCATGGCTCAATGCAATGGAATTCTGGGATTTGTAGTTTTGTGAACTATTTAGCCTTCTCTGCCAGAGAGCTTTGGTGCCACAACAAAGTACAAATCCCAGAATTCCATAGCATTGAGCCATGGCAGTTAACACGGTGTCAGACTGCATTATTTTTGCAGTGCAGACTGGACTTAAGTAAGAAGAAGAAATTTCTAGCATAAGCTTTCATGGACACAGTCCACTTCATCAGGCAGATCTTAGTAGACAGACATACCCATAGAAACAAGTATGTATATGTGTTAAGAGTAACAAAAAATAACAAAACCAATTGGAGTTGTAATAAGCTGCGGAACTCCCTATCATAAGAGATACTATAAGCTCCCTCTCTACTCTCAAAGGCAAAGACCTTTTTATTCACTGAGGCCTTTGAATCTTAAATCATGTGGAGAAGGGAATTTTGATAGCAGTGTGCTGCACTTTTATCAGTTATGTTTTAAATGTATGAAACTATTTTTAACCACGTGCTTTTTAAATAGAATTGTTTGTTTAAATGCTTTTTAATGTTTGTAAAATGAGATTTTAGTGAAAGTTTGTTTAAACTTATTGTAAACTACTATGGGACAAATGCCAAGTGGGGTATAAATTTATTAAATAAAAAATTAGAAATAATCCTTTTAACTATTCTTTATGGCCATAGGTAAAATGTGGAGGTCAGAGAATCTGATGATATATGGCCTAGGGGTGGAGTTGGGGTGGGGACCTCATGCTGGCCATCCTGTTTCTGCCCCATGTGGCATCACGGTGCTCCCTTGGTGCAGTGTACCGACATGCTGCACCAAAGGAGCACAGAAGAGACGCAATGGGCTGTAAGGGCAGCTTTTTGGAGCAGCATTTACCAGCAATTTTTGGAGAGGCAAAGTGCAAGATCAGGGCCGCGGCATGCGGTTGCTATGGCCCCATTCCAGCACTCCCAGGGGCGGCACAGAGCCACCCCTTAGGGGCCATCTGTATAGCCCCATAGACTGTCAACAAAAACTTATGCTAGAAATGTCTTCTTCCTAGTTAGTTTCAAAGGTGCTACTGGATTCCTTTATGTCTTTTTCTGGACAAATAAAGAAACCTTAAGTGATTTTCCTGTTAAAGGTCAACTCTTATTATAAAAAATAATACCATTGTCCTGGCTTCAGAGATAGAGGAAAGAAGAGGCAGGCACAGTTCTACCATGCCTAGCCCCACAAGCAGATGAAAGACCCTTCCTCCATCCTGATTGCCATTGCCCTGGCCTCAGAGGGAGAGAAAAAGAGGCAGCACAGTTCCATCATGCCTAAGCCCAGAAGCAAATGAAAGGTCTTCCCTCCATCCTGATTGCCATTGTTTATTTATTTATGGTTGTGTTGTATTAGCAGAGATCTCATGCTGAAACATCAGGCATCCATCCATCAGCCACTTCCGTCTCTGGTATGTTGTTCCTTGTAGTTTTAAGCAGTTTGCCATTAATCCAGCCCAGAACAGAGAGTTCTTCATCATAAGGTTTTTATTCATGAATACATAGTAAAGAGAAAACTATTTACATATCCATTATGCAGGTTTGAAGGTCTTGAACACACACACAGAAGACAGTGCAATAATTTGTAAGAACAAAGGAGGCTCTCAGCCAAACCCCAAACTCCTCCCATAGGTGGATACCTCCATAGACAATTTGCTGAATAGCCTATAACCCAGCCTCTTGCTGTGAGTCATGTGTCGTGTGATCCTGGTTCCCAGACAACAAAGATGAGCTCATTGTTTAGGTGCTATCTGTCTGTTCCCAGAACACTGTGACCTTGCTGTGTTGCTTACCCATTTGCCACCTACAGGCCCAAACTCTTTTCAGTAGAATTTTCCCCACATCTGTACATTTCGACTTTTGACTACATATCCCTACACTCCTAACAGCCATTGCCCTGGCCTCAGAGGGAGAGAAGATGACACAATAACTGCCTGACTTAATCCCCTCTCCCATTGCCATCACCTTTCCTTATGTATTTTGTCTTTAGATTGTAAGCCTGAGGGCAGAGAACTGTTTTTTTCTTGTTCCTTTTCTTGTAAAGCACCACGTACAGTGGTGGCACAAAATTAATAAATGATGAAAGGAAATGCTCTAATTATGGCATGTGTGTAATTTTGTCCTGAAACAACTGATCACACTAAAAGTGGATTGATTATGCTGATTTCAATTTCTCCTGTAGCCTTCGTGTCACTTTTCAGTAAAACAGAAGTAGGATTATATTAGTGAGAAATCCTTCTCAGATTAATCTCTTTTCTTCTAAGTAATGTACACTGCGCTTTCAAAACAGACAGGAAGAGAAACATCCAAACAATGAAGGAAACGGAATATTAAAAAGGTCATGGCTGTGTGACACAGTATTTTAATTTGTAAAATATGGGATGCACTCTAAATGCCACTTGACACCTCATTGAAATGACAAATAAGGTAATAAGAGCCACAAAATGGCACAAGTTATTCCATTCACTCAACAAAGATTATGCCGAGAGTGCCAAATGGTACAAAGTTAATCCCCTCCTTTTGGTATTGTGTCATCATGCACTTTGTCCTCAAGCATTTTATTTAGAAATATGATACAAATTATTTAAAATACCTGCTTAATGTAATAAAGGGAGAAAATAGTTCATATTTTTATTCCATCTTTTAATAATTTTAATTTGTAAATAAAATAATTGAGAAACTGAGCTAGAAGCCCACCCTGTATCTTTTTGTTTTGACATGTTTTGGCAACTGTATTTTATTAACTCTCCTTCTTTTCACAAAATGCTCCAGTGGAGCACAAATCCCATCTCACATGAGCGGATAAAATTGATAAAACCCATTAATAGTAAGCCTATTACAGTAGGCTATTTATGCAATCCATTAAAATATTTGAGAGAATGTGCTGTTATTTTTGTACTATGGTGTTCTGTGTGTGCTGTTAAAAGGTATGCATTTCATTATGGTTTTGTCATCATATTGTAGTTCCATTTTGAGTGTATTTCCCTTTTGATCAGGGGCAAGGAAGAAAACAGAAGTCATCTCTGCAATGTGCTGGGCAGGGTCTATATGGAAGCTATTGAAGGGGAAGATGAGCTACATCTTAAAGAACTAATTTATAATAAGGTTCAGTTCCAGGCAAACACTTTGTTGTGTTCACTTACTATCTCTCAGAGCAGTTGTGGCAGGTAGCTTCCATAACAGTGAATCTGTTGCAATTTGGCCATTCTACTGGTACCAAAGACCACCTTGGTAAGTGCTTTGTAAATGGCAGATACCTCCCCTATCATCCTGTTATCAAGAAAATACTGTTTAATATTGTCAGCTTCTGAAGTGGGGCAGATGACCCATGTAAACATGCTGAAGAACAGGCAAAGTGTAAATTCTGCACCCATATTGGGTGGTCCTAGCTGAGTTCAATTCTCTGCTTGAGCATAAAACCCCACTGGGTAACCCTGGGCAGGTTACACTCTCTCAGCTTCAGAGGATGGCAATGGCAATCCCCCTCTGAAGAAACCTGCAAAGAAAATCCTATGATAGGCTCACCTTAGCATCATCAACTCAAAAATGACTTGGAGCCACACAATAGCAACAACTATCTGCCCTATTTCCTCCTTCAGGCACATAATCCTCCATTTTATAAAGCACAATTGCACCTCTCTCCATCTCCAACAAAAATAATAGTAAGTAGATGTCTGCGTATTATGTATAACAGCAACTCACACACATCCAGCTGTTTTCAATGTAAAATGTATTAATTGGTTGGATGCCTCTGTAGTAGGTACATGGAGTATGAACCAGCCCAAAATGCTTTTTGTCTGACGTGAATGTTAATATGGTGCTCAACACTCATATTCCATGGTAAGCAGAATTTGACTGGATTGAAAACTGAATCTTACCCAAGTGTTAAGTGGACAGTGCCTGACACCAAACCCTGACAGCAGACTAGTTTAGCACTCAAGCTCAGGGGATTTAGAGGGAACAGTGGGAGTGCAGCACCATATTTCACAGCATTCAACTTCTGAGGTGATTTACCATGTCTCTTCCATGCAACACATAATCAAAATCTGATAGCGGTGGGGTCTAGGAAATGCTTCAGAACATATTTTCAGGTGGCACAGAAGGCTACAATAGATAAGGGTGGAAAAGAACATCCTGTTGGACTAATGGATGTCCAGTGATAGCCTCAATTGCATTGATGGCACTTATAATTGCATGTCCTTTCGTTATGTGCCTTCAAGTTGTTTCTGGCTTATAGTGACCCTAAGGCAAACCTATCTTGAGATTTTCTTGGTAAGATTTCTTTAGCGAGGGTTGCCTTTGCCCTCCTCTGAGGCTGAGAGAGTGTGACTTACCAAAGGTCACCCACTGGGTCTCCATAACTAAGCAGTGAATAAAACCCTGGTTTCCAGAATTGTAGCTCAATGCTCACATCATTACACCATACATGTCTACCTAATTATTTATTTAATTATATAGAAGCTTTCTGATTTGTTGTTGTTAACCACCCTCAAGACAATCTCGGCTCATGGTGACCCTATGGGTGAGACCTCCTGTCCTCCACTGCTCTGCTCAGTTCCTGGAGAATTAGGAGTGTGGTCTCTCTGATTGAATCCACCCATATGGTATGTGGTCTCCTTCTCCTACTATTGCCCTTTACCTTTCCTAGCATTATTGTCTTTTCTAATCATTAATTCCTTCTCATGATGTGGGCAGAGAATGGCAGCCTCAATTTAGTCATCCTGGATTCCAGGGAGAGTTTGGGCTTGGTCTGTTCTGTAACCCATTTGTTTGCCTTCTTGGCCATCCATGGTATCTTCTCAAGCACCATATCTCAAATTTATTTATGAGTTGATTTTCTTTCTATCAGCTTTCTTCCCTGTCCAGCTCTTATATCCATACAGCGATGGGGAGTATGATGGCTTGGGTCCTCTTCGGTCCTC
>CM034703.1:62579090-62599536 GCA_020142125.1 Phrynosoma platyrhinos | reverse complement strand
GGGGCCTTAACCGGCCCCCGGGCCGTAGGTTGCCAGTCCCTGCCTTAGCATGTATGACTATTGGGAGATTCTGGTCTAGTAAGTGAGTCAGTTCTTGCCCCCATTCTGAATTCTGAAGTGACAGCATTGTAACTGGAAGCAAGTATAAAGAATCAAAAATGGACAGATTAATTTTTTCTAGATTCAGTATGCTTTCCTCTACCTCTGGTCCTAGAACCAAGGCCACCTGCTTGAATAAAACATTTGATGAAGTTACCCTTAGATTATCCTCCATGGAAATCTGTACTTTTTGAAATATAAATACAGCTGAGCTATGGTACCTTCCCTTTCAGTTCATTTGGTCTCTTTCCCTAATCCCCCATCAGCTGCTATCTCTTCTTTTGATAGTTTCAGAAATGTAACATGGCTGCAGATTTCTCTGTGTACAATCTTTTTCATAAATTGATAATGATGTGGCTAGAAGCTATTTATAACTCTGCTCCTGTGTCAGCTCTTTAAAAGTAAACAAATTATTTCAGTGTACAATGTACTGCAGATCAAATCTTTGGAGGCAACTCTGTCAGGTTCAGATGCAGTCTATTCCTGGACATCGGCTGCTGTCAATATGTCCTGTGAATTGGCTTTCCCAGAGCCATCTGGTTGGCCACTTCAGGAATGGGATGCTGTACCTCAGGAGCATTTGGTCTGATCCAGTTCTAGTAAGATCCAGTCCCAGATTCTGAATAGTTCATCTGGCCCTCTGGTTTGGGGGTTTCTGGTTATATCCAACATTAGTCCTACCTAAGAGTAAAGTAGATCTGCTTTAATAAATGGGACTTTAGTTATGGTGACGACTACCATTTATTTGCTCTCCTCAAAGTAGGACTAACTTTGACTTTACCTTTTTTGCTTTTCTCCCATAAGACACTATTTGATCTTACATATTTAAATTCATCTAATATAGGAGAATGTTTATGAGTTATCTGGACAAGTATATACACCAACCCAGATAGACCCACATAGAGATAACACATGTTTCTGAATTCCTTTTATTTTGTTTATCTTTGCCTTTTATTTATAAAACTTCTAACTTTTATTTATATTGTTCTTAAAAGAGAAAATTCTATTATTTAATTATAAGATGTAATGGGAATGCTCATGAGGAGGGAAACAGAATAAGGAATGGATGGGGGAGATCTCTATTTGTACTGCTGTTGTTTGACCTCCATCTTTTCATCAGGAGTGATGAGTGATCAGTCGTTCTAAGTACAAAAATACACCAAAATCATTCATCCTCAAAAATTATAACTCACTGTTGTTCAAATGACCAATTTCAGTGGCAACAGTGTAGGCAGAGAGATGATTGCAGAAACCAGGGTCTGTAGGGGCTACAAGATGCCTTAAGATCTTGGTTCAAATCGAGGGGGGGGGGGAGAGGTGGCATTTGGGCTCTGCTTCAGTCAGTCTTGGGCTGTTACTGATTTTAGCAAGACTTGTGCACTGTTCTGCTACTGAACTAATTCCTAAGTAAAGTACATATTCAAGGACTATTGGCCCTTTTTATGTTTCATACATACAGAGAGGGCAAGATACAAAGAATGAACTGTATCTATATTTTGAGTGTGGATGTGTTAGTAGGGAAATCTATATGGGGAGAACTATACACACAATGTCTTTTCATGAAGCCTAGAATCATTGATTGCTCAAGCTTCCACACTGCATGGTAGCACATTATGTAGTATTTCCTTGGTCAGATGTCCACACTTATGCAAATATTAAAACTAGAGAGTCAAGGGGCTAGGGTTAGGCAGGCAACTGATCTTGAGGGAAGGACCAACAACATGGCTCCAGTGTCCCTACATGTCAGGCCCTCTTCACACATACAAGCTGGCTAATCTGTTTCATTATTAGCAACACAGGAAAATTGGTCCATCTAGTATAATACAGACCATTGGACTATCTGCTACAATACTGTCAGCTCTGATTGACTGTGTCTCTGTAGGCTTTCAGGGAGGATTCTTTCCTAGCCTTACCTGGAGAACTCTGCTATTATCTGGTGATCTTCCATCAAATAGGGATGTAACTCTTCAATAAGTTTCTTTTTGAAGGTAGCAATGTGTAATTTCAGCAATTTTATTCCTGCTTTGCAAAATTCACACATAGTTGTTTTACACACGCACAAAAAAAAAAAAAGCATTGTCCATGCAGGAGACAGCATTTTCTGCATGGAAAATAATATTCAAATACAGAAATATTATTCCCTGTGCAGAAAATGTCATTTTCTATGCAAATCATCTGTATGCAATTTTTACATAGAATAAATCTCCAATTACACAGCATTTTCTGCAGAGTAAACAGCATTTTCTGCACAAGAATTAATATTTCTGCATTTAAATATTTATACTATTATTTGTGCTGTTTTCTTCACAAAACAACTTCATGTAAGTTTTGTACAGAATAAATCCTGTACTGTGAAGTTTGTCATCATTCCAGGATTTTTCTCATCAGGATTTCTTAATACTTGAAATACATGTATTTTTCTACCATTTTTTAAAAATTTTTGTAATATTCTTTCCATCCCTGTCATTGAATTTGACACTGATTAGCTTCAGTGTATCTTGCGTTTTGAGAGGTTTTTGTACAAAAAATATTTTTAAAAGTATAAATAGATGCGTAGCACTCAGAAGGAAAATAGCATCTAAGCAGCTGAAGTCTGCCCATTTCTTTTTGCTGAAATCTGGAAGGAAGTTATTTTATAATAGTATGCTTTACTGTCAAGTGATTCCCACACAGTGAGCTATAGAGAAGGTTTGGATGGATAATCTTCTTAGCTACTATCCACATATTCATATTTTCAATTCTTTTCAGGCATATGTTTAATTGTTCTTTCAGATCACAGCTGGCCATGCTCATAGTGTGACTTCACTGGAATCACAGGGCTTAAAATATCAGTCAGAATTGTAGTTGTTTACTTTATGTGAGGAACAGGTTTAGCCTTATTCTAAGATGGGCTTAATGCAATATGTTTAATATATGTTTTCATTAATAATGCCTAATTGTATTTGTGGATAATCATGAATTCTTTTTAAACAGAGTTTATAATTGAGATTAATATGTTTAAACTAGGTAGTAAATTGAAATGAAAGTTTTCCCACATAATTTCATTGCTTAAAGGAGAAATGCAGGGAAGTGGTTTAGTACATGTTCAGTTTTCAAATTGCCTAGGTACCTCAACAAAATTCTCAGGATTTTGACTTTGAGTAAGCCCTATCTAGACAGAGGACTATTATTTTTAAGAACTGGCTGGTGGGCACTTCCCATATCTCAAGAGCCCTGAGCTGCTAGAGCCCTGAGCTGCTCATCTCCTAGAGCCCTGAGCTGCTAATATGTCTGCAAAAATCACCCATCATTGTTTAATGGTGAAATCTAGGAGCTAGATCTTGCTAGATTCCAGTCTTGACCTTACTTTTTCATTTACAAATCTGAATAAGCACATGACAACAGTAAAATAGTTAATGACACTACAGCAAAAATATCACTCAAAGTAATCTATAAAATGGCTTAATATCTGTTAATCTTATCTAGAGTAAACTCTTTCAATCAATGGGATTTATCTTTATGTTAACATACCATTCAACAGTTGATTGAATAGCACTACTCTAGCTGGAACTGATAGAATGACAGCCAATATCCGAAGGGGGGATTATATTTTTTAAGGCAATATTTCCTGAGTGGGGGGACTCTCTCCTCAGGGACTCAGTTTGTCCATTTGTGACATTTAGACATAGGGTTAAGATGCTTCTGTTTCATCAAGCTTTAGGCTTCATTGATTATTTTCCATGTTGTGCTGTGGAGAACTTTAATTTTAATGTTTCTGTTCTATCTTCTCAGGTTGCATTATATTGGTTGTGTACAGAGTAATTTTGGGTTTAAAACACAATGGCCAGAATCCTGTGACATATTCAGGCATAATCAGCCAACATTGTGGAAGGTGGTATTATCTCTTTGTGTAATCATCCCCCCCCACACACACACACATACAGAAGGGAACTTCCAAGTGCCAAAATATGGAGATCATCATATGGAGGACAGGATTGGGACAGGATCGCTCCTCTGTCCTTATCCCATCCATGACCTAAGTGAAAGTGATTGTGCAAATCACTTTCACACTGCAGCCAGCTGAAAAGCACTTTCAACCACCATGGTATTAACGGCTTAACCCATTGATACAAAAGACTGCTGAAAGTGCTTCATTTTGATCAATTACTTTCACTCCCACTTTCCTGCCAGGTCAAGTGTGGGTCAGGTGTGAAAGTCTTTACCACAATCCGGTGGGAAGGACAGGACAGGGATGGCACAATGATGGCTGGCTGCTTTGCAACAGGGAGAGATACAGGCTGTTCCCAGTCTGGAAGACTTGCCTGGGTCCCTTCCTCAGCCTCCTCATTGGACTCTTCCCCCAGGTCCCAGTCCTTCAGGTCTTGGGCCATGACAGCATTACATCACATTCTAATGAGGTTACATCACAGCTGATGCAAATGCTAACTGACCAATCAACTGGCCAAACCCAGAAACTTCAGATTTTTCCATGCAGAAGTTTCAAGAGTCCTCTGGGGGACCATGCAGTCTGCGTATTTCCTTTGTTCTTCCTCAGGGTGGGGGCCTGAGGGGCAGGATGTGATCAGAGCTGGGCATGGAGACCCAAGCGCCTAACATCCAGAAACATCAAGGACTACAAAGCCCATCTGAGCATGTAAGTAGGATTAGGAACATGTGCTAAATAGTGCAAGTAGGCTGGAGTGTTTTTTGTTTGTTTGTTTGTTTTAAACTTAGGGCCTAAGCAGACTGCCAGAAATGGTGCACATTAAATTGAGGCACTGCCCTGGCTCAGTGCTAGGGAATCATGGGGACTGTAATTTATTGTGGCACCAGAGCTCTCTGACAGAGAAGGCTCAATGTCTCAGAAAAAAATACAGTTCCCATGACTCCCTAACACTGAGCCAGGGCAGTGCCTCAATTTAATGTGCACTATTTCTGGCAGTCTGCTTAGGCCCATAGCAAATCCCCAGGCTTTAGCTTGTTGCCTTCTGGAGCCAGGAAGGAATTTTTTCTCATGCTATTGTAGTATGGTTTTTTTTCCCCTTTCCCTAAGGATTTTGCCCCGTTGTTTGTGGGCTTAATTTTGTATTTGCTGTTTTACTTTGCCTTCACTCCCCTGCAAATAGCATTCTGGTTACTTTTGCAGCTTTGTCATAACTGGTGAATATAGAAGGGTAGAGAGGTCATTGGGCATGAGTTAAATTGGGGGGAGAAATACCTTGGGGTGGCTAGAGGGATAATAATAATAATAATAATAATAATAATAATAATAATAATAATAAAAATTTAGTTTTATCCCACCCCTCTGCTCGGCAACTGGGGCAGCGTACAACAAGTTAAAACAGTCAATAAGTTAAAACAATCCTTCATCCCAATCCCTAACCCTCCAACCCCCTTAAAACTAAATTAAACTGATGTAACGTTAAAATAACAATTAAGACAAACATAAATACAATAATGAAAGGGGCAGGGACCTGCAGTCAGGGCGGATGCAGGTGACCTCACTTCCAGCATACCATTTGGACGTGTCACAATAATTGGCTGATATGAAAAGCCCCAGCCAGATGTTTACTGGACCTATGCAGTGAGCAGCTCTACATAAGTATTTACTAGTTTACTAGTTTTCTAATCATTGGGTCCCATGTCTCCTCAATCATACCTAGCCTACACATTGTCTACCTGAAGAAGATATTAATTATGAATATGTATGATCTTGATTGTGACATTTGCATTAAAAGTTGTGGCTGACCTATTCAGTCCATAATATGGTGTCCAGCTTCATTGTCTTGGTGTAAGAGAATTGCCATTACCTTCCCACATATACTAATGTACACTACTAGTGTGTTAACTGGAAATCCAAGGAGGAGACTCAAAGCCATTCTCTGAATACAGAATGTTATGTCAGAACTAGTCAAAAATATACTTACTTGGAAGTTTCATATTGAAATCAATGAAACCATCTACATAAATATATTTATGATAAAGGTATCAAATATCTCTGTAATGATTTCCAGTCATATACATGTCAAATTGTGACTGTGCCAATAACGATTTGCCATTATGTCCCTTAGAAAAGTAACACAGTTCTTGTTGTTTGCAACTTGGGAGACTTGTGGTTTGATTGCAGAAAAGGGTTCTTTGTACTTTATCAATAAAAGAATGGACAGCATAATACATGCTCTAAGAAATCTAGATGGAAAAAGCTTAACCACAAAAGACTTGAAGAAGATTCACTGTGATGAAGTATGTCAATAATGTGCTCTGCCCATATGGCATGAGAAGCCATTTAATAACTACCAAAACCTGAACAAGAATAATATGCAGTAGGTCATCTACTTTGGATTACTAAAATTTCAGATGTCCTTGTTAGTCCTTTCTTTCATAGTCATGAGTTACTTGGAGGCATAATTACTTTTATAGCTAAAAAGATGAATTTTCTCCTGGGGATTAATTGTAGCAATTTAAAATACCATTGTGAGTTGTTAACATCTCTTAACAATCACTGAGAGACTCATGTTGTAAATGTTAGCAAGGCTATTCAAAGCATGGCATAAATTCACAACCTAATCATTTAATGTAGCAGAATTTCTCATGTAATATACCTTTTTGTCTTCCTTGGACATGTTGCGATGATCACCCTCTACAGTTACAATCCCTCAAAATGGAAAATAGCCAAATGCAACATTGACTTATGAGGCAATGATGTTACAAAGATAGCTGTGCATTTTATTCTGTGGTTGCATTCGTGGTGGAAATACTGATTTAGTATCAGTATTTCCTGCTGAACTCTATACATTATGAATGATAAATGTGTGTCTTTAAAAACCTGGTTATAAATTCCAGAAAGCTGCAGCCATATCAGAGCATCCAGGCATATTGTACATGGTGGTTTGAGGGTGTCCATGATATAGCAGTATCACCTTTTGTATCTGCTTTCGGGAGCATCTGCATACCATTATTGACTGTGCATGAGGTATAAAATGGCTTTGTAAAAAAAAAAACTTAGTTTTTGGAATGAATTGAAAACTGGGAGATTTCAAAATGAAAACATCTATACTTTGAAAATCCTTAATCCATTCTGAACCAAGCCCAGACCTCCACAGATTTGGCTCAGACTTTAAATGGATTGTTGTTGATGTTGATGTTGTTGTTGTTATTATTATTGTTAACTGCCTTTGTCAGTCTCAGCTCATGGTGACCCTATGGATGAGACATCTCCAAGACTCCGTATCCTTCACTGCTCTGCTTAGTTTTTGTAAATTCAGGCCTATGACCTCCCTAATAGAGCCTTTACAGACTGCCAGAAAAGTGCAAATTGAGACCACTTTAACTGTCCTGGCTCAGTGCTAGGAAATCATGGGAATTGTATTTTTTTTCTGGGACATTGAGCCTTCTCTGTCAGAGAGCTCTGGTGTCACAATAAACTACAGTTCCTATGATTCCTTAGCCCTGAGCCAAGACAGTTAAAGTAGCCTCAATTTGCACAAGTCTAGCCTGTGGTCTTCCTCTTTCTACTGTCTTCTACCTTTCCCAGCATTATTGTATTTTCTAGTTAGTCATGTCTTTTCATGATGTGTCCAAAGTACAACAGCCTCATTTTAATCATCTTGGCTTCCAGGGGAGTTCAAGCTTGATCTGTTCTAGGAATCATTTGTTTGTCTTTTGGTCTGTGATGTTTTCTGTTAATGGTATGGTAGTAGTATTCCCCTTGTATTGATAGACAGTCTTTCACACTACCATACATCCCCTTCCCAAACAAAAGAAAAGCAATGGATAACCAGCAAGGAAAAGACTCACAGGTGAACTGTCAGGATTTCTTTTTACAGTAAACATGGTCCCTGAGTGTGCTCCTGCTGCGAAGTGTGAGATTGAACTGGGAGGCAAAGGAAACTATAACACTCATGCTCTCCAGATGTTATTTTCAGGAAAAATAGTACTGTGGTTTTCTGCTTCTCTTGATTTCACTTGGGAGGCAAAGTACAACCCCTGTATGTCCAGGTAGTAAATGATGGTCTAAGCATACTCAGGAGTTATAGTTCCAGTAAAAGAGAGATTGGCTAGGTCTAGTGATCATGTTATGGCTTTGATAAATACATCTGTAGAAAAGGGTTGCCAAGAAAAGAGTCCATCACTTTCTATAGCATGATACTGGGTACAGTTTTCACTTTAGACTTCAGGGATCTACAGTGCTGTCTCAAGAATTTCAGGGGTCCTAGAGCAAAGCATGCTCAATTGGGCTCCTTAACTCAGACCTGGTGGGGCATGCAACCAAGGAACCTTCTTGGATTAGTTCTGATGATATAAGATACTGTGTGCAAACCAGAAACAGCACTGATGGGTCAGAAGGCCTTCTGTTAGTCTTGTGTCTCTGGCAAAAGTCCAGTCTCTGGAGTTATATCATCCTGGGCACATAAATGCAAAGTTGCTTTTCCCTGTGGATAACACAGATCAATATCCATAAAACACAAAATATTTTTTTTGGGGGGGGGGGACCCACTTTTTCTCAGGCCTGTTCACTGCCATAGGAATATGATGACAAATGAGGTAAAAGTAGCCAAATATTGTGTACAGTGAAAAGGGTGATAGAAGCTAGAAGTAATAATGCAATGAATAATTTCACCACAATGCTCTGAAGAAATCTGAAGAAAAAATAGCAGTGTCACAAACTGGGGACAACATCATTGGAGATTTTGCCTCAAGCTGTTATGTAATAGAAATCTGTTATTCTTTATTGCAGCTGTGTTCTTGAATCACAATAAATAAAACTTTCTGCCACATCCTCATATCTAGACAGATACCATTGATTATTTCAGGGGTGGGAGGGGAAGCTTTTCACTTGATTGCTTCACCATCTGCACAGTTCTCCTGCTTTCTTAATGTACCCGTATCTTTGAAGCTAAGATATGAACATAGTTTGACTCCATTCCTACAATGCTAAAACAGCTGAGACTACCACAAATGGGTCCCTGCTACTAAACTTTTCAGGACAGAGTGAGAATGTATGCAGGCTGAAACCTTTCCCATAGTTCCTAATAGTTAGGATAAACCATATAGCTTAGTAGTTAAAGAGATCTTCCACCAAAAAGTGAAGACTTCTTTTTGTTTCAGACAGGTTTTAAAACTGAAAGCTCTTAAGGAAAAGGGTATAATAGGAAGTTCTATTGATTTAAACTGTACTATTTAAACTGTTTTTAAAAATATTTTGGAGTATATGTTTGTTTTAATGTAGGCCCTGTACAGATCGACAAAAAGGGCCAGCCTGGGGGTGGAGTCAGGATGTGACAACTGCATGCTGGCTGCCCTGACTCTGCTCCAATGTGCCCCACCAGACGGCAGGCAGCACCAGGACACTCCCTTGGCACAGCATCCATACACGCGGCACCAAAGGAGTGCCAAAAAGCATTTGTAAGGCTGTGCATAATGGGAGGCCTGATGCAACATGCACAGTGGATGAGGCAAGCCATGTATGCATCATGGGAGGTCTGATGGAACAGGCACTGGGGATGAAACCAGCCAGGTTTCATGAGTGCATGGCTGTCACATGTTCCCAAGAAGACCACCTATATATGGTAGAGGGTCAGAATCTCTGTTGTGGGTTAGTTGGGGTTGGTAGTTGGTGAAGCACTTTGTTGGTCTGTATAGCTGTGAGTATTCAAGATGCATTTCTCCAAGCTGAAAGCAGCAGCCTGCATGTGGGAGGATTTTTCCTGTGCCATCTGGAGCAAGACTCTTCACAGAGACCATTGTCTAGGCATCCCTGCCTACATGCATCAACTCTGCATGTGTGTATACTAGATCCTACTTCTCTGCATACCCCAATATGGGTTATGGGCCCAGTGTGCACATAGACAATGCCTGAGTGGTTGTAAGTATTCCAGAATTGCCAGTCGTGTGCTGCTGAACCTATGGAGGGTAAAAAAGTCCTGGGACTGAATGAGTTAAAGTGTGTTCTTCACTGTCAGTGCCGTTATCAGTGTGCCGGGGAAGGCTTATCAAGCTTCTACATGTGTTGGTTGCTTGCCTGGGCTGTTGGCAGTCTGCTTAGATGTCCATCTGCATCTGTTTATTGCTGACACAGAGCAAGAAGATGGAAATGGCTATTAGATTTGAGAAGCTTAGTGATGGAAATTACTAAGGATGAGAGAAGGTTGAGGAGTAACAAGATAGCCATGTTTAAATATGTGAAGGGATGTCATATTAAGGATAAAGCAAACTTGTTTTCTGCTGCTTTGGAGATTAGGACACAGAACAATAGATTCAAGCTAAAGGAAAAGAGATTCCACCTAAATATCAGGAAGAACTTTCTGATAAACTGTTCAA
Organism: Phrynosoma platyrhinos; assembly: GCA_020142125.1. NCBI lineage: Eukaryota > Metazoa > Chordata > Lepidosauria > Squamata > Phrynosomatidae > Phrynosoma > Phrynosoma platyrhinos. The sequence continues at coordinate 62,589,138 of CM034703.1, read as the reverse complement.
ATTATTATTATTATTATTATTATTTATTATTTCTGCATATCGGGGGTTAGACTGGATGGCCCTTGTGGTCTCTTCCAACTCTATGATTCTATGACTTATGAGGTGAGGGAGCAGTTGGTCAAGTCAGACTCCTCTTGTGGGCTTAAAATATTTTTATATTTCTGCATACCTTAGAGTTCTGTCTGAGTATACTGACAATCTCTTTTTGTTTTCCAGTGTTTTCTACTTCTTGGCTATAGTGTTGCCAACACTTAACTACTTGAGTTCACTCTCGGAGGGAACACTGTTAAATGTAGCACCACATCCTTCCTTACTCATGTCCCTCATCAGTTGCTCCTAGCTGAGGGAAAGATAAATAATGTTTCTGATGATGATGATGATGATGATGATAATAATAATAATAATAATAATAATAATAATAATAATAATAATAATAATAATAATATCATATTGTGGTGCTGACTCTCTCACAAATACACTTTAACATTCTGGTTTCTGTTCGTCACACTTAAGTCATTTGCATGCATTACTGTCTCATTTCCATACCACCTTGCCACAACTCAAGCTCAAAGCATATAAAGTATAATTGTGGGGTAGCATAGATTCCTTTTCATAGTGTTTCAAGGCATCCCGAATCTATTTTACATTGATATTTTATGATCAAAGGCGACAGATGTAGCCTGTCGTGTAAATTTGGATGGGGAAAGCTTTCAGTTCACTGTTATCATAGCATACCCAATTGAAGCTAGAGACTGAAATGGTTAATATCATTAAAATTGCAATGTTCCTTTCACTTAGAACATCCAAATGGCATACTGTGAACTAATATAAGAAGAAATTCAGAAGACACCAGCTTTTGCTATAAAATGAAGGTCCATTTGCCCATAATGTTATATTGTCTGCAAATGGTAAAATCTATGTGGCATTAAAGTCTTTTAAATGTATTTGCTGGTGCATGCCCAGTTTCCTTTGACTTTCAGAGCAATGACCCTTACCTTCAATTGAATGTTTTAATAAAGAGTGCATTACTACCGAGGACTGTTTGATGTGAGGGAGCCACTTTAGAACGTCATTGTTGATTTTTTTAAATGAAATGTATTGATTTGATCCTGGGTTTGTGTGGATGGCAAGAGGCCTTACAAAGTGTTACTATTTGGATGCAACCCAGCTATCCAGACTATAGAGGGAAAACAAAAGGCTTGGATAGGAAGACCCACTTTGGTTACTAAAGGGAAGAGAATGCATAAATGGAAAATGTCCAGACCTGAGACAGTCTGAAAACTGAAAAAGTAACAAGAGACTACAGGTCAGTGAGAAAACTCCAAGCTGAAAGTCACACCCTCATTTAAAATGTGGGACTGTCTATAGCAGTGGGAATTGAGACAATGTATATAAATGGGATATATTTACATTGGCTGGTATTAGAAACTCTCAAGACAGAAAGAGGGGGAAAACAGTGGGTATAAAAAGTTGTGGCTAGTACCAGAAAAAAAGGAGAAATAAGAAGAAAAACACAGATTAGAAATAATGTTATATGGCAGGGGTCAGCAACCTGTGGCCCGTGAGGCCTTGGGACCGGCCCGTGGGCGGTCCCGCCGCCGCTGCCGCCGCTGCCACATACTTGAGCGCAGGTACCATTTTGGCATCCAAAATGGCGTCCGCGCTTGGATATATATATTCCTTTATTTCCACACCCATGCCAACATGCAGTATCCATTTTTATTAATATATGATATATGTTGTGGTGTTTTATACCATCTGCTTATTACTTTAATCTGTTGTTCTCCAACCTTGCTATTTTTAATATTTTTAGTTTCTTCTGTCCATTGTTGGATTTCTTTCTTATTTAATCTTAATATCTTTTTACCATACTCCCAATAGACCTTTTATGAAATTATATTGATTATCCAATAGAATCTTGTAAATCCTGCCTTCCAAGCCTTTCCTTCCTTCTTGTTTCATTATCAATATTTCTTCTAATGGATATTAGCAACATTTTATAGATATGATTTCTTGTAAACTCTTACATATCCCCCTTAATTGAAGCCAATATTGATTACCATCTCTAATATTTCATTTATTTCTGTTTCCCTATCTGATGAATCCTAAATTGTCCTATACCCAATATCCCTCAATTTCCTTAATACTATTCCTTTACCTATATCTCCTTTTTTATTTAAATATTCTATTGGGTGCCCATCTATTTTCAGTTTTCCCCCGTATTTTCCCCATATTTGCCACATTGACCAAAATGGTCCTTTGTTTATTTTCATTTTCTCTTCCTTGGGTCTTATTCCTAATACTGATTTATATTCCATTTCATTTAACTGCTTCTCTGTCCTAAACCATCTTTTATTAATATTATGTTCAAAGTCTAATAATCTTAATATCTGGAAAGCCTCAAAGTATTTTTCCAGATAGGGAAGTCTCCACCCTCCTGTTTCTTGATGAGCGTATACCGGTAATATTGTATTGGAAAATCTAGTTTTCTTTAAAATCCATTCTTGTATTTTCCTATCCCAATTTCTTAATATCCTTGTTGGTATTTCTTCTGGAATTGTTTGGAAAAGGAACAATAATTTTGGGAGAATCATCATCTTGAATGCTCTAATCCGTGTTAAGATATTCCAATATTTTCCCCTCATTTACTTACTTATTTGCTTATTTTCTTCCATACTTGGTTATAATTCCCTTGGATCATGTTTTTTATATTTATCTTTATATTTGCTCCAAGATATTTCATTTTCTTCACCCCTAACTTTAATCCTGTTACTTTCTGAATTTGCTTTTGTTCCTCCAAACCTGTGTTTATAAACATTATTTCTGATTTTGCTATATTAATTTTAAGTCTTGATACTTTTTCAAAATCATTAACTATAAAAATAAAATTTAATTGTTTGGTAACAATTATTATAACAATTGTTATTAAACTGTTCTGTAATTAATAATAATAATAATAATAATAAATTTTATTTACATACCACCCATTGGTGACCCAATCTGGGCAGTTCACAACATTAAAATAATATAGCCTAAAACCAACGTATTTCCCACCACCCCTTAAAAAACTATTAATGCATCATCTTCAATTAAAGTTATTTTTAATTCTTCTTTCCCTATTAAATAACATTTCATTTCTTCTTCCTTTCTAATAATATTAGCCAATGATTCAATTTCTATTATAAATAATAACCAAGATAATAGGCATCCTTGTTTCGTGCCATTTTCCAATTTAATTACCCTCGAATAGTTCACATTTACATTTATCTGTGCCTCATTACCTTTCTATAATTATCTAATTGTATCCCCAAATTTAATTCGTAATCTAAATTCTTTACAAACTTTGTATAAATATGTATGATTTATTGTGTCAAAGGCTTTATACACATCCAGTTTCAGTATCCTAACTTTTCTGTTTTTTGTTTTTTGTTTTTGTTTTGCTTTGCATGATAAATTACACTTATTATATTTCTAATTGGATCGCCAATTGGTCTCCTTTAATGAACCCATATTGATCTTCCTTTATTAATATTGGTAAAAAAAAATCCAGTCTGCCAAAATCTTTGGGAAAATGTTATAATCTTGATTAGTCGATGTTATTGGGCAGTATCATTCTGCATTTGTCTTATCCTTACTGGGTTTTAATATTGGGATGATTTCTGCTGCTTTCCAAGATTTAGGTATATCCTGGTTTTCTAACACCTCATTAAAGATCCTAACCAAATGAGCACTTATTTACTCATGAGTCCATATGGGCCAGGAGATGTTAATCCTTTCAATTAGTCTATCACTTTCTCACCTTCTTCTTTGCTTATTGGAGCATTTAACGGATCCTTCTGTTTTTCAGTTAATTTACGATTAATTGCTATTTCATGATCTACTATCTTCTTTTCTTTGTATAATTTTTCATAAAATTTTATTATAATTTCTCTTGTTTTCTCTTCCTCTTGTAGGAGTCTTCCCATCTACATCAGACTGCATGTAATGTAAGACATTCAATAGGGGCTCTTCTTCCTGCTGGGAGAGATTGTTGGCAACAAAGTGGAGAGAACGTTTCTTTGTTATGGTGCTCTGATTGTGGTACATCCTGAAAAACAGTAAAATTACTTTTTGGATTCCAGGAATATCTTCCCAATTAAGGTACAACTTGTGCCAACATTGTAACTGTTTCAACACCAGCTCAAGCTTTTTTAATTAGGATTATTTAGTCTGAGTATTTTCATTGTATTATGCTTTTTTAAACAATATTTTTACCACCACCCCTTGCATTCAGAAAGATGAAGGATAGATAGAAATATTTTTGTAAGTATATTTTAAAACACACTCTCTTAAAAAAAACAAAAACCCTCCTATTTGTTTTATTAGCTTCCTGGGTATTTGAGGTTTCTCCTTCACAGCTCAATGCATCATTAAGTATTTGTAAGAGAAAATACTCTTCAGATTCCCCAAGCTTATTTAAAATATGTTTCCACTGTGACCAAGATCTTTAAACGCGTACCTAACAAATGTCAGCTTCTCATCAATTATGTTTCATGATGCATGTGCCAATGAATAATGACATACTGGGACATTTTTGTTTAAACCTTTTCAGTTTTAAGAGGCATTTCCCAGCAGATTTATTAATTTTTCTTTTTCCACAACTATATTTTACCAATATACTTCCAAGTAAGGCAAGCTGACAGGATTATATTGTCTGTAACAATCATGTCTGAGTCCAAAGTAAATGAGTTCTGTATGTTTGCTTAATCCCTCACCCCAGACTAAGCAAGGAGGCATCTCTATAAGAAAGTAAGATATTACCTACATGTAAGCGATTGGCACTTAGTGTTCAGATGTCCCGACACTTATTTTTTGTAAAGCTACCATAATGGAATATCAGCATCTTATCAATCAGACCAATAATATTAAAAGATTTAGTTCAGACAGGAGGACCCAGAATCTGTACTGAAACAGAACTGGTGTAAGGAGGAGCTTCTCCAGTGTGAACTAGGTAACTGGAGGGGTGTGGGAAAGACACGTACTTTAATGACTCCACACTGCTAAGATCATGTCATGTAAAACCCACATGAAACTATCATGTTTAGCTTATATAGGCCTTTGCCAAGTGATTCTAACTGTGATTGATGTAAAGTTATTTAAAAGACCTCATTTAAGCAACTTGGCATAGTTAGGATGTGGCCAGTATGAATTTGGGATTGATGAAAATGAATGAAGTTGCAAATTGGAGAGGTATAGAGATACCCACATGCCTGCTTCATCATGTAGCTAACCAAAGGCTAAACTACATGCATATTTATATAAACAAAATCAAGTTTGTCCATCCATGTGTTTGTTACTGTTGGACCAACCCATTTATTTTCTTTAAAAATATATAAAGATAGATCTCCAGATTAGGAGATTATGTTTGGGACAAACTGGCTTTAAAACCAGGCTACATGGCAGAATGTCTGGAGGAGAAAAAGAGAGAACACTGGTGCTAGGTGGGACCATCACACACATAATATTTAGCAATGACTAACCAACCAATGTAAACTAATGCAGCTATCTTATTTCTTTTATATAATCACATGAGGTCTATTAAGGAAGTCACTGGTGAGGCACACCAAAAATTAATTAACCCAAGTGAAACTAACTATGTCTGTTAATATGAAATATTCCTTGTAGGAAAAAGCAGGAATGAATTTTAGTGGAACAACAAGAGAGAAGAAAGGAGTTTTCTCACTGATTGCTTTTCACTGCAACTGCACTTTGTCTTTCACCACCACCATAGAATTAGAGAAACAGATGGCATTCACAAATTCATAACATCATGACAAGGAAAAAGAGTTGACTAGGAAAAGCTCCTTTTAAAAAAAGCTGGTGGAGAAATGGTTAAGATTCATCTCCTCATGGTTGCTTTGCTCATAACTGCCTACTCCTCAAGATATTCTATACAAGAAGTAGACATCAGGAATGAAAATCTGTCTCAATATGTACTTTAGACCCATGTGGATTTACAGTTAATATGGTCTCCTCTAAAATTGGGTTTGAGTCCTGGTACTAACAGGGAAGAAGAAACCATCATCTCTCTAGGCAATTGATTCCATTGCTGAACAAATCCTACAGTCAAGAATTTCCTTCTAATGTTCAATTAAAATCTACTCTTCTGTAACTTCAAGCATTAGACCTGATCCTACCCTCTGGAGCAACAGAGAGCAGGCCTACTCCTTTTCTGTGACAGCCCCTGAGTGTAATCATGCACCCCTCAGTCTTCTCAGTCTTCTCTTCACCAAGCTGAACGTGCCCAGATTTTTCAACCTTTCCTCATATGTTTTGTTCTCCATATGACATGCCCAGAACTGAACACAGTACTCCACATGAAGCCTAACCAGCACAGAATATAGTGGAATGATTACTTCCCTCAGCTTGGAAACTATACTTCTATTAATGCAGGCTAAAATAGCATCCCCCTTCTTCGCTGCAGCTTCACACTGCTGGCTCATGTTCAACATATGATCAACAATAATCACAAGATCCTTTTCACATGTAGGTTGCTGAGCCATAAATCCCCCATCCTATACCTATGCATTTGGTTTTTGTGGCCTAAATGTAGAATCTGTTGTGATTGAATTTCATCTTACAAATTTGTATCTAATTTTCTAGTTTATCTAGGTCCTTTTGAATTCTGTTCCTATCATCCCACACAGTTTTACATCATCTGTAAACTTGATAAGGATTACCTCCATCCCATCATCCTAGACACTGATTAAAATCCTTAATGGCTCTAGGACCTTAATTCACCCTACTTGAGACCTCCTTCCACTGATGATGACTCTTGGAGCATAGTGTTTCAACCAGTTATGAATCCATTTGACAGATTTCTCATCTCTTCCACGTTTAATCAGTTTGCTAGTCAAATGCTTTGTTGACATCCAGATAAATGACATGCACAGCATTCTCACATCTACTAAACTAATATCATGATCAGAAAAAATATATTAGTTTGACAAGATTTGTACTTGTCAAACCCATGTCAGCTCCTACTGATCACTACATTGGCATCAAGATACTTGCAGACAGGCGGAAGGAATTGATGCAGTTCTACTATTTTTCCTGGTATTGAGGTTAGGCTGACTAGCCTGTGGTTTCCTGGATCTTTCTTGTTTTTTAGGAGAGAGATAAGGGTTGTCTTTCTCAAAAATGATAGTTAGGGTCCCAGAGAACACATCAGGAAGTTCTTTCAGTACTTTGGGATGCAGTTCATCTGGCCTTGCAAACCTGAACTCATTTAGGGTGGACAGATGATTCCTGATTTACTCCTTATGATTCTTGATTTTCAGTCTACATCCCTTGCCAAAGTTTCTGCTGTTGCATAGAAACAGACTGTCAAAAGGAATTTAGTCCTCAGTTACAATAAAACTGAAACTGATATTTATTTAAGCAAGCATTCAAAATATAAGCATGCCACAGCAGTTTTTATATTGAGCGTGCATATTGCCTTTTAATTTCCAATATATTTTAATGTATTTTTATATTGTTTTTAGGTGCTTTTAACTGTTTTACATTTTATTGTAATGCTTTTTTAAATCTGTGAGCTGCTTTGGGTCCCTTTGGGAAGAAAGGTGGCAAATAAATGAAATAAATAAATAATTGATAGAGAAATGTGAAGATCAAATTGCAAAATTAGCGGTACTCTTTAATCTTTCCTTACTGTGAACTTGCAGTTGGTTTATAACTACAGAACCAGTTCAAGGACCTGGTGCATTGGTTTCTGCGATACAGCTGAAGTTATCCATGTGGAGATAACAGCTTAGACCACTGGGTCTGAAAAATAATGTACTAATGTTGTTAAAATTGGGAGGCTGATTCACTATCATTAACACAAATGAGCGGAAAAAAAGTAATTCATTGAATTAATATTAAAAAAGTTCTTGTATGCTTATTTCTGTTCACGACAGACCAGGGATTAGACTTACAATGGCAAGGGAAATGTCACCATGGATCCTGGGGCAAATTTTTGTTACTAGCCCCTTCAAAAGTGCTCTTTTTTCATTTACTAAATTTGACTTTCCATTGCCTAGATTCCCCCCCCCCATGAACTGTGAACCTCATAATATAATTGTTGCCTCATGATAGTGGAGTCCAACACATTTGGAAATTGTTCAGTTAGAAAAGAACCATGATTTGCTTCCTTTCTTTCAACCTCCTTCCAACAAATACATGCTCAGCCACTCTTCAACACCTTATTGCTTTAAGGTTGATAAAGAGTTACATTAAAGGTTAGTAAGGAATGGTCTGTTTTTTTTAACTAGTGGAGACTGATCCACTGCACTTGAAGCTATAAGTGGCATGCAGTGCTACAAAGACCAGTCAATCAATCAAGAATGAAAAGTTTTAAATTAGAAATGTTCTGGTGCCTCTATGCATATGAAAAACATTTTTTGGACAATTGACTCACTGCATAGTCCCTGTCTCTCCTCTCCCAAACAAGAGGGGTGGTTGATAAAGATCAGTGGCTGAGTACATCTTGCATGCAGGAACTAGGGATCCCAAGTTCAAGCCAGACCATCTCCAGTTGAAAAGATCAAGTATTTAATGAGCCCACAATTCTTCTGCAATGCTAAGGAAATAAGGGGACATCTGTATTGTATCTCTATTTTGTTATGTCTCTGTTTCACATGGCACATGTGAAAACATCTGAAGCAATGGCTCAGGAAGGAACTGATGCAGCACATGCATAGATGAATGCATGATTGTTAAAGCAGCCCCAAATATCTACTCTGGCAGCTTGGCCTTCCTGTCCTTCTGTGGTAGGTTCTTAAACCTTCCAGCTCCACTTTATTCTCTACTAAGGGGTTGCAGACTGTCAAAAATAGTGTGAATTCAGTCCACTTTTAGAGTTAGGGTTAAGGTGAGGGAATCATGGGAACTGAATTTTATTGTGGCACTAGAGTTCTCTGACAGAGAAGGCTCAATGTCTCAGAAAAATAACAATTCCCATGATTCCCTAGCACTAACCCTAACCCTAAAAGTGGACTGAATTCACACTATTTTTGACAGTCTGCAACCCCCCTAACCTGTTAGTCAGAAATAGTAAGAAACATAGGTTTAGCTATCTGAACCTTTTGGGTTTGTAAATAATAATAATAATAATAATAATAATAATAATAATAATAATAATAATAATAATAATAAATAATTTATTATTATTATTATTATTATTATTATTATTATTATTATTATTATTATTATTATTATTAATCTCCTGCCTCCCCTCAAGGCAGAATACAACATGTTATAACACAAAACACAATTAAAAACATATAAAATACAGTACTATAAATCCATTAAAATGCATTCAAAAGAGTACATATAGAAATTTAAAAATCATAATTTAAAACTGACTGAGTAGCCTTGTTGGAAGAGATGTCTTTAATGCTGTTTTAAATGCGGTCAGCATTTCCAGCTGTCATATCTCTTCTGGCAGGTTATTCCACAGTCTGGGAGTAGCAGACAAAAAGGTTCTCTGGAAAACATTGCCAGTCTAGTCCTGGCTGGTTGGAGCAAACATTTCCCAGAGGACCTGAGTGTGCAGGGCAGATTGTATGGGAGAAGGCAATTCTGTAGGTAACCTGGGCCCAAACCATGTAGAGCTTTAAAGGTAGCACCAACACTTTGTTCTTTGCCCAGAAACTAATTGGCAGCAGTGGAGTGCTTTTAACATTGGTGTGATGTGATCATTCCTGGGTGTACCTGTAATCAGTGTGGCTGCCATATTCTGAAGCAGTTGGACTTTCTAAACTTGGTACAGAGCTAGCCCAATGTAGAAAGCATTGCAGAAGTCCATTCTTGAAGTTATCAGCATGTGCACTACTACGCGGGGTTAACATAAAGTTTTAATTACCCATATTTTCCTTCGTATAAGACGACTTTCTAAGCAGGAAAAGCTGGAGCTAAAGCTGGGGGTCGTCTAATAGGCCAGTATAAAGCTGAGGGGGTTGAGAAAGACTCCTCCCACAGAAGAGGGAGGGGGGAAGGAAGGAGCCCAATGGGAGAGAAGGAGGAGGAG
>CM034703.1:62535014-62560904 GCA_020142125.1 Phrynosoma platyrhinos | reverse complement strand
GTCCTGATGAGGAATCTGTACTCAGGACAAGAGGCTACTGTCAGAATATAACACAGAGAAACAGAATGGTTCCCAATTGGCAAAGGGGCCAGACATGGCTGTATCCTTTCACCTTATCTGTTCAATTTGTAAGCAGAACATATTATAAGAAAAACAGGCTTGGACAAAGAAGTAAGAGTGAAAATAGGAAGAGGGAATATCAACAATCTAAGATATGCAGATGACACCATAGTACTAACAGAAAACCTCACAGACCTGGAACACCTACTAAGATCAAAAAAGAAAGTGCAAAGGCAGGCTTGATATTGAACATAAAGAAAACAAAAATAATGACCAATGAGGACCTTCACAAGTTCAACCTAGACAATGAAGAAATAGAAATAGTAGAAGAACTCACATACCTGGGATCAAACATCGATAGAAATAGGGACTGCAGCCAGGAAATCAGAAGAAGATTAAGAATGGGGAGGGTGGCTATGAAAGAACTAGAAAAGATTCTAAAATGCAAAGATATACAACTCAACATAAAAGTCAGAATCATACAAGCCATTGTATTCCCTATTACCATTATGGATATGAGAGATGGACAAGAAAGATGATAGGAAGAAAATCAATTCCTTTGAGATGTGGTGCTGGAGAAGAGTGCTGAGGATCCCACAGACAGCCAAAAGGACAAACAAGTGGGTCCTAGAGCAGATGAAACCAGAAACCTCCCTAGAAGCCAAGATGAGCAAACTGAGGGGGGTTGCAGACTGCCAGAAATAGTGCAAATTGAGTCCACTTTTAGGGTTAGGGTTAGTGCTAGGGAATCATGGGAACTGGTTTTTTTCTGAGACATTGAGCCTTCTCTGTCAGAGAGCTCTGGCGCCACAATAAAATACAGTTCGTATGATTCCCTAACCTTAACCCTAACCCTAAAAGTGGACTCTCCTACTTTGACACATCATGAGAAGGGAGGACTCATTGGAAAAGACAATAATGATGGGAAAGGTGGAGGGAAGTAGGAAGAGAGGAAGGCCACATGCTAGATGGATGGACTCTATTAAGGAAGCACAGGTATGGGGTTACAGAAATTAAGCAGAGCGGTGGAGGACAGAGGGTCCTGGAGATGTCTCATCCATAGGGTTACCATGAGTGGAGATCAACTCAAAGCCAGTTAACAACAAAAACATGTTCTGTATGGGGCTGCCTTTGAAAAAATCAAACCACAAATACCCCAAATTGTGTAATCAAAATGAGAATATAACCTGCTTGTTATGACAGCTTTGCTAGATACCTACCAAATATATTTTACTATAAGTTGACTTCATGTATAAGTCAGGGGCAGGTTTTAGGACAAAAAAATTTGATTTTGATATGACCTGTGGATTAGTTGAGTATAAAACAAATGTAACAAAGGATCTGGAAGATGAAGCAAAGGAAAACAATGTGAAACAATTTACAAAATTCCAGCAGGCAAAACTGTTTGTGCTCACCCTAAAGGCTGGCTGGATGAGATGGGGATCAGTGCTTCCAGGTCACACTCACAAGGGGGTGGTTCTTTTTAAAATGAGTTAAAATACAGTACTTACCTTGACCCATGGATATGTTGATTCAGGTTTTTGGGGTCAATTTTTTGGCTCAAATTTCTAGACCTAGACATATATATATATATATATATATATATATATATATATATATATATACACAGTATATGTTCCCTAGCACAATTTGAAAGTTTTGTTGTGAGCTATAAGAGCCCTTTTTAACTTATGATCACCAGCTATTTGAAAGATATTTTCTTATCTATGCCTACTCCAGTCTCAAGGCCCCTGGATGAGGTATTTCTCTCAGTCCTGCCATCCTTAGAGGCACATTTGGTAAGTATACGAATAAGCTTGTCTTGGTGGCTGCTCCCAGACTCTGGACCTCCCTGCCAAGCAAAGGTATGCTGAGTCCTTCTCAGTTATCCTTTTGCCAGAAGACAAATATGTTTTTATTCAGACAGATCTTTGGTATTAATTCTGTTTTTGGTCAATGAGGGCACTAAGAGGTGAGATACTGTTTATATTTTTATGGGTTTTTATTGTGTCATTCAACAGTTTGATTTTAATGTTTTGATTATATTTTGATTATATCTGAATGTCTTTATTGTTTGCAGCATGGAACACTCCTTTTGACAGAAAAGTGGAGTAGCTTTTAATGAATACATAAACCAATAAACAAGGGAAATATATTTTCTAAATAAAGAAATGAAAATACAAGCCCTACTCTCAACACATGAACCCATGTAACTTCTAGAGTTCGACAGTCACTAACAGCACAGTCCCATACATGTTTATGCATAATAAAATTTCATTAAGTTGTGCATAATATACCCCCAACACAGTGTGCATAGTACCACCACTTAGACACTGTTATAATGCTTAGTAATAATGCTGGCTTTATTTCTATGGGGGTGTAGGGGAACAGCCCTTGTGGATTCTTAACAGAACATATTTCTTTCAATCTTAATGCCAGCCTAGCTGGGATAAAGGGATCTTAAACATAGTACAGAAGGAGTGACAGATGGTAGGCAGTACAGTTATGGATCTGGAATGGATAACAGGAATGCAATCCAAATTTGCTGGATAAGAAAATCTGTATCAACTGAGGAAAGTCACAAATTAAGCCATGGCTTCTTCTTATGTCCATACTGGGCTGGGATCAAGGTAATGACACATTATTTAGCCTGTGCAGATTCAGCCTCACAGAGCTCTCACTCCTATTTTCCCACCCTTTAAAAAAAACTTGTTTTCACATCTTCTCCCACCCACCCCCCATGTGGCCCTGTGTTCCCATGTTGCCTCCTTTTTTACCTCAAGACCTACCAGCAATGTCTGACTGTTCTCTGACTTTTTTAAAAACTCAGGAATCTTAGCTGCAATATCATATTGCTTCCCTTCCTCTTTTCCTGCTTTTCCTTCTGTTTTGTAGTCCCTTTAAAATGGTTTCCCAATGAGCTATAACAGACCTTCTGCCATTTGGAAAGTTGAAACTGGCCACTGCAGTATTACTACCAACAAAAACGCTTAATCAAATTCTGCCATATATTTCAGAATTATGGCATTTTGCTTCCAGGGACCCTCTCCCCTTTGGAATTTTGCTTTTTTTCACTTAAAATTGGTCCCTGGAATTTGGATGACAACCAAAACTCTGTATCAGGTTTTGAGCTTCTGCCACTTATTTCTGATGAGTTATGGCAGCCCACCTTATTGCTTCTAGAAATTCCACCACCACTACCTCAAAAACTTGGAATCTTGACTGAACCTTGGCACTGCAACTTCTATGACAAGCAAAAAACCTTCTATCAAATGTTAATGTGTATAGCACAAAGTGCCAATAAATTATGTCTGGCATATACATGTAGATTCCGTCTTTTATTATTACTGATTTCTAACCTATCCTATATCAACAGATCTCATCATGGTTTGCAATATATAAAATCACTTTAAAATTGTATAAGATTCTTCAAAGCCTTCGAAACACTTTCAACAATTTAAGATACTTTAAAACAAGCGAATATATGAAATAGATGAAAGAGGAGGAAATGAAATAGTCTATGCAATAGAGGATAAGAGTAATGTCCTAGATGAGTTAGAGAAGTACTCAGAGGAAGAAGACGAGCTAATCTCTGATATTGATCAGGAACAATAACGTTCTGTCATGGAATGTCAAAGGCCTAAATGGCCCTATTAAAAGGAAAAGGATTTTTCAATACTTAACAAAACTTAGATGTGAGTTAATTTGTCTTCAAGAGATGAAAATTAGAGTGGATGAAGGGAAATATTTGCAATGTAGTAAATTAGGAAAAGAATTTATAGCCTCTGCCGATAAAAGGAAAAAAGGTGTGTTTATGTATGTTAAAGATAGGTTTGAACCTAAAGAGGTGTTAAAAGATACCAAAGGTCATTACATTGGCATGGAGATAAAATGGGAAGAGAAAAAAAATTAATTGTAATGAATGAAAATAAAGGGAAATTTATAGTGAATTATTGACTAATTTCTCAGACCTAAGCTATGATTCAGTGCTGTTACTAGGTGATTTCAATGGTGTCATTAACCCGACATTGGACTGCTTATCAGTGAAGAAAATTAAATCCAACCAAGGGAAATTGCCTAAAGAATTTTTTGAACTAATGGATCTGTTTAACCTGATAGATGTTTGGCATGCAAAATACAATCTTAGTAAGGAATTTACATTCTTCTCAGATAGGCACAAATCCTGGGCTAGGATTGATTTGTTCTTGATGTCTAAAAATTACAAAGATGGAGATCTTACCTAGGATTTTGTCAGATCACCATCCAATAACTTTGGGTTTGAGTGAGGGCCAGAAGAATTTTCATTTGAGATTAAACAACTTACTTTTGAAAGACAAAAAAGTTTGTGGAGATTAGATCACACTTAGCCAACTATTTTTTAGAGAACATGGTGCACAATATATCTATGTGCATGGTCTGAGATGCCTCTAAGGCCATGATGGGGGGGGGGTATACAAAAAGGTGCAGAACATAAAAAGAATAGAGATGTGAGGTTTACCAGTTTACAAGAACAACTGAAGATAAAAGAAACTCAGTTTTAAAAAGATCCACAAAATAGTTAGTTGAGTACGGAGATTAAAGGATTAGAAGCGTGACTTGCATTATTATAATCTGAAGATATAGATAGGAAGATGAAGTATTTAAAACAAAGAATATTTGAGGGGTTAAATAAGCTGGGAAAATTATTGTCCTTCCAACTAAGACAAAGGCAGGCTAAAAGAACTATTTATAAATTAAAAGATAGTGGCAAAGAGGCAACCGAGCAATCCAATCTGGTGAAAATCATGCACCAGTATTATAATGATCTTTATAAAAAGGGCATAATGAATAATGAAAAGATAAAAGATTATTTGGAAAATTGCCTTATAAAGGTTTTTACGGATGAGCAGAGGGAGACCTTAAATAAAAATATAACTCTTCAAGAAATAACTGAAGCTATTAAAAAATGTAAACTGAGCAAATTGGCAGGACCAGATGGGTTCCCTGCCGAATAGTATAAAACCTTTAAGGAGCAATTGATTCAGCCCATGGTAAGGTTGTTTGAGAAATTAGGGGTGGAAGGGTGTCCAAACACTTGGTCTGAGGCCAATATTATGTTGCTTCCTAAAGATGGCACTGACATGATACAGGTAAAGAACTATCATCCTATTTCCTTACTAAATGTTGACTACAAGATTTTTGCTTCAATATTAGAAAAACATTTTTAAAAAGGACTAAATGGACACCCTCAGACCAGAATGGCTTTTTGTTGGGTCATAATATTAAGGATAATATAAGGTTTATTTTAAAAGTGATAGAATATCATGAAAGGGATATAAATAGAAAATTGGTAATGGTGTTCATTGACTTTGAAAAAACCTTTGACAAGGTTAGTTGGGGATTTATGTTACAGTGGCTCTCCAAGGTTAATATAGGTCAAAAAAAATAAATTGCATTAGTCTTATCTATAAAAAACAAAATGCAAGGCTGATAGTCAACAATGAAAAAATGAAACCATTTGTGGTACAGAAAGGGACAAGACAGGAATGCCCCCTTTCACCTCTTTTGTTTTTGATTGTGTTAGAGGCATTAAACAACAACATTAGAAATAATGCAGGTATTGAAGGAATTAAAATTAAGGACACTCAGATGAAATTAAGAGCTTATGTGGATGATGTGGTCCTGACTATAACCAATCCTGGAAGTATGGGTGAGTTAATGAAAGAGTTAGACCTTTTTGCCAAGGCAACAGGACTAAAGGTCAATAAGAATAAAAGGGCAGTATTGACCATGAATCTTTCAGAGAGTGAGAAGTCTGACATAAAATTGACAATGGGATTTCAAATTAAAAAAGAGACAAGATACTTGGGAATTTCAATTACAACTAAAAATGTGGATCTTTTAAAAAATAATTATGTGAAAAACTGGCAAGAGATTAAAAAAAATTATGTGAAAAAGTGGCAAGATATTTTTAAAAAGCTGGAAAAGTCTAAAACTATCCTGGTTAGGAAAAATTTCAACAATAAAGATGTGAATACTTCCAAAAATTCTTTTCCTATTCCAGAATCTACCAATTATTAAAAACGAGACACCTTTTAAGAATTGGCATCTAGATCTATCTAGATTCTTATGGAGTGGGGAAAAACCGAGAGTTCGACTTAAGGTTTTGCAAGATAAAATTGAAAGAGGAGGCATGACCATGCCTAACTCAAAAATTTACTATAAAGCGTGTTGTTTTGTTTGGATGTTAGACTGGTTCCCTCTAAGGTACAATGACGCCATATTATTAGAAAGGCAAGATCTGAGATTTGGCTTTCATGCCTATCTATTCTATGATAACATAAAGGTGAATAAAGATTTTGAAAATCATTTTATTAGGAAGGCATTATATCGTGTGTGGTCAAAATATAAAGTACTTTTAGGTCAGAAAGTATCATTATGGACACCTACAAATGAAGCCCTTTTCAGTAAGGAAAGATAAGATAAGTGTAAATGGATTATATTGACAACTTAAAGATAGATTTAACAAAGATAGAAGCGGTAAAGGTATTGGAAAATTGGAAAAAGAATTCGAAAAGATCTTGGAAGATAAGAACCAGGCTAAGATATCTCAGTTTTATGATTTATTGTTAATATTTGAACTGGAGGGAGAAATAATTAAAGAGTATATGATTAAATGGGCTATTGACTTGAAACAAACTATAGCACTCGAACAATGGGAAACATTGTGGAAGTGTAGATTAAGGTACTCTCTAAGTTTTGACCTTAGAGAGAACTTTCATGAAATACATCACCGGTGGTACTTAACCCCAGTGAAATTAGTAAAGATGAATAAGGGCACCAGTAAATTATGTTGGAAATGTCATGAGGAAGAAGGCAGTTTTATTCATATGTGGTGGCATTGTAAAATGGCAAAACAATACTGGACAAATATACACCGAATTGTCACTCAGATGGTGCCTTATAAGGCACAAATGGACCTTAAGCTTTACTTATTAGGAATGTGTTTTAACTCAAAGTTTGAAAGCAAATATGGGAAACTTTTGTTCTATATTACAACAATCGCGAGAATGGTATATGCTGCTAAACAGAAAAGCAAGGTCCAACCAAATGTTAAAGATTGGTTATATAAATTGATGGATTGCATTGCTGCAGATAAATTGACTTTACTTTTGAGAGGGCACTCCTGGGATAAGCAGAAGAAAATATGGGAGCCTTTAATTTGTTTTTTGGAAAGTAGCGACTTTAAAGAATTGACTATAAAGTTATTAGATTATTAGATTAAATTATTTTACCAGGGTCTTTTTCACTTATGTTGTTGTTAAAAGACCGAAGTGGTGAGATTTAATTATTATGGTATATTTTTCAATGAAACACGCTGGGGATGTAGGCTGTTTTGGGGGAAATCAGGTTGCTGAAACTCAGGAAGTCTTACTTGTTTTTTTTAAATTTGTCTATGTGATTTGTGTTGTTTTATTTGTTTGTTATGTTTTTTATGTTTGTTAAATGTTAAATAGGGTTTTTCTTGCATTTTTTTTGCCAATAAAATTTAATTTAAAAAACAACAACAAGTGAATAACTCTCTCGCACACATACCTATCTGACTAAGAGAAAACAATCACAACCCCAGTAGGTCCCAAATGCTAGAGTGAACAGTCAGGTATTGACTTAAGGCTGAAATAAAGGCAATGTTGCCAGTTAGGTTTCAAATAGAGGACATTCCACAACATGGGAAGTACAGCCAAGAACATCTTTTCACTCTGCACACCCCATTTCTGCAGATGTGGTGCTGCCAATAGTGGGATCTGACAGGGCTGCACCTGTCAAATGTTAATGATCAGAGGGCTCTGTGTGTGTGTATGTGTGTGTGTGTGATTGTTTAGTTTTAGACAAGCAGGTATGCATGGGTAAAATGTGGGATAATTGGAAGAAAGATAGTCCTTCCAATTGGTTTAAACTGGAGGACATTGTGGCATGGGGCCAGTGAGTTTCATCATGGAGCCCAGATATTTTTCTGCAATATTCAAGCACTGTTTACCTCATTAAAGTTCAATATATTCCCCCTGCATTCATAAATCTTGGGTTGCCCAGAGAGAATTAACTGTTCTTGGAGCTTGCTCAGTAATTCAGGGAATCACACCCATTGCAGTATAATACTGACTCACTGATCTCTTTTATCTCCAAAATTTTACAGGGTTACCACAAGGCAGACATGTTATGGTCTTTATTGTTGTTACCATATCACTATAATACCTCATCACTTCATACGTTCATTTGAGCTTAAACAATAGCATCTTTTCTCCCCCTCCAGTGTAACTTTTTGACATGATTAGTCATAATTGGTATCAATTATGTCAAGCATCTCTATAGCAGATGGAATAAACTATCATATTGCCTGCATGATTGCTGGATAATAGGAAGAAAAATATTTTCTACAAATCCATGTTTTAATATTATTGTGTGAACTATTTAACTATTATTTTGGGAAGTAGATGCTTCTCTTACTATAGGATAACAAATTTTGAAACTAAACTTATAAGATTGTTTTATATTCTATAACACATAAATCTGGGGAAATTACATTTATCTTCCTAAGGGCCTATAGTGACAGAAGGAAACCAGAACCATTTGGTCAAACATTTTTAACCACAACTTCATATCATCAAATGTGGTAGATGTTTGGTAATTATGACATTAAAATGGACATAACTTTTCTAGTAGAAAACACATTTCCTTTTAAAGGACGGACTGCTACACTTTTACTTATAGTTACCAACTGAGTAGGACAGGAGTGGTGAACTTCCAGTGTGTAAGCCAGATAGAGCCTATAGGGTTTCATCTTCTGGCCCACGGCCTCTTCTCCTGGCAATCAGACTTGAAAAAGCCTCCCACTGAAGCCATTTATATGACAGTTTTTTAAAGCCAAATTACCTACACAAATAGATTATTGGCATAGGGAATCTTTATCTAGAGAACGAAGTGTTAGCCTACTTCAACACACACATACACACACACCCTGCACAGAACTGAGAGTTGGAAAAAAAACTTCCATTGGCTCAAAAGGAGGGAGGGGGAGACTTCTAAAGTGGAAATTACAGATGAGAAAAGTACACTAGGTGTAAATCCTTTTCATTGCCCCAGCTGGAGTAGATCCAGTGAATCAATTGCTGATCAGCTCAGTTTTCTGTTTAGGTAAGGTCTGCTTGCAGGTGTCTTCAAGGTCAGTCCTCTGATCATTCTTTATCTTCAACCTTTAAACTAATATAGGGTCCACACAAGAGCCAGTATGGTGAAGGGGTCTGAGTGTTGGACTAGGCTCTTGGAGACCAGGATTTAATTCACACTCAGTATATGGAAACCCACCGGGGTGACCTTTGGCAAGTCACATACTTGCAACCTCAAAGGAAGGCAATGGTAAAGCTTCTCTGAAGAAGTCTTATGAAGACAATCCCATGATAGCTTAGGAGCTGAAAATGACTTGATCACACACAATAAGGGCTCACACTATACAAGTACAGTGGTTTGATACAATTAACTGCTATGGCTCTATCGTATGGAATCTTAAAATTTGTAGATTCATGTAGTACTTGAAATTCTATAGCAAAAAGCTCTAGTAGTTCAGAGGATGACACTTCCCCAGACTACAAATCCCAAGATTTGTACAGGATGGAGTCCTAACAGTATGAAGGTGCTATAATTATGCAGTGTGGATACAGGAGTGCCTTTCAAATAGGGGGCTGTCCTCTTACCATCTTGTCTCATGTGCAGACATGTTGCCTAGAAGAGATGTAGTATTCAGATTAAACCAGTGGTGTACCCATGCTAGGTGACACCTGATGCAGTGTGGGCTGCTGGGGAGGACAGCAGCGGTGGCCAAAAGGGCATACTCTTCCAGCCCCAGGCTTTTTCCCTGGGAGGATGTCCAGGGCTGGAACAGCTGGTAAGGGTAATATGTACCCTTCTGGAAAACCCAACTGGGTGTCATCTCTCTTCTGGGTGTCATATGATGTGGTCTGCATTACCCAGACACCCCTGCCCCCAGCAGTGCCACTGGTTAAACACTGATGCTTGGTAGCTTTATTTGTCAGTTACTGATGGAACTGTGATTTCATCAATACATATAAAATCCTTAACTGCTGGATTATTTGTCCAGTTTTTCAGACTTAATCTGTTTAGTATATTTATTGATTGTTTATAATCTTGCCTTTCTTCCAGTGCCAGATGCTAGGTGACTTACAATAGGAGTTAAAAGAAAATAAGCTAAAATTAGTTATAAAATCAAGTTATAACACAGAGTTTTCATATTAAAACCAAGTACTGAATTAAAATAATTGCATACTTTCTGACACTTCACAGATGGAAAGTGGGACATGTGTGGCCAAGCAACATCTGAGTGTAGCAAAGACAGAAAAAGTTATTAATGAGGAAAAACACACAAGCTAGGAGAGGCTGCAGCCATTTGCTGTTGCATTACCCTGGCTTGAGTGTTGGACTCTGATTCTGGACTCCAGAGTTTGAATCCCAGCTCCACTATGAAACCCACTGGGTGACCTTGGGCAAGTCACATGCTCTAAGCCTCAGGGGAATAGCATACCTCCTCTCAACAAATCTTGCCAGGAAAACCCGATGGTTGGTTGGCCTTATAGTCACCATAAGTTGGAAACAACTTGAAGGCACATAACAACAACAACAAACTAGGAAGAGTAAGGTTCCATCTCTCCCCTCCTCCCCCCCCTTTCCCGCTGAGTTGTTGTTTGTTTTCTGTGGCTGCATTCTGGAAGAATTTATTCCTGACGTTTTGCCTACATCTATGGCTGGCATCTTCAGGGGATGGTAGCATGGGTGTGTGGGGGTATGTATATATGTGTATGTATGCACACACACACTTGTGTGACCCTTGATTGAGAGGAAGTGATATACAAGTTAATCTGTGTGATTTACAAGTTAATCAGGGAGGACATGCAGCAAACCATTGTCTGCAGGGAACCCCCCTTACCCTAGGCCAGGGGTAGGCAACTTTTCCCCTTTAAGAGCCGAGGGACTTCAGCTCCCAGAATCCCAGGAGTTATTGGCCAATATGGGACTATTAGCCAACATGGCTGAAGCTTCTGGGGGCTGAAGTCCCTCAGCCCTTAAAGGGGAAAGGTTGCCTACCCCTGCCCTAGGCAGTGTTCATTTGCATGAATTGAGTCTTGATTTTAGTGTTCTTCAGTGTTGGCTAGTTTACTTTCAGTGTTTCATCTTTCTTGTTGAATTTGTCCACACCTGGACAATCTTGTCCACTTCTTTCATAGCTCCCCTTACCAGTCCTAGCCTTCTTCTAATTTCTTGACTGCCGTTCCTCTTCTAAATAATATTTGATCCAATGTATGGGAACTCTGTAACTATTTCAATTTTCTCTTTATCTAGGATGAATTCTTGTAGATCTTCCATGGTTATTATATTGTCTTCTTTTTTGCTCAACATCAAGCCTGCCTTGGTACTTTTCCTCCTTGAACCTCTTCAATAATTGCTCCAGGTATTTGTTCCTCCCTGCTATTTTCACCCCTCCTGCCTCTAAATCTAAGCCTGCTATATGTGCAATATGTCTGCATACAGGATGAATAATAGAGTGACAGTATGCAGCCTTGCCTGACCCCTTTTCAAATTGGGAACCATTCTGTTTACTACTTTTTCACTTTGAACTCAGTATGCAGTGATCAAAATACAGGACAATGGGGAAATTAAGACAATGGGGGAATTGGGAAGAGGACAGAAAAAACTTGGACATTTTAAAAGCAGCTAATTAATTAGAACTGTTCCTTTCAAATTGGGACAGTTGGACAGCATGTAGTTGAAAAGCATTTAAATTGCCACCCAGGTCCATCCCTGCTCCCAGGGGTGCTCAGCGCACCTCTTTTCGAAGCTGGGAGTTTTCTGGCTTAAGAAAATGGCTGCCAGAATGGCCCTGGGAGCAGGGATGCACCCGGGTGGCAATTTCGGTGGCTAAATCCTTCTGATAATATCAGTATGCCACCTGATTTAAATTTTAAACCAGATCAGGTAAGCTATATTATTTAATAATGCAATAAGTTCTAGGTCTGTTCAGCTGTCTGGTTGCAACCTCTTGAACCTGTAAAGCTTTTCCAGTGGAGCAAAAGCCATTTTCATCTTCAGTCCTGAACTTGAACTAATTATGCCATAAAAAGATGTAACTAAAATTTATGTTAAAGATCAACTATTCAAAATTAAATGCTTTGTGCCTTCTGGATGGTGAGGTCAGGGCACTACAGGGTAGTTATACACTTTTACTTATACTTTGTTTTTCAACCTTGCAAATAAATAGTTTGAACTAATCTGGATATATCCCAGGTATCTTGGAGCATGCAAGCATTATCAGGAAATGGGTGATCAGATAGCAAAGCCCCAAATAGGTGACATACCAAATTAAAGCAGGGCAAGGGAAGTTCCCAAAGCAGCCAGCCTCAGCCTGTAGGGGTAGGCAAGTGATGCACTAGCTTGAAGATGGATCAGGGTTACCACCACAATTGTCATTGCAAGGGCAGCCATCATTCTCTGTCTTGAGGGGAAGGCCCATCAGGATGGAAGATGGTGGAGAAGAGAAAGATGCCCCACCACATGGTGCTCTGCTACAATGGAGCTCTGCATTGTCTGTTGGATGGAATCAACTGAGGAGCTGTGGCTTCTCTTACAACTGCCCAGAGCTTATGCAATAATTAAAGGGAGAGTTGTCATAGCAATCATTTGTTTGAAGTAGTCATTCAGTAGATGTTTCATCTTTTTTGCTGATCAAAATATGGTAACCCTAAGTGATGTGATGTGAAAAGCTGGACTGGTTAAGCCTTTCTTTTTCCATATAAAACGAAAACCCATACACACTTCATTTGAGTCTTGAATCGACAACTTTCAGTCCCATTGTGGGACAAAGGTGGGATATAAATCCTTGAAACAAACAAACTGTGTCTGCCCAGTGATCCAAATCTCTGCACTTGAGCAAGTAAGTCCTATCTTGATTATACATTGAAGGTACCATGTTTGTTTCATGTAGTCCTGAAATAACATGTGAAGCATTTGAAACATATCCTATAATGCTTATCATCATTATGAACATTTTACAGCTAACAGGATGAAGAAACGTGTGCTCCAATTCCACTTAAAAAGTAAGAGGACATTTCAAAATTTTGAGAACTACAGATGTAAGCAGAATCCTATCAAGTCAGCTACCCATAAGCCCTAAAGAGTCAATAAGCCTCAAAAGCTGACAGTAGGATAAATACTGGGTGGTTTAAAAAGAGAAAGGATCTTGTTGCTAGGCAATAGTCATTTAGGCCTTTGCCTCCTTACTTAAAGGACTATGGCGTTATGTTATTTTTAAAGTATTTCATGCAAGGTCTTCTTGCCTGCTTCCACATATAATAACTGCACTCAGAAATGACTATAATTTAAAATAATTTAAGCCCCAAACAAAAATCTTTCTGCTAGTCCTTTAAAAAGCCCAGTAAATATTTTCTGAGAAAACTTTTACACTTACCCTCTGTCAGCAGCCTGGCTCACTGCCTTCTCAACATGTTGACTTCTTGGCCTTTCTGCCATACGTCTATTGACCTTCTGGACTGTTCCCTTTATGGGATTCAACCATATGCCCAGATCCCATGCTCAGTGCACCATTGCCAATAATGCATTAGAGCAGGGGCCTCTGAGATAAGAGCTGACACTGCTTTCTATTGTTGCTGTAACCTTTGCTAGCTCAGCAATACAAACATGCTCTCACAGTCCCTGAGTTGCCGCTTCCTGCTGTGTGATGACTGTATTCAGGAATGACCTACTTGAGCCATAGCACTGTCCAGCCATATAAGCTATTTTAATGCTAATGTACACCATGTACATTAGATCTAAATCAATGCTATACTACTGCTAGTGGTAATCTCTCTGTGTAATCTGCTTTATGTAGTGATATAATAATATAAGGTTTGTTTCATGTCCTATTTGCCAAACATCCTAATTCTTCCAAGACACAGAAACCCCCTCTTAGGAATGACAACTTCTTCAATGTACTATGTCAGTGGATTTTTCACCAATATTTACCAGGGAAGTTTGGAATACAAAGTTTTCCCTTTCTTTTAGCTTCTACTGAATTGGTGTTAAAACAGCATTCCAAATAATGAATGTAAGCAAAGATTTAATTTTATACATCTGTATTATGGCTCTGTTCACCCTTCCTGGTTTGTTTTTTAAATTGACACCAACCGTCATTTTGGAATCAATAAAACGATTATGTGGGACAGGCATGCCAGTGGAAAGTATACTTGAAACTACCTTCATCTCATCACACTGAACATATCTGATCTCTTTTGATTTTGGAAATTAAGCAGTATCGAAACTAACTAGTACTTAGATGGGTAGCCACTAGATAATCTAGGGATCTCCAGGTAGGGTTAGGAAAGAAACCTATTGAGTTCAGACACAGTTGACAATACTAAGCTAGATAGCCCAAAGGTTTGCCTTGGTGTAAGACAACTTCCTACATTCTTATCAAGGATTCATTATTTCTTAATGTCCTTTTCTATAGACATGGTAAGGAGGATTACAAACAGATAGAAAGATGGATTTTTGCCAAGCTGGAAATAAGTCCTTTATTTGAACTCCGTGTAGCTTATGTCTAAGTAGACATATAAATATTGCACCATAAGGTTGCAATTTTGTGTACACTTGACCTGTCAGATTCCCATTAAACATGATGGGGTTGATGTCTGAACAAATTCAATAGGATGGAGCATGAGGAATATGGCTAGCAGTGGTGGCTAAATATTAATAATAATGGATCTATATCAGAGCCAACATATCTCTGAATGCCAGACACTAGGGAACATGACTAGGTGATTGCTATCATCCTCATTTTCTGCTTATTGGCATCACTAACTTGATGTCACTCAGTGCAGTAACTCAACTTATCACACGCACCCCATTGACCTTGATCTGTATGACACACCATACAGAATCCTTAGCAATGTTTTTTTTTTTGTTTTTTGTAATAATGTTACTCATAAATTGTAATTCCCACATATCATTGAACGTAATGGTAATAGTTGTGACATATTGTTGTTGTGTGTCTTCAAGCCATTTCTGACCTCTGGCAACCCTAAGGTGACCCTATTATGGGGTTTTCTTGGCAGGTTTCTTCAGAGGGCATTTGCCATTGTCATCCTCTGAGGTGAGTGTGATTTGCCCAAGGTCAACCAGTGGGTTTAGATGGCTGAGCAGGGATTCAAATCCTGTTCTCCAGAGTCACAGTCCACCACTCAACCATGCCTGCTCTCTATGATTTTTAAGCAAATTTAAAAAGAATAAAAAATAAAAATTTAAAATTTAAAAATTAATTTAATTTTTGAAAAAAACACACCACAAAAACATAGGGCCTTTCCTTTCTCTTCCCACTGAGCTTTGTCCCACTCACACCATCTCTTCAGTGTTTTAAGGGACACAGGTGAACACTACATCCCATTTCTGCCCCAAAGTTGATGTGAAGAGATCAGTGGTGTCATCCCTACCTTACGGTGTCACCTGTTGCAGTCCGCACCCTCACAGATTCCACTAGTGACACTCCTGGTTCTACTCATCTGGGGTTTCAGTTGGCTACCATGAAGACAGAATGTCATCATTGATAGGCCTTTAGCCCGATCCAGCACAACTGTTTCTTTCATTGTATTATACGCCCATCATATTTACCTGGGAGTACGGTTAAAATTGGATTTACCTCTGAATAGGTATGCATAACAGTATAATATGTGGCTGCAATCCTGCATGCACGCGTACACACACACACACACATGTTGCATTTGACTTATTTTGAGTTAAAGCCTTTTCACATTATGCAATTACAGAACTAATTCCACTTTACTAGCTATGCTTCTGTCCTATGAAATTCTGGTATTTGTAGTTTGGGGAGGGGTATTGACAATTCTTTAAAAATCTAGTGCCTAATCAAAATCCAAACCCCAAGATGGGGTAGGATGCAGCCATGGCAGTTAAAGTGGCAGTAAAGTGCTATAATTGTGCAGTATGGAAAGGCACTTATTCTGAGTAAACATGCCTATGACTGCTATCGGCTATGCTCAATAGTGGAAGTACTTTGCAATTGCCAGACAGATTAATAACCTCAGATAGTCATGCCAAGGTTGTGTCTTCACTGCATAAATAATTCAGTTTGACACCACTTTAACTGCCATGGGTCAATTTTATGGAATTCTGGGATATGTAGTTTTGCAAGATATTTAGCCCTTCCCTGTCATAGAATCCCAGTGCCCCACCAAACTAAAGTGGTGTCAAACTGCATTATTTGTGCAGCACAGATGCAGCCCCAGTTAATCATAAATTTGGGACTTCCGAGATAGCCAATCTCCAATCATTTCACATACTAAGTACTAGCAGTTTTAACTTCCATTGACTTTTTAAAAATCTGTCCATCTGTCTATCTAGTCTGTCCTATCTGTCTTACAACTTTCCAAGAAATTCTATCCAGAGACTAAAGATTGTGATTCCCTGCTTATTTCAATTTGAATCACTTCTCTCTTTAGCCCATGTAAAACAGAAGTCTTGGACAAATTATTTAATGAGGTCTATCAGTCATACACAATCTTTGTTTTGGACCTATTTTCAGGAGCCAATCCTGAGAGGGAAAGAAAACTTTGTTGAGCCTCAGACTGTGCAGCACTGTAGGCCAGAAAATTACATTATCCAACATTGTAGGCCACACAACAAAAATATCATAAAAACCTATTTTTCAAAGATATAGTCCCATGTTGGTGAACCTATGGCACACGTGCCATCTCTGGCACTCGAAGCCATTTTGGAAGGCACACAGAGAGATGGGAGGGCAGGGGGAAGAGGAGGAACAGGCATGTGCCTGCTCCTTCTCTTCCCCTGCCCTCCCATCACTTCAACTACCTCTCCAGAGACAGTTAAAGGCAAGGGAGGGTGGGGAAGAGGAGGAGCAGGTCACACCGGTTCCTCCCCTTCCCCCAGCCACCCTCCTGTGCCTTTAGCTGCCTCTCTGGAGACAGATGATGGCCCGGGACATCCTCTTCCCTGCCATCCCAGGCCTTCAGCTGTCTCCAATGAAACAGCTAATGGCCCAGGAGAGTGGGGAGGAAGAGGAGGTAAAGGTGCCACACCTATTCCTCTTCTTTCCCCCCCCCCTTCCACCTGCCTGGGCCTTCAGCTATCTCTGGAGAGGCAGCTGAAGGCCCAGGCGGGGGAAAGAGGAGGTCCAGCTCCCAGAAGGTGAATATCCCATCCCATCAGCACCAGATAACACCCGGTGTCAGAACACCTTTAAGTTCACCATCACTGATCTGTTAGTCTGTTTCAACACCAAAAATAAAAAATTAGAGGGGTGAGAATCTGGCAATACTTTTGAGACTAATTGATTTGTATTAGATGAGATTTCAGCAATATCGTCTGCTGATGGTAATATTAAATTACCATTAGTAGAGTAATATTAAAGCACAGATATTTAAACACAGTCACACAACTCTGGAAGTGGGAAAGCATCTAATAGGATACAGAAGGATGCAAATTGTGACTCTCACCAAAGGCCTTCAGAGCTGTACAGATTTTTCAAGTGGCCAGTCTGTTAGTGCTGAAAACAATAAATTTGCTTACCAAAAGCCAGTTTCCTTGGAAACTAAAACTGATTCAAACCCTATTTGCACATTGTTCCCCCCAAGATCACCTTTTGTGTGTGTGAGATGGCGAGTGGGAATAATTCAATTAGCCCCACTCCCCATATTGTATCATGCTTGCTAGTTTCATGTGTTAAGAAGGCACCCTACACATGAAGATTTCCTGAATAGTTTTGGATCATTAATTCTAAGTCACAGGGGAAGTGTCCAGAAGCATCAAGAGATGCTGCAGACTTTCCTTCCCCCAAAAGTAAGGGGAATAACATCTGTTCTAAGAGCCAGTGTGGTGTAGTGGTTTAAGCATCGGGCTATAACTCTGAAAATCAGGATTTGATTCCCCCATTCATCCATTGAAACCTACTGAGTGACCTTGGGCAAGTCACCTACTCTTAGCCCCCCAAAACCCTGTGATAGATTCATCTTAGGGTTGCCATAAGTCAGATATGATTTGAAGGCACATAACAACAACAGTTACTCTAATGGTCATTTCAAGAGGGGGGGGGCACTTGGTAATCCTAAACTAAAAGAACTTGTCTCTTCTTTGATAAATTTGTCTTATTTATTTGTGAAAATGTCATGTATTGGAATTCAACCCAGTAAATAGCATCTTTGGGGCAGATAGGAACTAGAGGTGCTCTGGAGACCTGGTGTTGCAGGAAACCAGGGCCACATAACAAGATTTTTTTAAACTGTACTTTGTTTTAATTTGTTGTAAACCACCTTGAGTCCCATACCCTGAGAAAAGCAGGATATAAAATAAATAAATAAATACAAAGATGGGTGAGGAATTCAAGACAATAGAAAATGTTAAACAAGGGTATTCATGTAACAACAACCCCCCTCTGCCCCACCTGGTCTCATTTGTTCTAATTTTGTGCCTTTGTGGTAGTAGTAGGAATAACAATAACAGCAACTATAGTGGCATTGTGGCACTTTATCAGAATTATAAAACTGCTGGATTCTATTGCAAAACTCCAGAGGACCACAAATAAGGAATGGCACAATTAACCCATCATTTTTTCCTTCTAGCAAAGAAACTGGAATTTCATTTATGATACAAATATGCAAACAGATATGATTCTTGCAACTTCCCTTATCTGTCTCTTTAGCTAGCTAGATAGTCTTCCAAGAGGTATTTTACAATAATTGCTATTGCTTCTATGAATTCTTTGTTCATGCATGATTTATAAAAGTACAGCCAGCTTCTCTCCTGGGGGGGGGGGGAGAAGAGGAAAATTTTCAGGATATTGTGAACCGTGCCTTAACTTTCAAGCACAACATTTACTTGCAACTCCCATAGCTAAAAGACTTTGAGTTTGGGAGTCCCCCTCCCCATTTTCCCACCCACACAGCAGATGGCATGTTACGCCCTGCTCTGCAAGCTCACGATGTCTTCACACAATGTCTCAACTGTCAGTTCTTCTTGTAATGCTACTGGCAGAATATATTGTCTCTGATGGCTGTTCCTTCTGCATTTTTAAAAAACAATCTTTTTTTTTTTTCCTTTTTAAAAATGCCATGGTTTTGTATATTTGCCCACATTTCCAATCAATGCAATTCTGGACCCTGCAGAATCCTGCATTAATTTTGCACCCATGTTCCCTTTTCTAAATTATGACCTATTGATTTCTCATTCATCTCCCCCAACCACACAATGAAGGGCATAAACATACAGCTCTTAGTATCCATCTGGGTATCCAGGACTCCCTTGGATACTAAAATCTGTGAATGCTCAAGTCCATACAATGGTGCTGAAAAAATGGCATTCTTTATATAAAATATAAAAAAAAAATGGCATTCTTTATATAAAATGGCAAAATTAAAGTTTGTTTTTTGGAATTTAAATATATATACATTTTCAAAGTGTGAGTGGTTGAATCTGTGGATGCAGAATCTGTGGATATGGAGGACCAATTGTAGCCAGAATGGCATCCTTGTGGAAATGTATTCTGCTCCATTGCTTTTTCAGTAGTTTATGATTTTCTGATCAGCTTCTCCCCAAGTGGGACAATAAAGCTCACACCACAACAACTGTAGTCTTAGTCAATATGTGTGCAGATTGCAGTTATTTACTTACATCCAGTGTGATGCTAGTGGATGTATATTGGCACAACAGATCTTTTCTACCTGTCCTTTCCTCCTGCAGCCTTCAGTATCACCAGAAAATCAGCTGTAGGGGGATTCCCAGCTTTCCAGAACTTGTTTGACCAATGGAAGGATTGGAGGAAGTGGGAGTTTTTGTCATGCTAGCAAATGTCTTTAATTACAGTCAGTCCTTCGTTTTTGTAGGGGATCTGTTCTGGGGGCACACCCCATTGACTTAAACAGAGGTTGCTCCTCCGTGAATATGCAAAACCGCGGAGTTCAAGTCTGCGAGAACAGAGGGGCAACTATAGTTATAACTGAGTCAGTGGATTTTATGTTGTTTTATTTTATTTCTATTCTGCCTTTCTCTCAACATGAGACCCAACAAATTTAAAACAAGATACAACTTAAAATCTGATGGTACAGACTTTATAAAAAAAATAGCTATCATGCTATAACACTGTTATATAAGACTTTATAGGACATAAAGAACACTTTGAATTTTGCCTGGAAACAAATAAGTAGCTGGGTGCATTTCAAAGTGATGGTTATGATTATCATGTCCTATGGCAAATTTTCCAATCTCTCTCTCTCTCTCTCTCTCTCTGTCTTTCACAGAGAGTGAGTTCTGTTGGTGGAAATTTTTCTTCACTATTCAGAATATGCTATAGGAGCCAGGGCCTTGCTTTACTGAAACAGTGATAGGGTTCCCACATCTCAGGACCTTGCCCTGAGTCTGAGGGCCTGATCCCTCATCTCTAGGCAGCAGGGGGAATCTCACTGCGACAGCGCTTCTTTGAAAATTACACACATCCATGTGTCCTTTGCTCCCTGATGCTGCAGTCTGGAGTGGCTACTGTAGACCATTTATTGTTGCAAGTAGAGTCTGGAAAACTTTCTTCAGTTGGACTACAATTCTCATGTGCTCTTCAGAGTAGTGCTTGCAAAGGTGTTAAAAACAGAGTTGGAGAAAGGTGGTTAATCCCCCCACACACACTTCATTGCAGACCTTGGAAAACTAATTCCAATCAGCAGAATATGTTCATATTTGTTAGACTAACTGTTTGCTGTTTGACTTAGATGTTCTGAGCAACTGTGGTTGATATTTAATGTATCTTGCTTAAATACATCAAGAGTGTGCATCCATAGAGCTCCGGTTTTGGCCCTGAGGTCACTGATCTTGGGATGCTACTGACCTGTCAACACTAAACAGCGATGAATAGCTGTCTCATTGTTATCCAGGTTTTAAAGAAAATGAAGTGTATTCTAAAATGACATTGTTGAAATGTCAGTATATGTTTAATAAGGCTTGAAAAGACTGGGAAAGAAAGCAAAACAGTTAGATTCATTTTAATTAACAGAAACTCAGAGAAAGAATAATCATAGGTGCATTGTGTATTGAGGTAAATAGCTGGGCGTGGATTATACATAATCAGGAATGTTCAGAGTATGAAAAACGCTCAAATATGTTTACATCTTGCCATTGTTCTGGTAATTCCCTCATATAAGAAAGTAAGCAGCACTGTGCTGGATTTCACAGAAGGATGTTCCTGGCTGTACCTTGGGCAAGAAAAACAAAACAACAAAATTCACAAGCAGGGAAATGAATCTAGAAAAAGGATGGCATTTTCACTAATGGGCTATGTCAGATTTCACATCCAAGTGTTCATATGAAACCTACTGGCTAAACATGTAAGGGGGGGCAGGGCTGAGCTCACTGGTCACACCTTTTGACAGATATGTTCTCAATGGTGGTGAAAAGGGGTCTCTGTATGCATAGCATTACATATATAGGGCTTTCCCATACCTTCAGGGATTAGTCAGGATTCCTGACACTGCAATACCCTCCCCCCATGGCCAATGAATCTATGAGAAGGTTCCTGTGAATATTCACACACACACTTTAAACAGGAGAAGATAGTTGATGTAAGCACAGTTGATTAACTGATAGGTGGACCTATCAAAATGTTTTTCCTAGGGTGAAGCAGAGCTTGCAAAATATACCTTTTGGCACCACAACTCCAGATAAAAGTATCATTTGATGGGTGACACAAAAAAATAAGTGTTCCTTTAGACTGAAAATATCTCTCCCAAGCATTTTAGAAGGTTTTGATCTTGTGCTACTAGGAGGGTCAGAGAAATAATGTGTAGTTGATTGACAAACTAAAGCAGATAATTTCTTTTAGAGGTAGTTATATAGCGGTGATGTATTTATTGGGTACAGTTGCTGGACTAATGGTTATGCTACTAGCTTTAGGCATCTCCTTGCTTACAATTGATTCTGTTTGCATATTTGTAAAGAAAAAGATATTACAGTACAAGGACATGCCAAAAATACCTAAACTATGTAGCACTGTTTCTGGAGAACTTGTAACAATACAACAGATGGATTGCTGTATTTTAGTATAGATAACTGATATAGCTATATCCCATATGTATACATGAAAAGATACATTGCACTGTTGCATCAATTTTTACTCAAAAATAATCATTCTCCATGTTGTAACCACAGCAATTTCAATGGCAAATCTTTCATTCATTCTTTCCCTATTTCATCTGGGTTTGTTTTGACTGAGATGCTAAAAAAAGACGTTGATCGTCTTTATACATATACATAGATGATAAAACGGGCATTCTCATCGGATTTTTAATGAGAAAAGAAAACATCCAATTTACTACAGTGCCACATTTACAACGTGAACATGACAATTTTGGAGAGGAGGCATAAACTATCACTAAAAAGAAAGCCATCCCTGGCAAAATAAAAATAAAAATAAAGATCACTATTAGTGGCTCCCATTGCCCTCTTTTAGTTGAGATAGTTCTTAACTCTCTTCCTTGGGATGACAGCTAACATGATGCTTTGTTTTATGTCTGTTTCTTTTTCTTTTTTCTCCTACAATTTCCTTAGTGCTCCAGATGGTGGGTTTAGGGTTGTTGCCATTGTTAACACACACTACAGGTATGTGCTTCATATAGAAGAAAATATTGTCTTCTTATTATTAATCTTCCTTTTAACTAGTTTTAGCTTTTCTTCTGCAAACTTTGCTTTGCTTTGCTTTCCTGGAAACTTCACAAATCATCATTCCTAATTAAAGCACATAAACAATTATTGTTTTTGACATCATTATCTATCAAAAATCCCCCCATCCTCCTTTAGGGTGATGAACTATCCTACAGTCTTCCCATCTCCCTAATGTTTGTCTCTGCAGTACTAGTGAAAAATAATTTACTGCATGCTGCTTCAGGCATTGAGAGTGAGGGTCTATCAAAGCCTATCATTGTTATTGTGGGAGCCTTGTACCCTTATAGTGGATGACAACTATTCCCTTCCAGCTTCCACAGGACTGGTTTAGGAGTGGTGAGATCCCTACATTTCCATATACATGTATAAACAGGAAAACCAGTGGCATCAGTGACAGTAACAGTTGTGCCTGCTTCTTCCATCCTTCTGATGAAGCACCCATCTTTCTGAGCCGCATTGATGTCTTAGGGTTTTCTCAAGGTCAAACTAGACATTCAAGGGAATTTCCCTGAAATAAATCCCATGTTTATCATGCAGTGACCAATCACCAAGCAAAACATGCTAAATGTAAGATACACTATGGAAGAAAATGTCTTATGCCAAACAAATGCCTTGCATGACTTGAGACTGCATCTTTTTTACATGCATTCTAAAGGCACTAACAGGTTGGGCCAAGTGTGGAGAAGACACCAGGTAAATTTTCAGATTTACCTGAAAAAGAAAGCAAATGAAGAGATAGGGAGAAGTCTGTTGTTAGATATACCTGTACGTGAGTGATATAGAGCAGGGGTAGGCAACCTTTCCCCTTTAAGGGCCGAGGGACTTCAGCTCCCAGAATCCCAGGAGCTATTGGCCAACATGGGACTATTGGCCAACATGGCTGAGGTTTCTGGGAGCTGAAGTCCCTCAGCCCTTAAAGGGGAAAGGTTGCCTACCCCTGATATAGAGTGTATGACAGAGTTGAGGTCTTTGTCTATATAAACATTTTTCTGGTCACTAGCGAACACCTGCAAATATCTAAACATGTCAACTGAAGACAGTGAGCCCCCTCAACACATTCCTTGTGGCTGCCTGTTGCATGGTATGGTAATACCATGCAACTTTTTCCCCCTGAGATTTTAATGCAATCTCAAAAAAAAAATGTATGCAGCCATAGTACTGAGAGTCTTCAGTGCCAACACTTTTGGATATTTTTCTGTTCTTATATGCCTATTTTAAATGTGAAATTTGCAGAACAGAGATGACAGGGCAACATTCCATCATTTTACTAAGGCACAGGGTGAATCAAAGCCAGTTAGAAATTAGCTGATTCATAATTGCTAGCTTGAGGAGTAATTGCCATCTCAAAATAACTACCATGAAATGACTGATGATCACTATTTTCAACATTCTTTTAATATACTGTAACCCTCCCTGCTTCCTTCTTGGCCTGTTTACACTGAGAGATTCTCAATATAGTAGTAGCTGTTGCTGTTGCTGTGGCTGCTGCTGTTTCTCTTTTGGAGATGATAGTCATATTGAATATGGTAGTCACAACAACTTTATTGAAGTTCATAGTTATTGCAAATTTAGTAGTGCTGTGAAATAAAGCACTCAACTTTCAGACTTGAGTGATTCAATAGAACACCAGACCTAAATATACTTGCAACTCTTCTTGCTCTTTTTAGCTCTATGGGGAGCTCCAGCTAAAGTTACGACCATATGCTGTTTGAGCAGAATACAATTTTCTCCTTCAGATTCCTTGTAAAACTTGGCTGTGCTTAGGATGGCTGGTTTTTTAAATGTTCTGAGCCACTCCAGCTTGAATTTCAGGTGCAGAGGTTTCAGCTTTTGTACCTGTGGGGATTTTTGTTGTTGTTGTTGTTAACTGCCCTCAAGTCAACTTTGACCCATGGTAATCCTGTGATGAGACTTCTCCAAGACCCCATGGACATTATCACACGGGGGAAATCTGCTGGTTAATCCACACAAATCCCAAACAGAAACTGGATTTGTGCCTCACAATTTCAAACAACGTCGCACAGAAAGTGGACAGAAACTGGACAGAAACTGGTGTTATCCGAGATCTTTTGAAATTCGGTAGTTTTGAGGAAATGCATTTGCGAAATTACAGTAATTTCCCATTTACCGTAATGTGAAAAAGCGAATACGCATTTGGGAGCATTTCCCTGCTTTTTCCCATGGTTCCATGGCGAGCATTCCTCTATCTGCGCATGTGCAAGAAGATAATTTCTAGTACATTTACGGGCTTTTCTCACTTGTGTGTGAACGTTAAATGCGCTTACTGTAATTTCACAATTAAGGTAATTACGTGTAAAAGCCATTTGCGGAATCAAGGTATATTTTCAGTTTATTTTCGGAATGCCTCATTTATTATCGCTTTCTGGCCCACGTGTGATAATGTCCCATGTCTTCCACTGCTCTTCTTAGGTCTGACAGGGTCATGATTGGCACTGGCTAAGCCTGTGAAAACTCACTGGGGCCAATGATAAGTGTATCTTAGCATGCATCCACTGGAGGCAAAGGTCAGTAGGAATGGTAGGACACATTGCAGGCACTTTACCCTTCATCAAGGAACTTCTGGTTAAATTTCAACAGAGATTTTTAAAAATAATAACTCTTATGGACTCCTGTCATGGAGAGCCTCCACACACTTGATTTTATCAAATGAAGAAGCTATTGAATGTCATCACTAGTGTGGGGGAGGATCTTATTCACTAGAGAAATGTCAGTCAGACCATTCTTTTCATAGGATCATAGAGTTGGGAGAGACACGCCATCCAGTCCAACCACCTACTATGCAGAAATATACAATCAAAGCACCCCGACAGATGGCCATCCAGCCTCAGTTAAAAAACCTCCAAAGAAGGAGACTCCATCACATGCTGAGGGAGTGTATTTGACTGTCAAATAGCTGTTACTATCAGTAAGTTCCTCCTAATGTTTAGATGGAATTTATTTTCCTGTAGTTTGAATCCATTGCTCTGAGTCCTATTCTCTGGAACAGCAGAAAACAAGCTTGCTTCATCCTCAGCGTGACACCCCTTCAAATATTTAACC
>CM034703.1:62498182-62509152 GCA_020142125.1 Phrynosoma platyrhinos | reverse complement strand
GCCTTACTGAAATCAAGATATACTATATCCACAGCATTCCCTTCATTCC
Source organism: Phrynosoma platyrhinos (assembly GCA_020142125.1). Lineage (NCBI taxonomy): Eukaryota > Metazoa > Chordata > Lepidosauria > Squamata > Phrynosomatidae > Phrynosoma > Phrynosoma platyrhinos. The sequence goes on along the minus strand of CM034703.1, from coordinate 62,509,103 downwards.
AGGTTAAGAACCTTTGGTAGTGGTGGTTTCCACACCATTGGGGCTGCAGATCAAAATAAGGTTTTGGTTTGAACTTTAAAGGATTTGTCCAATGTGCTGAACTTCTTTTAGGGGCAGAGTTCAGCATGCTGGATAGGTCCATTAAAGTTCTTACTATAATCTGGAAAAGAGTCACACGTGCACACATACACACTTGACACGGAAGCCATGGGTGCTGGGGATTCATGGCTTATAACAAAGCATGTAGTGAGGCCATCTGATTTTGCCATTAAAAGGCTATTTGGCTCCTTATTCTTTGGAGGACCTCCAGTGAAAGCAGACCATTCACCCCCAGAATCCCCTAATTTACCCAGCTGCCTTCAGATACAGGGGACAATGTTGCATAAAGAGTTCAGAAGTGAGATTCAACTGCTAGTCCAGCTGAGAGTTTGTGAGCTGGATTGGGTATTGCCAGAGCAGCTTCTTTTTTTACTTCAGGCTGGAAAATATCTTGCAGATCCTGCAAACATTTTTTAAAAAATCAGCAAGTCTTTTGGCACTTTAGAAGCTGGGAAACTGTAACACAAACTCACAAGTTTCTTATGGCACAAGATTTTGCAGACCCTGTATCATTTGTTAGTCTATGAAACTGGATTTTTTTTAAAAATGAGTGGAGGGAAAGGCTTAATTGTTTTTGCTGCCTGAGATTAACATGAATTGTCCCTTGGAATTTACACGTACAGTCACCTCACTATATTTGTGGCTTTGACTTTTGGGGCTTTGATTATTTTCAGATTTGATTAATATGTTCTCTCTAGGAACCTCTAGGTCAGGGGTAGGCAACCTTTCTCCTTTAAGGGCCGAGGGACTTCAGCTCCTAGAAGCCTCAGCCATGTTGGCCAATAGTCCCATATTGGCCAATAGCTCCTGGGATTCTGGGAACTGAAGTCCCTCGGCCCTTAAAGGGGAAAGGTTGTCTACCCCTGCTCTAGGTCCTCCAGCTTCACTATGGTCAACATTTATCAGAGGTTGTGCTGGAGGACTTAGAGGTTCCTAGAAAAGACACTTCTCTAGGCACTTGTAGGTCTTCCAGTGCAATTCTGTGGTCACTTCCAGCAGATGTTGATCACAGATTTGTGCTGGAGGACCTTGAGATTGCTAGAGAGGTGTTCTTTCAGGTTAAAAAACCCAGTGTTTTGTTATTTGTGGTTTTTCTGCTTCCACGGGGGACCCTGCGCCCCTAACCCCAGCAAATGTGCAGGGCCCACTGTACAGTCAGCCCTACATGTTTGCGGCTTGTGACTTTTGTGGATTTGGCTACTGATAGATTAGATTAATATATTCTCTTTAGGAATTTCTAGATCCTACACTGCGACTCTGCTGGAAGTTGATCATAAAGTCATGCCAGAGGCCATAGAGCAGGGGTAGGCAACCTTTCCCCTTTAAGGGCCGAGGGACTTCAGCTCCCAGAATCCCAGGAGCTATTGGCCAACATGGGACTATTGGCCAACATGGCTGAGGCTTCTGGGAGCTGAAGTCCCTCCAATGTAGTTCTATGGTCACCTTTTGCTGGAAGTTGACCATAAAGCTGCTCTGGGAGACCTACAAATATATATTATTTGTGGGTTTTCCACTTTCTCAAGGGTCCTTCGCCATTAACCCCAGAGAATTTGGAGGGCGTACTGCAATTTCCTGACATTATTATTATTATTATTATTATTAGCAGATGTCACTTTATGAATATTTTTATTATTCTTTATTAATGTACAAGGGACAGCATATCCAGCGTCCTACGCTACTCGCTTTGAGAAAGGAAAGCCATTACGTCCAACTACTACAGGCCAGGCTTCCTCAACTCTGCAGGCCCAAATGGGCACAGACTGCCTCTGCAGAGTGGAGAGGACCGAACTGCGCCTGCGCGAAACTTTGAGGCGGATGTGTGGGGCGGGGGTGAGAACGGCGCTCTCTGTTATGGATGGGAAAAGAAGCTGCGCCTGGCTGACAGACACCCGCAAAGCCCCCACCCCTCGCGAGGGCCGCTCCGATCCATCCAATCCCCGCCTTAGCCTTCTCATAGGGGAGAGGCCTGATTGGCCTCCGTGGCCCAAAAGGCAGGACGGGATTGGCTGGGCTGCCTTTCCATTCTGCGGCGGTGCGCGCGCGCGCGCGCGCGCATTAGCGTGTGCGTCTTCTCTGTGTGAGTGGAGGCCGTGGCTTCCTGGTCGGCCTCTGGCTCAGTAGCGGAAGCGGGTGAGTCCTCGGCGCCTGGGGCTTGGAGGGCCGGCGGCCTCGGGAGTGGCGCTCCTTCCCCGGGCCTCGTTCTCCTCAGTGTCGCCGAGGCCTCCGGAGTGGAGGGGAGCCTCGTCTTTCCCAGGCGCCGCGGGACGGTTGCGGCCGAGCTTTTGAAATTCTGAGGGTCTGAGAGAGGGATGCGGCCTCGTCAGTGTCTGGCTGGTTGGTGGGGCGGGGAGGAAGGCCGAGGAGGCAGAGGGTGGCACGGATGGGGATTTAATTTTGCTTTGTTTTGGTTATTTAGAGCAGGGGTAGGCAACCTTTCCCCTTTAAGGGCCGAGGGACTTCAGCTCCCAGAATCCCAGGAGCTATTGGCCAACATGGGACTATTGGCCAACATGGCTGAGGCTTCTGGGAACTGAAGTCCCTCGGCCCTTAAAGGGGACAGGTTGCCTACCCCTGATTTAGAGCGAATAGAAGTCTCCCATTGTTCCTGGCGAGTGCTGCTGCATCCACGCTGCGGAATTGATCCACTTCGACCCCGCTTTCATTGCCGTGGCTCCATGCTGTGGAATCCTGGGATTTGTAGTCTAACGTGGCACTAGAGCTCTCCCTATCTCTCTCACTCTCTCTCTCGCTCTGACAGAGGTCCAAACACACTGCCGAAATAACCCAGTTCGAGATGGCTTTAACTGCCCCGGCTCAGTGCTAGGGAATCCTGGGAATTGTAGTTTATTGTGGCTGACAGAGAATGCTAAATGTCTCACACAACTACAGTTCCCAGAGTTCCCTAGCACCGAGCCAGGGCGGTTAAAGGGGTCTCAAGCTGGGTTATTTCCGCAGTGTGTTTTGGACCAGAGAAGGCAAAATATCCCACAAGACTACAAGCCCCAGCATCCTGGAGCATGGGGCCATGGCAGTTAAAGTGGGATCAAACTGTTCATGTAGACAGGCCTAAGGTTCTCCAAGGGGTACACAGGGTTGTGTCTCTCACGTGGCAGGGCCTGTGACAGTGGGGCACTCAGGCTCCTTTATCAGGCCATGGCAGGTTTGTGTTTCTTTGGGCTTGGCAACTTCATATGGGCATCGAGGACCCTGTGGACTCAAGAGGCTTCCTTTTGCCAGTTGAGAGTATAGGATGGTTTGGGGCACTTTTTTGGTCTCTATCGAGAACTGAAATGCATTCAATGGCTTTAGTAGAGCCCACAATTGAAGAGGCAACATAACATCCTGTGTCCCGTCTTTTGCACATTTCCATGTCGTATTCACTGCAGTCAGCTCTCCCCATTTGCAGCTCTGGCTTTTGCAGGTTTTGATGAATTTGATTCGTGGATTTGATGAATATGTTCTCTTCAGGAATCCCAAGGTCCTCCAGAGAAATTCTGCTGGAAATTCTGCTGGAGGATCTAGAGATTACTAGAGAAAACACTTCTCTAGTCCTTTGTAGTTCCTCCAGCATGATTCTGTGGTCAGCTTTTGGTAGATGTTGACCATAGATGTCTGCTGGAGGACCTAGAGATGATTTCTCAGGTTAAAAACTATAATTTATTTGCAGTTTTTCCACTTTCGTGGGAGTCCTGTACCCCTAATCCCAGTGAATGTGGAGGGACCACTGTATTTGCTCTGTTCCCCTTCCCCATAAATGAAGGAAAGAGAACTCAGAGGTGCAGTTGGAAGGAGTCATGGAAGGCTAATACACAGATAAACATAGGGCATTGTAAGCAATTAATATTAAACTAGATATGACAGGGAGTTGTGCCCTTGTCTGCTCTGTTCTCTTATAAATATGTGCAGAAGAAAGGGGCTATGAAGATGTACTCTTAACACACACACACACACATATACAGATATATACATAGCATGTGGGGAAGAGAGCAAAACCTCTCTCTTCCAATCCTTTTATTCCAACTGTTGGGGGGCAATGAGCTTACAGTTGTAAACCGCTTAGACATCCCATAGCGCAATATGAAGCGGTACATATATGAAGCTGCTTTTGCTTTTTTTGTTAGACTGCAACCAGCAGCATTCCTCACATTGGCTTTGCTAGTTAGAATTGCTGGGACCTCCAAACTGACAACATCTGAAGGGCCACACAGTTCCCATCCCTGCTCTCCAAGATGATTTCTGCCTCTAATTTAAAATGGTCCCTGTGTAGAATATATATGCTCCTCTTTTCACACCTAGTATGACCCTGAATCTGTTTTATCAGGATCAGCGAGAAAGACTTTTCCTCATATGGTTACACAAACATGCTTGTTAGTATTGTCCAGATCGCCTGATGTTGTTGGATTGCATCTTCCAGCATTGCTTTGCCTTGGCTATGCTGGCAAGAGCTGTTAGGAGTTGCACTTCAGTAATATCTGGAGGGATGTATAATTCCCATTCCTTCTGAAGCAGATAGCATCTAATATTGTTTCAACTGAACATTAATGAGATTACACTTGTCCCTCCACATTTGCGGATTTGACTTTTGCGGATTTGATTGTTCACTGATTTTATCAATATGTTCTCTCTAGGAATATCTAGGCCCTCCAACACAACTCTATGGTCAACTTTAACCAAAAGTTGCACTGAAAGACATCTAGAGATTTCTAGAGAGAACACTCCACTAGGCATTTGTAGCTCCTCCTGTACAGTTCTGTGGTAAGTATCTGGCAGATGTTGGCCACAGAGTTGCACTAGAGGACCTAGAGATTCCTAGAGAGGTGTTCTCTCAGGTAAAAACATAGTGTTTTTGTTATTTGCGTTTTTTTTTTTTTCACATCCATGGGGTCCTGTCCCCCTAACCCCAGTGAATGCGGAGGGATGGGTGTAGTTTACTTGTTTCTGAAAAAGACATTTGTACTACTGTTTCTTTGTATGTTATTTTATTTACGTTTGAATATCTGTTGTTAGCTGCCCTCAAGTCAACCTCAACTCATGGCGACCCTGTGGATGAGACATCCCCAAACATCCCCCATCCTCCACTGCTCTGCTTGATTCTTGTAGATTCAGGCCTGGTACCTCCTTAATTGAGTCTTGCCATTTTGGCCAACTTCCTCTTTCTGCTGTCTTAAAGCAAAGCAAAGCAGCTTCATTTATATACAGCTTCATACCACGCTATGCATTGTCTAAGTGATTTACAGCTGTAAGTTCATTGCCCCCCAACAGCTGGGTACTCATTTAGCGACCTTGAAAGGATGCAGGCCTGAGTCAAGCCTGAGTCCTGGCTAGTATTGAGCTCGCAACCTTGTGGTCTATGAGTGAGTGGCTGCAGTACAGGCATTTAACCACTGTGCCACCAGGACTCCATCTACCTTTCCCAACATTATTGACTTTTGTAATAAGGCATGCCTTCTCAACATGTGTCTAAAGTACAACAGCCTCAGTGTAATCATCTTGGCTTCCAAGGAGAGCTTGATCTGTTAAAGGACCTATTTGTTTGTTCTTTTGGCTGCCATGGTATCCTCAGCACTTTTCTCCAACACCACATCTCTAATGAGTTGATTTTCTTTTTATCCACTTTCTTCACTGTCCACCTCTTAAATCCGTACATGGTGATGGGGAATACAGTGGATTGGACGATTCTGACTTTAGTGCTCAGTTGTATATCATTACTCTTTAAGATCTTGTCTAGTTCATTGCTGCCCTTCCCATTCCTAGTCTTCTTATTTCTTGACTGCAGTCTCCGTTTGATCTAACGCAGGGGTCAGGAACCTATGGCCGGGTGCGGCCCCCCGAGGCCTCTGGACCGGCCCCCGCTGACCGCCACCAACCACTGCGCATCACGGCCACTGTTTTGATTTCCAAAATGGCGTCCACGACTCGTTTGCGCATGCGCTGAGTACTGCGCATGCACAATCGAGTTGCGGATGCTATTTTGTTTGCCAAAATGGCAGCCGTGACTCGTTCGTGCATGCGCAGTGCTCTGGAAGTACTGCGCATGCGCGAGCGAGCATGCGCACGCATGCACAGTACTTCCGGAGTACTGCGTATGCACATGAGCGCCGCCATCCTCCCTCCCCTCACCCCGCCGGAAGACCCCAGGAACAGTGGGCCAGCCCCAGGTCTGTAAATCTTGCTGACCCCTGATCTAATGTATGGGAAATCTTTTTTTTAAAATAAAAATATTTTATTGAAATTAAAAAAACAACACATGCAACAATTAAAAAGGCAATGTTACAACATAAACGAACCACACAATTACAATTTACAACACTTAACATCACTTCCCCTGCCACTTTTTTTCCCTTTGGTGGGTACTGTTCATCTGTCCTTATAACAATACATTGGAAATATTAATACTTAACACCAAAATTTCTAATCTGTCCATATTTTATAATTTATATGATATGTTTTAGTCATAATCTATAATGTTCTATATTTTCCTATAATATTCCATGATCTATAATTTATCCTCTGTATTCTATAATCTGTATTCCTTTATCATTCATAATTCATATATAATTTTTATATATAATCTATGTTCTATTCTTTTCTATTTCATTCTAACCTTTTTTTAATTTATGCCTGCCACAAATATCAACCCCATTCGAGCTTCAAATAATTTATCATTGGTTCACATTCTTTCCTAAATCTATCCAAAGTATTTTTCCTTAACAACTGAGTCAGTTTATCCGATTCCATAAGATCATAAATTTTCCACACCCATTATTGAAGTTCCGGTACTTCTCTTTTCCCCCCATTTAGCTGCATATAACAATCTAGTGGCTGTCGTTATATAAAATATGAGTTTCCCATATTTACCATTTAGATTTTCATCTATAACCATTCTTAATAAATACATTTTTGGATCCATCTGACAGTTTTAGTTCATGTATTTTCTCCCAGTAGCTCCTTGCTTTGGTACAATGCCACCAAACATGATAAAAAGTACTAGTCTCTAAAGTGCTTGTTGCATTTTTAAACATTTTTGCTATTTTTTAGGGTGTCAAATACCACTGAAATTGCATTTTGTAAAAATTTTCTCTAAGATCATAACTCATTGTAAATTTTATATTTTTTGACCACATCTTCTCTAACGTGTGAGAAATCTTTAACTATTTTGATTTTCTCATTGTCTAGGTTAAATTTATGTAGATCTTCTGTGGTCATTACTTTTGTTTCTTTATCTTTAGCGGCAAGCTTGCCTTTGCACTTTCTTCCTTGACGTTCCTTAGTAATTGCTCCAAGTCTATGATGTTTTCCACTAGTAGTATGGTGCCATCCATTTTCACTCCTCTTTCTTCTAAGTCTAAACTTGCTCATGATAGGATATTTTCTGCATACAGGTTCAACAAGTTGGGTGATAAGATGCAGGCTTGCCTTACCGCTTTGCCAGTTGGGAACCATTGTCTTTCTCCATTTTCTGTTCTAGCAGTGGGCTCTTGTTCTAATACAGATTTCTCATCAGGACTACCAAATGTTGTGGTACTCCCTTGTATTTCAGAGCTTTCCATAGTTTTTTGTGATCTATGCAGTCAAAGGTTTTGTTATAGCCTATAAAGCACATGCTGATTTTCTTTTGGAATTTCTTGGTGCACTCCATTAGACATCATATTTTGCTATGTAATCCCCAGTGTCTCTTCCTTTTCTGAACCTCACCTGGACCTCTGGGATTTCTTCTCCATATATAATTGGGGTCTGTGTTGCAGAACTGTAATTATAATTTTGCTTGTGTGGGAGATTAATGTACTAATCCTATAGTTGCTGCAGCCTTTTGTATCTCCTTTTTGTGGATGAAAATGTACAGTTGCCTCTCCCAATTTGCGGGAGATCCATTCTGGACACACACAAGTTAATTGGGAAAATTGCCAGCATTGGAGCCCTATTGATACCATTGTGCACACCTTGAATGCATGCACCATTTTGTCCCTCACAGCTTGCTGTCTGAAAAGGAGCAAGTGATGCCAACGGCAAGGCCACAAACGGCAAGGGATGAGTATATATTGAACATTTCTAATTTGTTGGCCACCATTTTTTTTCCCATATTTGTTGGAATATTTTAGCTAACATTAGAGTTGATTCTGTCGGTGTGGATTGTAGCAGTTCAGTTGGAATATCATCTGTTCCTGGTGATTTATTCTTCCCAGTTTCTTTGATTGCAGCTTCTACATTCTAGAATGGGGGGTTTATCTTCGTAAAATTCTGTATGAGTACTAAAATCCAAATTAATAGTACATCCTTTGCTGTCTTGTTTTTTGGTTCATTATTGGTACCTTCCTTTCTGCATTTGTTCCCCTTCACCTACCCACCCTCCACTATCATATTAGATATGTATGGATATTAGATCAGTATGGATTTTGAGCATTATACCTCAGAGTTCTTTATCTCTTTCCAGGGAGTATTGGAAAGTTACCTATGGGGTACTGCCAGAGTAATTCCCCCCCCCCCAGTTCATTACTCAATCATTTTGGCTCTCAGAATCAAAGCTAGCCATGAATTAACTTTAGAACAGGGATGGGCACCTGCACACAGTGCAAGGGCCATTTTTCCTTCCTGTCCCAATCTAGTATGTTTCCATTTTACTCAATTTATGACTGATTTTTGGGAAATGAGGCACACTGTTGGCTTTTGAGGCAGTTTTTGGATGTTGGGGTGGTTTGGGGGCAAAACATTGCCCCCAAATCAGCCTTTAAAAAGTCAAAGCTGGAGGGGAAATGTGGCAAGCAGAGCTCATGTGGCCCTTTGGACCCTAAGTGTGGCCTATGGGACTCCGCAGGCCATGCTTAGGAGTCCAAAGAGCCACATGCACCCCATAACCCAAAGTTTCCCTATGCCTGCCTAGGGATTCAAGTTCATAAAGAATCAAAGGCATGTTAGTCTAGCTCAGAGGTAGGCAACTTTTTTGAGCCGGGGGCCGGGTTGCTGTCCCTCAGACAATTGGGGGACAGAAGCACCAAAAATAAATAAATAAATAAATAAATAAATATAAATAAAATTTTAAAATATGCATGAACACTCTCTCAGCCCCAGAAAACCCATGGCAAAACCCCTGTGGAGATTTTGCCAAGAAACCCTCAAGAACAAGTAATAACAGCAATAATCAATATCATCATGGGGGGCGGCGATGGCAGCAGGACCAGCCTGGGGCTGGTCCAAAGGCCTCGGGGGGCCGCATCTGGCCCCCGGGCCTTGGGTTGCCTACCCCTGGTCTAGCTCTTGCTTTGGAGCCAGATATTGCCTCCTGCTTCTCACCCTCTATAATTGTATAATCCCCTATGTTACAAACAAAAATGCTTATGTTCTTTTATAAAAGCCACAACTTATAGTTCACAATGATGTACATGTCACTGAACAAGAAACACTCAGGTTTTGAAATCTTTACTGTCTTCTTGTGTGCTTTCAAGTGGTTTCCAACTAATGGTGATCCTAAGGTGAACCTGTCATAGGGTTTTCTTGGCAAGTTTCTTCAGAAGAGGTATGCCATTGCCATCCTTTGAGGCTGAGAGAATATGACTTGCCCCAAGGTCTACTAGTGGGTTTTCATGGCTAAGCAGGGATTCAAATCCTGGTCTCCAGTGTCATAGTCCAATGCTCAAACCACTACGCACCATGCTGACTCTTAGATAACTGGATTTGATATATTCATTTCCTTTGTTAAATGGGAAAAGGGAAAAAACCCAAATCACAGCATTATTTATTCTTTAAAGTTGTGAAGCATTACTTTAAATACAAATGTGGGCTATTGCCATTGTGGGGCTTCAAATTGTTTCTGACTTATGGCAACCCTATCACCAATTTTTGTTAACAAGATTAGTTCAGAGGGGATTTGCCATAGGCTTTCTCTGAGGCTGAGAAAGTGTGATTCACCCAAGACCACCCAGTGGGTAATATGACTTAGCGTGAATTTGAACCCTGATCTCCCAGAGTCCTAGTCCATCACTCAAACCACTAAATCACTCTGTTTTTCTCAAATGTGAACGAATGTGACAGCTTATGCATATTTTAAAGTTTATTTGATCTTGATTGCCCATTCTGAATTTCAACTCTTGACAAATTAAAAGGAAAGTGGGACGTGCTAGCACAACATACTGTTCTTAAACTTCTTAAAGTCTAACTTGACTACTCTTTGAATGATTAAATTAGTTAATTTTGGTTTACAATTTGGAATAGTAAGTCAGTTTATTGGTTTTTTATATGAAAAGGGTACGATCTGGTGCTCTGTTGACAGGAAGTAAATCTAACTGATTTATAACTAAAAAATAAATATATACTTGCTATCATGGTATCAAACTTATCTTTCTCTAGTGTCCTTGATAGGTCTTTCCAATTAAATAGACAGTTTAGTTTGCTTACTTACATGGATAGTAGGGAACATGCTACTTTGTGACAAGTAAACACCACCCCACCATCCCGCATTTTTAAGCATGCTACAATTTTGAGGATGGTTATTGAATGACATTAAAATATCTAGCCATATGTAAGATGTTTGCTGCTCCAAGACATGTTTAGGTGTTCCTTCAATAATTAAGCAGCCATTTATGGTGCAGTTCACTGGAAATGGAAAATAGGTATGACCTGGAACTATTATTATGTCATCGCTGTTCATTACATACATGCTGAAAAACAGGAATGTAGATTATGTGCTATCATTGAAAGAGGCTAGTCTCTTTTTAACTTAAAAAGGCATAAAGGAAACCAATAGCACCTTTGAGCCTAACTGATTTATTCTAGTACAGTTGTACCTCTACTTACGAATGCTTCTACTAACAAAAAATTCAACTTACGA
>CM034703.1:62474739-62492617 GCA_020142125.1 Phrynosoma platyrhinos | reverse complement strand
AGGCAAGTGAGGAAATTGAAGTATTGGCTGAGTTTGACTTGCATCAAATATCAGGATAGTTGAAGTCACCCATCACTACTACATCCAGTAGTGAAGTCACCCATCACTACTACATCTCTCCTTTCTGAATGTGTGGTCATCTGTTCTAGAAAGGCATCATCCAGTTCCTCAGTCTGACTTGGGGGTCTGTAGTAGACTCCCACAATAACATCTCTGTTGTTTCCTTTCCCTTTAATTTTTATCCAGATGTTCTCCACCTGATTTCCAGGATTTAACTCCAGGATCTCTTTACAGGTGTAAGCATCCCTGACATATAATGCTATTCCTCCTCCTTTCCTGTTTGGTCTATTTCTCTTAAAAAGGTTATACCCCTCTATTCCTACATTCCAATCATGAGACTCACCCCACCAGGTTTCAGTAATGCCTATTATATCGTATTTATTTTGTTGTGCTAGGAGTTCAAGTTCATCTTATTTATTTCCCATGCTCTGTGTCTGGGAATGCTGCCAGCACACACGCAAACACAGCTGATAAGAGCGGCTCAGCAAAGACAAGCCCGAGCTGCCAGCAGGCAGTTTCCAAATAACAGACCTGTCCTCCGTCTGAATAGAATAAGCCATAAACCAGTCCAGGTTCAGGATTCCAGAGGTCAACAACTACCAGTCCAGTCTGAGGTCAAAGATGCCAGAGGGTTGGTTGATGAGTCCATTCCAAGGTTGTAGGTTCAAGAGCAGTCCAAGGGCTAGGGAGCAAGGTATCCAGGGACAAAGTCTAGGGAAGCAAGAGCCAGCAGCGTTCACTAAATGGAAAGCACAATAATCTCTGACAAGGGAACTCAGCATCTCTCACGTGCTTTAAATCACAGAGCCACTCCCTTATCACAGCTGCTGAGTGATGAGTGAGTGTTTCTCAGCGAGTCTTTTGGAAAGCCAAAGGCATGCCCTTTCAGATCTTCTCTAGCTGAAGGTAGGGATTCCCATGTCCTGCTACTCTACGTCATTTTGTGGTGACAGCCAGCAGACCCCATGCACATCTTCCGTGCTGCTACAGTTGCATCAATCCGCAAGGCCTCTGTTGCAGCCTCTGACATCGGAAATGAGTGCCTAACTATGTGGGTACAGCCAGGTGCCCCATTTCTGCCATTATGGGCACAATGGGAGTCTTCAGGACAGCTGTGACAGCAGCAGTAGGTAAGGGGCATGAGCCAGTGGTGGATTCATGGCGTGGCAGCATGTGTGGGTATGAAGACCCACCCATCACCTCACTGGCCTGGGGACTGCCCCAGGTGGAAACCTTTGGCAGGATACTATAGAGTTGCTCAATCATATCCTGCCTATGTGTTTAAGGCCTTAGTCAAAAGTGGGAGAGCTGTGTGTATAATTGCAAAATGATTGGCAAGTAATCATACTTACACAACCTCTGAGATAGTACAACCACTAGCACAACTATTTTTATGCTATATCATTCCCCTCCCCCTTGAATTCTGCCCAAATATCTGCTTGTGTTCAGCAGTCTTAGACAGGGGTCAGCAACCTTTGTTGCCGGGGGATCGGGAGGGGGGGAATGGTGCGGGGAGCTGCCGTGGGGCCTTCCAAAATGGTGCCCGCATCGCACATGCACGTCATTTTGGAAGCCCCCCCCCCACTCGCGGTCGCCATTTTGGCAAACAAAATGGCGGTGACGAGAGTGCATGGCGGTTGGTGGCAGGGGCCGGCCGGCCGGTCTGCAGGCCGAGTGCAGCCCACGGACCGTAGATTGCCGACCCCTGGTCTTAGACATGTTATACAGTTTGTGTAGATAATAGATTCCAAGGAGCTCATGACCCTTATCAGCTGAAATCTCTCTGTTAAGAGAGCATAGCTTCTAAACTAGTATGTCATGGTCAACACTTTGGGTGCCCATTGGAAGGTCTAAGACAACCATATAGTGCAATACCTCATGACAGCTTCAAAGCATGCAAGATCAGCATGGTGTCCAGCAGTTTCAATACCAGATAGTATATAGTTGAAAAAACATGCTTCTTTGCAGATGCTGCAAAAAGAAGGACCGCTTTCTACATAATCAACAGTATTTGGTTTAGACCATCTGGACAGGACAAATTGCTGCAGACATGTTGTCAGCTTATATTCTTCAGGGAGGGATTAATAAATTTAGGCAGGAGAATGTGCAAAGTCTACTGGCTGGTGATCAGTCTCAGTGAGCCATTAGTGGCCAGTCTGCAGCAAGTTTCCAGAAATGAAAGAAACAATGGTTGTCATTGGACACAAATGTAATACTTATATCTAGCACAATAGAAAAAACAATACCAGTCCTCTCCATCAGATAAACTAAGAAGCATTGCTCTAAGATAGTGGTTCTCAAAGTCTGGGTCTTTGGGTGGTTTGAACTACAGTGCCTGAAGTCCCAGTCAGCCTGGCCAGTGCTCAGGGATTCTAGGAGCTGAAGTCCAAAACTCATGGATGACCATGACCAGTATTTGAGAACTACTGTTCTAGGAGAATATAGGTCAAATGTGCTAGTGGTTGTCTCTAAAAACCTGAATGTTGACAAATTGGCATCTCCCAAGGCAACTTAATCTAAGCAGTTTTATGCAAAACACCTGGCTTGTGATTGTCAAGAAACAGCAATTCTTTTATTTTCTGGCAAAGGAACACGGGATATTTTAGGGTATTGGAAAGTGGCCATAAAGAAGAAAGTGTTTTACAAAAACAACAGCAACACGAAAACATTATGTTGTAGTAGTAACAATGGTCTTCAGAAGATAACTGCTAGCCCATCGCAACAATGGCCTCTATATTTCAGCTCCTTAAAGATCTGTTTCTGAATTACAATATAGTAAATGCAGTATTTGGCATGCCATATTGATCAGCCAGCTGGTTCAGATAGACGACACAGGATGTAGAGCCTGCTTTCAGTATCTTTGTGCCATATATGTTGATTTCTCCAGAATAATAATAATAATAATAAAAACTGTGATCATCTCTATCAAGGAAAATGGTGTGCAAGATCATGACTTGTGCAGTAGTAGAATCTTGCTTGTAGCATAGAGCAGCACAATGCATACTTTGGATAGTTTGTAAACTTTCTGTATATCAGCCTTCCCCAGCTGGTACCTTGCAGATATGTTGGATTATAATTCCCATCTTCCCCAAGCAGTATGCCATTGGTCTGGAGGTTTCCAGTATGGTGACAACAAAGGATGACAGTAAGCACCAGAGCTCTCTGACAGTGAAGGCTCAATGTCTCAGAAAAAAAAAATACAATTCCCATGATTCCCTAGCACTGAGCTAGGACGGTGAAAGTGGACTCAATTTGCACTATTTCTGGCAGTCTGCAAAGGCCCTATGTCCTGAAAAAAGATCTAGGATCTAGAGACTGTTGTGTTTTTGCCCCCCTAATTTCCATTTGTCTGTAAAGTAGTGTGACTGGTACGTTGAATTCCATAAATATAAGCCTTTATTGCTTGATCTTGCTTAAGTAATAATATTAATACCTAAATGTATTAAAATGATGCAAAAGGGGAAAATAGCTGTAGATGGATTGTTTGGAAACCTGATAATGATGAGGGCACTGTCGCTTGATTAGTTATCAAGTAGGTACTTTCTTCTTCCTTATCAATAATATACTATGTGTTTCACTGGCACTACAGTAAAGTTTTTCTGTAGCATTTATAAGTTATATCCTGCCAACTAAATGTACAGAATGCACTAAGGCAATAAAGGTTATTGCATTCTTTAAAATGACATAGACCCTTTATTGTACACAGTCATCAAAACAGCATGGTAACATGGTAACTGCGCATTCAGTTCCCGTCTCCCTCATGTTGCGTTGTGTGGTTGAACCGTGAGGGACCATAGTAAAAATAAGTCTTTTTAATCACATGAAAAATCCATTACATTTGTCCCTCCCTTTTCGTGGACTTGGAATGCACGTTCTTGCTCTTCCTGGGAGGGACAAGTGGCCACTAATAGAATGGCGACATGCATCTGTGCATGGCCCCACACGCTCCTTGGCCCCACACACAAACCATTATTTTCTATGGGACTCAAATATGTGCGAGTCACCATTTTCGCGATGGAGTCCTCAACAGATCCTCCGCAAATTGGGAGGGTCAACTGTATTGACTTCCTTAGCACTGCTGTCCCATATAATTTGCAGTTGGGAAAGTTTAATCATGCTTTCCTACTGATTTTGTTGGGAGATCCAGCCTCCTTCTAGAGTCCTCTTCTGTCTCTGCAATGCTTCTCTCTCTCATCCTCTCTCTCTCTCTCTCTCTCTCTCTCTCACACACACACACACACACACATACACACACACATACATAGAGTCTCTCACACAATTCGGACTCAAACACAGACACCCATTCCTTCTTCCCCCCTCCTCCCCTGGTTTCTTCCCGAAGCAGCCATGTGGCTTTCCCTGGGAATTGAGCAGAGGGGAAGGAGGCAGAGCAGAAACAGGGAAAGAAGGAAATTGCAGTGTGACGAGTTTGGGGTGTTAACACAACTTTAATTCTGGAGTGGGATTGAAGATGCAGGAGATAAGAATGCCATCCCACTTTTTGTATGCCATGGAATTACAGCAGGAGAGTAATCTGTGTGATAAGGCTCATAGTTAATCAGTAGTTTTAAGATCATAGGGAGAAAATATTGCTTGCAGGGAATAAAAATAAATTTTGGATTTTTTTCAGTAAAAAAAATGTACATTTCATGAAGTCTGGGATGTCTGGGACTATAAAGGAAAGAAATGAGTAAATCTAGTAGGTGAATATGTGTAGATTTCTTACTAAAATGAAGTAGAATGGACAAAGTTTGTTTTTAAAAAAATACTAATTAAAATACGGTAACCTGATTTGTATCACACAGGTTTCATGGACAAATAAAAGGCTAGATCAGATGGACTGAGGAGATGGCGGGAAGAAAGCTACTGGGAAAATATGGATCAGATTGAAATATTTTCTAAGGAGAACCTGCCAAATTTCAGTAGGTATTTTCAACAGACCTTTGCTGGGAATATATTTTGGGAGATTGGGGGAAATACAGTGGGCCCTCCACAGTTGCTAGGGTTAGGTGCACAGGACTCCCGTGAAAGTGAAAAAACAGCAAATAAAAAAACATTTTTTAATCTTAGAGAACACCTCTCTAGGTCCTCCAGTGCAACAGTGTGGTCAACATCAGTCAGATATTGACTATAGAATCACTCTGGATGACCTAGAAATGCTCTTCTCTAGGAATTGCTGGTTTCTCCACTGTAACTGTGGTCACCTTAGAGCAGAGTAACATGAGAGGAATTAGAGATTCCTAGACAGAACATAGCAATCAAATCCATGAATTATCAAAGCTGCAAAAGTCAAAGCTGCAAATGTGGAGGGCTGACTGTATATAGGTGTTCATATATTAGAATTTTTTTTAAAGAAATGAATTATAGTAACCAAGGACCAGTTTGGGTGCCAGGGCTCATAGTAATTGTGAATACATTTTGGGCTTTTACATCTTGCAGGCGAGTATCTCCCTCTGTCTTTTCTTGCAGGTGAATGTAATTTGCCATGACATCCAAATTGAACAAGACTTGGTGATGTAAATGAAGGTTTGCTTTCAAGCTGGTATTTAGAAGCCCATTTCAAACTGTGGTTTCTTACTTTCAGTTGGAGGCCAACTTTAGTGGTAATCCCAGCTTGTCCAAATAAACCATTATGACAGGCTCGATATGGGGATAGACTGCACAAAAGAAAAAGACCTGTAACATGTTCTTGTACTACAGTTTCCAGAATTCCAGTGAACATGTTGGTTGATGAATTCTAGGATTGTCATCCAAAACATAATTTACTCAGGCTCTTATTCTGATTGCCATTGGCTATGACATACAAACTGGAACCAGTTAGTTTATTGATCAACAAATATTCTTGCCTTTATTTGTGGCATAGAGCCATATTCCTTTTCTATTTCAGACTTTAGTATCTTTTTCCATCATTCAGAGTTCAGTATAAAACTTGTAGGGTGGATCGCTAAATAAGCATAAATAGTCATGGGCTTCTATAGGTGATCAAGAATCAATAATAGTGATCCAAACTATTAAACCTGAATAAAATCACCTGGACTGCACTCCTATACATATTTACCAAGGAGAAAGTCCAACTGAATGCAATAGGACCTATACCTGAGGATACTGTCTATATGTTGTACATGTTTGTATCTCAAGCCAGGGTAAAATGAATACTTAGATATTCATATACTTTCTAGATTGAATAAATTGCCAGAAGAAACACACACTGCTTTGAGTAAGTGAATAAAAAATACCAAATAATAATGAAACATTGTTTAAGCACAGAATAAAAGAGCTGAAATTGTGTGGTTTCAAAACTGCACAATTTCACGAGAAAACAAAGCTACTTGTCAGTTTCTGTTTTGTACGTTCATGTAGCAAGCAAGTTGCCTTAAATTTTAGCTGGAGATACGTCAAGGTGCTTCCTGTATTATGCCTGGAAACAAATCAGTTTCTGTTCCTGCAGTGAACCTAATCTTGTTCCTAATTTAGATTGTTCATCCAATCCTTTATTGGAATCAGTGCTGCAACAAAGCTAGTCCACAGTATACAGAGTTCTTATATGTACTGACTGTATCATGGCTTCTGAATATTGAATTCAAAGAATTCCTGCAAATTTAAGTGTGACAGGACACACTTAAAGAGGAACACATTTTTCTATTCAACTTCCAATTAAATATTTAAAAGTATGCCTATCAGAATTTTAGTGATGGTAACCCACATAATATCATTATATCTTTTCTTTCCTGCTTTGTTATTTGTTCTTTCTTTTTAGGTAACTGTTTCAAGATATGGTAAACCTTGCGTACAGATCACAAGGGAAAACTCTTACTGCAGCAAGTCTAAATGATGCACATAAAAGAGAAAGGAAACTTGTATTAGATATAAGAGCTCTGAAAGAAAAAGATTGCATGTCTGCAGGCAGAACCTAATTTTAAACTCATTTAAAAACACTGTATACCACTTAATTGCATTTTGAAGCTTAACAAATAACTTTTAAGATGTAAGGCAACTGTGGTTCAGGCAGTGCAAACAAACAGCTCTTGCAAATATTTCTCTTGCAAAATGCAGAAACCAACTTTTTATATTTTGCAATACAACCCTAACTTATAGGAAGTTGTTAAATGACTTCAACCCATGATAGGTACCTTTGTGCCATCTTGAAAATTTGGATTACAACTGTGAGTCTTCGATGTTAGCCATTCTGACTAGGCAATATGAGAATTGTATTCTAAAACTTCCAGTAGACACAAAGGTACGTACCCTGGCTTAAATAAATTAGCAAATATATGTTAATGGTAGTAATCCTGATAGCTTGTTGAAATCTTCTATGTCCAGAGACAGTATACTTTTGAACACCACATAGTGAAAGAGAAATGGAGTCAATGTCACTTCTGTGCCCTGTTTGCCATCTATCAGAGATATCAGGCCATCTTCTTGGAGAAAAGTATTGGATTCCTTGGACTTACTTAAGTTTGAGTTTGATTTGCACATTTGAGCAAGGCAATTTTCAGTTGCAGTGATAGTTAATGATGTTCTACATTTGTAAGTTTTCCTGTCTCCCATCTCCCCTTTGAACTTTCAGTAAGAAGGACGAAAGGTTAATAGTCTGGTTTGATCTACTCCTGACTTACAGAAGCAATGTAGGTAGGTGTAATAGACATGAATTACTTTTTGATAAAACATGAGTTTAAATAGTAAAAAAGATTTCTTATAACCCACCTTTGCAATGTTGATCTACCAAGCTTTCGTGTAACAGGAAACAGTGCTTCACTTATGGTTATTGTTTAACTGTGTGATATCTGATTGTGGAGTCCTTGGTTTCAACGTTATTCTTCTTTTCCATCCTGTTGGTTGGATGCAGAAATTGCAAGAATTTGCAGTTGTATTCTCATAAGGGAACATGAATCAGGAGAGGATGAGGATAGTTATGACAAGACAGAAGGAAATGTGTTCAGTTTGTTGGAATGAAGGGAGACAGACAGCTGGTTACTTGAGTTGTAGTACTACCTGCATGCCAAGAAGAGAAGTAGCAGTACAGAACAAGCTGTGATTCTGAAGCCATGACTAAAAGCATTTAGGAAGAGGGAGGTAAAAAGGTCAAAGTTGAAAAGCAATATTTATATCCATTATTTGTATGGTGTTATTATCCCATTTGTCTTGCATTGCCACAAAAAGCCTCATTTGATTATTACTTTCTTGTCCTAATAGTAAAATATGTAGCAGATAACTATTTTTCCAGATGTTGAAAATCCTGATGTAGAATTTATTTATTTATCAATCAAAAGACTTCCATACTTCCCTTTATCATGGGATATCGGGGGTGGCATACAATTTAAACAATTTAAAACATTTTCAGATTGAAAACAAAAATAATTTGACCAAGATAAAAAATATTAAACATAGCTACGGTTACAGCCACTTTAGAAACTACAACAAACTTGAAATGAATTAGTCTCTGAAAGCTTTAATAAA
The DNA here is from genome assembly GCA_020142125.1 of Phrynosoma platyrhinos. Lineage (NCBI taxonomy): Eukaryota > Metazoa > Chordata > Lepidosauria > Squamata > Phrynosomatidae > Phrynosoma > Phrynosoma platyrhinos. The sequence goes on along the minus strand of CM034703.1, from coordinate 62,484,100 downwards.
AAGCCATGTTTTGTCTTAGAGCTGAAAAGAAACCAAATTTGGTGCCAGTTAGACCTCCAAGAAAAGAGCATTCTACATTCAGGGTCCAACAACCAAGAAGGCCCCCCTCTATTTTCTTTGCACTTTTTATTGCTGTTACTCTTGGGACACAGAGGAGGCCTCTCCTGCAGACGTCAATTGTTGGGCAGATGTATATAAGGAGAGGTGCTCCTTCAAGTATTGAGGTCTCAAGATATAGAGGGCATTAAATATTATCATCAGCACCTTGAATTCAGACTAGAAGCAAATTGGCAACCAGTGCAGCACCTTTAAGACAAGGGTTATATGTTGTCTATATGTATGCTGGTTAGCAATCTGGCTACTGCATTCACTAGGTGCAGCTTCCAAGTCACTTCAAGGGCAGGCTGACATAGAGTGTGATTGAGAAGGTACAAGTGTGGGGATTACTCTAGCTAAATTATCCCTGTTCAGGAAGGTCTGTAGTTGGCACACTAGTCGGAGCTGGAGCCAAGCATTCCCCGCCACAGAATCCACTTGAGCCCTTGGTGACAAAGATGGGTCTAGGAGTATTTCCAAGCCTTACATTGCTCCTACAACTGAAACTGATCCAAATAAACCTGACCAGATGGGCACTTTCTCAGATTCTGTGATAACTGTGGTGTCAGGTTCTGAGCGTATGTGAGCAAACATGTTACAGCAGGCAACCGTGGGCACTACTGCTGGTTTCTCTGAACCTGATCCCAATAGGATCGTCATACTTTTTTAATCTGTTAGCAGCACTCCTCACCTCTTTATCCCATGTAGCCCAGAGAAAGAGTTCAGAGATTTTCATTTGTGCTTTTTGCTTACTTGTGTTCTGTTGTGTCATCCAGCACAACAAAATGAGATTAACTTTGACAGGTTGGATTGGGGAAGATGTGCGGTGCAATTTGAGTTTCCCAAGGTGGTAACCCTTTAAAGGGGAAACAAAAATATGCAAGTATGAAAGTTAAACTTCTTAGAGTTCAGCTTTCATCAGCAGAAACAGCAAAAGTGTGGGTCAGACTATTTATTTAAATCTGCCTTCCTAAAGAATAAAGACTTACTCCAAAAAACGACAAACATGCAGTATGTAGTTTAAAAACAAATAATAATTACTACATAACAAACTAAATCCTATCCTAACTTGTGATGGTTTGGGTAAAGCTGGAAGAGACTGTTAACCTCACTCAAGAGGAGGCTCTTACTCAGACTGTGAGGAGACTGATGAAGACAATTTAGAATCTTCAGAGAAAGACAGTTAATCTTAAAGAGGGAGTGACCTAAGTAGGAATCCCTATCTGTAATGACAGGAAAGAGAATGCATAGGTTTCTTCCAACAAAACAAGATTAATCACAGACATTTCCTGCTTTGGATGGCTGATGAAATTCCATTTGATCAAAGTGAAGGGAAAAACGTATACATTTCTGGCTACTTGTAACTTATTGCCAATGCACTTCATACTAAATTGTGGATGGGTGTGATATGCAGCTGCTGAAAGAAAGTTTAAGAAATCAGGTGTGTTGATTTAGCTAGAACATTCCAGCTATACAAGAATTCAGTTAATACCTAGACAAAGAGATGTTAGCCCAGAGATCTCCATTTTTGGAGGCAGTCAGCATATTTGGAATTTTGAGAGTATGTTAAAGGCATTGTCACAAAATCCTTACCACACAGCATGGATGAAAAATAGCTTCTGGTTTGTATGGCAAGTTACAAAACAGAAAGGGAAATTGTTGAGGTTAAAAAACAAATAACTTGCCTGGGATGCTGCACAAGAGACAGAAATAGCGTTTGTGGTCCTGCCTATTCATGCATTCCTTTTGAACCCAAAGTTCTCCCTCTCTTTTAAGATCACTCCACTTACACAATCAAGTCAGTGTTTTGGAACCACCTCCTTCCAGTTGTCTTGAGTACATATGACACACAATCAAACACACACACAACTTTTTTTTGCTTCCCTTCCCCCAAATTGTGTCACCTTGTAAGCCTCCTATGTTGCTAACATTGTGAAGCATGTGAATGCCTGGGTGTGGGGGAACTTAATTTTTAAAAAGTTGGAAAATTGTAAGTGAGAAGGTTCCTGGCTGGTATCAGGCTGACATGTGTGGGGGAGCTGTTGTTGATCCTAAGGTTACACACACACACACGGCATTAGTTGGTCTTTCTTTGTGCTATTGTCCCTCTATTTCTGACTTAGAGCTGCAGTGCAGAAACAACTGTAGTGAAAGTTGCTATCTGTAAAAACCCCGGGGAAACTCCATTAGAATGCAAATCATAATAATGCCTCATTAAGATGTAGCAATTCTACATCCGTTCTGGACACACACACCCCAGCAGACAGCAAAAAACATGGGACCTTAAGTTCTGTTCTTTTCAATGGGCATGCGCTCCCACTCGCACCACCGCGTGTGCGCCCACCCATTTAAAAAACTGGGGCTTGCCATTCGCGGAAACTGAAACTGCAGATGGCAAGCCTGTGATTGCTGGAGGCGCACTGTAGATACATACATATTGGTGGAAGAGGGCTGGCTATTAGCCTTAAGAGTCAGAGATGCATTTAAGCATAGGGTTGATTTTTTTACATTTTATTCAGTAATTTAGAAATGATAAAAGTTGATGTTCAAATCAATATTTAGCATTATGAACATCAATATTTTGTTTATCTACATACGTTATACCATAATCCACCATACTGTTTAAAAATTATATTTTAAAATGTATTTCCTTTTCTTTTAAAATGTGTTTAGAATTCCCCCTTTTCCCTTTCTCTCTTACAGCAATGGGCCAGGAAGCTGGAAAGCCCACATGGCCAAAGCCAGCAGGAGGGTATCAGACTATTACAGGCAGAAGATATGGAAGAAGACATGCCTATGTTAGTTTTAGACCGTCTCTGGTGAATCAAGAGAGAAATGCAAACCAACTCAACAGCGAGTGTGAAGGATTAGAACTGGATGATGTGCAAAAAGAAAATTCTTTGTGTATGTGTCACATAATTACAACCTGAAACCTTTTCTTTAGCAAACATAATAATGGGCTGAAGATGAGCAGTTGTGAAATTGACATGATATTGATGGCAGTTTCACAATCTAGCTTTGCTTCATTTATTACATCCAGTACCCTCTGTTTAGTCATCTTTCAAACTCATCATCATACCATTGATTTTCCTGCTTTGGAGATCTTTGAGTGTGTGCCAGATTTATATGTATTTTTTAAGCTTATTTTTAACTGTTATGGAAAAATATAAGATATAAATAACTTTTAAAAATCAAATTTTCTTCAAGTAAAATGCATCAGTCACACTACTACAGTATATTAACAGTGCAGTAGCCCCTCCTAATTTGCAGGGGATCCATTCTGGACCCCCTCGCGAAAATGGCGACTCGCACATATTTGAGTATCATAGGAAATAATGGGCACATGCCCCTGGTGGGCGTGCGTGCAGATGTGCACCATCATTATATTAATAGGCACTTGTCTCCCGTGAAGAGCAAGACCGCAGATTCCAAGTCCGTGAAAAGGGAGGGACAACTGTATTATAGGCACTGCCTTATTTTGTGTATTTAATGCATATATATCCTTTTAACCAAAGGATTGCATGGTGTCTCACAGTGTATAAAATGTGTCACAGTAAAACAATAGAATAGTCAGCAGTGGAAACAAAACACAATAGTATCACAGAGTATTATCAAGACAAAGGAGGAGAATTCTTAGATTGCAAAAAGGAGCCATCTACTAATGGATTAAGCCCCATTATTGCTCAGGCCATGTGGGTATCATATAGTAGAAGAAGCTAATTAATTTGGCAACAGGCTTTTCCCAGTTTTTTTCTGTGCTCAAGTCAGACACTTTTGCTCTTCTTCAACCTGAGTATTCTTGTTCCTTGGGCTTTTCCCTCTGTTTAGCATTTTTTCCTTCCATGCCTGAGTATTCCCCCTGTCTTCCCTCCATTATAGTTTCTCCACTCAGCTTTTTGGCCTCTTCCATAGCGTTTTCTCTTCCTTCCTCATGACAGCAGTCAGTAAAGCCTCCTTCAGATCTACTAGGTGTTTTAAAATCCAGCCAGACATGCAACCTGTATCCATATCCCCCCCGCCCCCCAGAAGGCACCTGCTCAGCGTGTTTGGTTCAATCTTCTAAAACAGGTGTCTCTATAAAGAGCTTCCAAACTGCATGCCCCTTCTTTCTTCACCTCCACTTCCAATTTCCAAATGCTATTGAAAAGTATATACTTCCACTTCTATCTATTTTCTCTGCTACTGATCTAATTGGAATTAAATACCAAACCAATTTTCAGCCCAGACAATGATCTCCCTGCTAGTCCAGGTCCATACCACACATCTTGGGAGGTGAATGTCAAAAGTTGCTGTTGATCACTCCAAACAGGAAGAAAGTTTCCTTGCTTCCTCCCAGCCTGGAAAGCCTTGACCTTGAGCACATTAGTTCTTCTCATAATAATGTGGGATTTCCATTTGTCAGCCCAGTATCTCTGAAGAGATATTCTCTCCTCAACACATTCTTGAAGTACCCATATCAAAGTCTTGGGGAAAAGATGCATTATCATATAATACTTGTTGCAGACTAGAGCACATGGTTTCCAAGGAAGATGAGTCTCCCATCTTAGATCTCAAGCTTCATATTTATGCATGCGCCTTCAAGTCACCTGTTGACTTATGACGACCCCATGAATTTCATAGGGTTTTCTGAAGCAAGGAATTCTGAGAGGTGGTATATATTCCAGTACCTTACTCTGAAATATAACCTACAGCACCTGGTAGTTGGTCTTACACATCTACATTTAGTTTACAGGATATTCTGTTTGGAAACCTACATACAGTGGACCCTTGGTATCCTCTGGGGTTTGGTTCCAGGACACACACACCCCGGTGGATACCAACATTTGTGGATGCTCAAGTCCCATGATGTACAATGGCATAAGAAAATTGTGTCCCTTATATAAAATGACAAAATTGAGGTTTGCTTTTTGGAATTTCCAAGCTGTGGCTGATTGAATCTGTGGATACTGGGAACCAACTGCACCATACAAGAAGCCCTCCATTTGATGATTTTTTAAAAACTCAGTTGATCTGATAGAGGCATAACTGGACATTCCAGTTTTTTCCTGTCAAATTCTTTGTTTAGCTGCATTTTTTTTCAGGCTATGCTGGTTTCAGTTGTTGCCCATCTTTTTCTGGAACTCATATATGACCAGTTCGTTGCCTTGATAAACTTGTTGGGAGAGCCACATCTCTCTCAAAGGCCCAGAGCTTGATTGCCATTGTTATGTGTAAATGAGCATAGTTTTTGATAAATTACAAAAAGAGACATTTTTTTTCCCTTTCCAGGAAGGTCACAGAGCTGTCACCTTTCTAAAGACTGAACTAATAAAGGTCCTCTTTCCTTTAAGAATGAGAGCACAAGAAGCACATCTTGCAGGAGGGTGGTCATGATCTCTGGTATACCTAATCTCCTTTACCATAGGCCCGCTTCTACTTTCACACTTTTTAATGGATGCTGCTAATCCTTCAGAATGATAAACCATCCTGGAGACATCTCACCTTGTTGCCACCATTCCTCAAACACCCCTGTTGTGGGTGAACCTAAAGAACCTAATGAAAGGCACATTTCTATTACCATTGCAGGTCTCTAAGGTTGGGGAAGCATTATTATGGACAGACAAGCCCAGCTGGTCGTCCTTGAAGGCTAAGAACAGCATAAATCTGTTGGAACTCTGGGCCATCAGTCTGGTCCTTCTAAGCGTCCAATCTCTGCTGGAGAGTAACTGGTAATGTGCAGACAGTTTGGTGGAAACAAAGGGAGTCTTGAAGTCTAGGTCGCTTCATGAGGATGCAATTCACTTCCTCGGATGGGTGAAGAAACACCCTGTTAAACTATCACATCAAAGGTATCCTGATTACTGAGGTAGAGGTCCTCTACAAAATATTGAGAGACTTGGGAAAGTGAAGTTTAGATCAGACTGTCTTCTCTCAAATATTGTTGTATGGAGGTAGCTCCCTGTATTACTGTATGCCCCCTCTCTGCTCTCCAAGGTCCTGCATAGATCCACCAAGTGAAGCCTTAATGGTCCTAGTAGCTCCTCACTATTATGTCATTTAATTTCATTCCTATGCCACTTTCTCCCAGGAAGAAACCCAAGGAGACTTACAAGATAAAAATATCTCAAAAATTTGACAGTAAAAATTGAAAAAAATAATATAAAGTTAACATAAAAACATAAAAAAGTTAAAAACATAACGAATGCCGGTTATAAGCCACCCTGTTGTTATTTTTAAAAAGTTTGCCTGAATAAAAAGTTTTTACTTTATGGCAAAAGGCAAGGAGGGAGGGGGCCAGCCTAGCCTCCCACAGAAGTGCGTTCCAGAGGATGGAAGCAACCACTAAGAAGGGGCTCTCTCATGCCCTCACCAAGCAAACCTGTGATGGTGGTGGGACCAAGACAAAGCCTTCCCCTGAAGATCTTAGGGCTCCGGTAGGTTCATATGGGGAGATACGGTTTCTCACTAGTCCCACTGACCTTGGTTCTCAGAAATCAATCACTTGGTTAAGGAGATTGATGGTGCATTCCCCCAGTATCCATCTGTTGTCATAAGTGCTGATGTTTCATCGAAACCTAGGCTTTCTTCATTTAGCTGCCAGGTATATGAAACATCATCTATCTCAAGGTGGGATATTTAACTTGGGTAGCTAACACACTTCTTTTCTCTTGGTGTACTCCATGAGGCCATGTGGAGAGCCTTTATCTGCTGGTGCAGTCAGGAGGTGGTTCATAATTCTGGAATTCTTATAAAGAGACCTAGATGGCCTGATGGTCAGTATGCTAAAAAGACAGGTGGAGGACCTTTCCTCAGTGCTTCCAAACTAGGGAAGGTTCACCTAAACTCTCATTTGCATGGGAAATGTTTCTTGAGAGCACATTGTATTCTCCAGCAGTTCATATGTTCCTTTCTGGAACCTCCATTTATTTCTAAAAACTTTCCTCCCCAACCTCTTTGAGCATCTCCAGTGTTTCTCTGTCCCACCAGATACTTTTCCTTATAGGGATCCCTTTAGGAATGTCTCAGAGGTGGGGTTTCTCACTGTGAGTAAATAGTGTTGCATTTTTGGAAAGCACACTGATTCAGGGAACAGTCCTGACTTTTGTTCAGATCACTGTTCCAAGGAGGTTTAGATGTAGGCAACTCTTCCCTTTATCCTCACCCTTCTCATCCAACAGAGAAAATTGTCTATAAGCTGCATATGCATCAAGCATTTAAATGTCCACTTTTAAGAATGGCTCCCTTCCCTTTACATTCCAAATGTTTCTCTAGACCTTAGTATGTGGCTGAAAACATGTTTTTGCAGCTTATGATGCAACTAGCATGCTAAATCTTCCTCAAATAACCAATTCTAGTAGAACTGCAGTTTATCTCAGCAGTCTTCTCTGCCAGTGTCCATCTTTCTGAAATAGGCAGAGTTGCAACCTGGGAGGTTCTATACTCCTTTATGAAACACACAACTGTGGTGGCATTTGGAAGAAAGGTTCTTCACCAGATGATTCAGATGGGAAGTTACCCAGCATACTGGTTCCTCATTCCTCCCCCCGCCCGGCTCTGGCAGATCCCATTAGTGGATGGATCCTCCCTGCAGTCTAAAATGTTACATTGGATACTTAAAGTAAAGGCTTATTCAAGACAAGCATTGGAGATATCCACACTCGCTATATGGTGTTACTTAGAGTCTTTCTTGCTTCTCTTCAATAGTTGGAATAGGTATTTTTTCCGGGCTTTGGTCCTGTCTTTCTGTCTTGGCTATGAGAGAAGATGGAGCCTATTGCCTGAGTAATTATTCATCTCTTCCAAACCATGTGAATTAAGGAACTGGAAATGGGACTTTACATATTAGTGGATAGCCCCTTTGTTGCATTCTAAAATGAATCTTCATGGTAAGCACCTAGTGCATCAATCCCACATCCCAGTAATAATTCCTTCTGAAAATAAAAATGGGAGTTTGAGAAAGGGCCTGAGGAAGGAAATTCCAAAACCATATGGAATCATCCTGAAACCATGGTTGTGTTTAGAGGCTTATCTGATGAGGGATGACATTGCCAGAGATATACAAATAATTTACTGTGTGATTTTGTTTAATATTAGTAATAAAAGGTAAAGGTATTCCCCATTGATAAGGTTGTCAAGTTGTGTCCAACCATAGGGAGTGGTGCTCAGCTCCGTTACTAAGCCGAAGAACCACGTGTCAGAGATTATTCTGTGATCATGTGGCCAGCATGATTGCACAGAATGCTGTTGATAGAAATACTGAATTATTTTTTCTGAAATTGCAAATAAATAAATAAAGTTTCCTATAAATAAATAAATAAATAAATAAATAAAGTTTACTTTAACTATCCAGATAAAATAGCTACTTCTAGTGTATGTTTATTTGAATACTGCATACTAAGAAGCATTATAAAAATCCTATAGCCAAATCAAACATTTTGTGTTTGTGTGTTATATAAGTACTTAGTGCACACCAAAAACAAACAGTTACATCAGTGTTACTCAAAAGCTAGAATAATGTTCAGGTAAAACTGCAAAGTGCTTCAAGAAACAATTGTTTTTAATTTTCTTATTCTGACACCCAGTAGTGGTAAACATTGGTTCTGTGTTGTCTAAATTCATTAAATGTTCATTAAAATTCTACATTTGCTATGAACTCACTTGAAAATGTTTAAATGAAGACTAGCTACAGATGGGTTGAATATCAACAAACTTAAGTTTTATGAGTATGTGTTGATAAATAATGTTATAAATCTGATTGTTCCAACATATGCTTTTTTTACACTTCTATATAAAGGTTCCAGTCCACTGGTCCAAGTGTGTTCTGCTTTGGCAGATGTTCCATTGTTAGCAAATGTTGGATCAGAAGATCCTGTTAGTCAAGCTGATCCAAGCCAAGCAGTCGTCACAGGTACTCCTATATTTTCTCCAACACATTACAGTTTGGGAGACAGCCAAACTGTGTGTAACAATGTGAATTCTAATGTCTGTACAGATTATGCTTCTGGAGAGCACAATAACCTTCGTGGCCAAAATGGAATTTCTTTTGTAAACATTGACTCTTATGAGCCAGATAGCAGTGATGGAGAAGAAGAAGGTGGCCAAAATGATCTTTCACTAGTTAAAGAAGAAGCAGGAATATTTCAAGAGACACTGGATAACATGCTTTCTGAGTTGGAGAAAGGAGTAGACTCCTTCTGCAATATGCAATCACACCTGAGTAATTTCAATCATAATGCATCAAGCAAAAGTTTTGAAGACTTAAGGCCAATGCCTTTTAAAAGACATT
>CM034703.1:62453367-62474639 GCA_020142125.1 Phrynosoma platyrhinos | reverse complement strand
TTGTGGCAGACATCTGTCTAGCACCAACAAAGATGAAGATGAAGACAGGTGAGAGTTAAAATAATTACCTATATGAATAACTAGAAATAATATGAATAGATAAAATTGATAACAAAATTAATATATTAAAAGAATGTCCATTCAGTAATCTTCTAGATTTTGTGATGATTAGTATCTGCTACAGATGCATGGGTCCTGTGTCCTACTTGCCCCTGCTTTTACTTGTTTTTAAAAAAACAACAGTTTACACTCTTTAACAATATACTCCATTTTCCCATTGTAATTATCTCCCTGCAAGGGAAAAAGCAGTCTTGCAAGCTGTTTACAAAACCAAAATACCTCAGTGTTACTTTAAATGTTGGTTAAATATATTCTTGTATCTGGAATTTTGTTTCTGTTCCTAAAAATATGACTTCATTGGCTTATGACATAGATTACATCCATTGAGGCCTTTTATGGGCTGGTGATGGCTTATATTTGTTCAGAACAGTCCTGCTAAATTTATCCTGATTTCCTGTCCTCCTGCAACTCTTTCTGACTCCTCCCAGTCAGTTCCAGAGGGTCTCTCAACATTCAGGAGTGGCTTTGGGTGGTTCTGTGTGTGCAGGTGACCGGGGAGGAGCCAAGAACCCTGTTGTGCAAGCCGAGTACTACTTGATTGTGTTTGGATCCAAAGTTACCGTATTTTCCAGCATATAAGATGACCAGGCGCATAAGACGACCCCCCATTTTTCCAGTCAAAATATAGAGTTTTAGCACCTCTATCCTCCTTATCCTTATACCCGGCGTATAAGACGACCCCCCCCACTTTAACCACAGATTTTGCAGGTTAAAAAGTAGTCTTATACGCAGGAAAATAAGGTATGTCATTTTTTTATTACCTAAATATTTATAATGTTTTATAAGTGTCCCTTAGAGAATGTATTACTAGAGTCCTTTTAGTTTCATGTACTGTTTCAAAGAGACACAGACGTTTAACCAACCATCATTTTCCTGCAGTATATATTCAGTGTCTTTAATACTGTTTTAATATCTTCGAAACACTTAACAACTTTGTAAGGCATTATTTTCATAATTCTGAAAAATAATTGAACCACAGTTTAATCATATTTTGAAATAAGCATGAAGAAAGGGGATCTTTATCCGTAGTGGACAAATATGGTCTAAGGCATATCTTGAGGTTTTTTCTAAGCGTCTCCAGCTTTATCTGGATACAGTGTTCATGTAGTTACTGGAATTACACCGATTTTATTTAGACATTAAATGAAATTAAAAATCATACTTTATGTTCCCCCTTCCTTAGCAGATGCATGTGGGTGCACACACAAAACACATAGACCCACTTGGCCCCTCTGTTCACCAGCATTTTTCAAAAATGCATCCCTAGAGAAATCTCAATCTGTCCAGCTTTCAGCTTCAAAAGGGAGCAGTGAGTTTCAGCGTTTCTCCTCTCCCTTGAACCTAGCTAGTGTAAGGATGAAAGAGAAAGGAGTTATATTGAGATGCACTACCTGAACCTATTTCACCACTTCACCACCTGATTGGTTACTGTCATTCACATACAGTCGGCCCTCAATATCCGTGGGGGATCCGTTCCAGACACACACATACCCCGCAGATACCAAAATCGGCAGATTCTCAATTCCCATTGTTCCTAGTGATGCTGTGGTAGCGTCACCAGTAGAAACAACAGGGCTTCTTACCTATCTCCCTGTTGGAGGGCTCAAAAGGCCAGAGAAACCATTCCTGGCTGGAACACAAAAAGTCAACTCGGGGGCTGCCTCCACCTTGCCTCTTCCACATTCTCATCAGCCACTGGTTGGAGGGAGCCATCAATTACCCCGGGAGGGGGACTGGGTGATTGACGGCTCCCTCTGACCAGTGACTGACAAGAATGTGGAAGAGGCGGACTCCAAGTTAACATTTTGTGTTCTGGCCAGGAACAGTTTCTTTGGCCTTTGGAGCGCTCATCTGGGAGGCAGGTAAAAGGCCCTGTTGTACCCAATGGTGGTGTGGCCACATGATTGCACTGCCATTGAGAACAACATGGGCTTGCTTAAATCTGACTGTACTCTGAATAACTGGAATTTTAGAAACAAGCTATTATGGAGGAGATTTTAAATTTTCCATTGTTAGAGATGAAACTGAGTATACGTTCCCCATATATTGAGATAGAGAAAGAACTATCAAAGTGGGCTGGTTGATGAATGCCATTTTAGATGTCTTTAGCACAGCCATGGTATAGGTTTAGAAGTTTGATTTTTTTTAAGGCAAAAAAGATGGAGGTATATTTGAACTGGATATCTTTGGATGTTTTCTCTACTTCTATAGTATTTTAATAAGAGTACTTATTAAAATATTATAAGAAGGTTTCTTATATTACAATATTATAAAAAGGTATCTTATTAAAATATTATAAAACATCAAAATATAATAAAACATGAAACAAAGTCCAGAAGTTCAAATATACCATCTATACTCGACTCTGTAAGTTGAGAAATTTATGCTAAAAATTGACCTTAAAATCTTGGGTCAACTTATACAGCACACCCGTACCATATGCAGGCTTGCCATATGTGGATTTGAGCTTACATGTATGGCAAGCCCAGGAGGACAAAATGGCATGCGCACCAGAGCACACCACCATAGGAATCAATAGGATTCCAGCATATGCGGTTTTTTCCCATACGCCAGGGGGTGGTCCAGAATGGATTCCCCACATATAGGAACGGTCCACTTCATATGGGTCAATACAGTAATACTGGTTAGAAAGGTCCTGAAAGACGCACCTCCCCACTCTCCTGGCCTTGATCTCTGAAAGAACTGGCAAGGCAGGGTGTGTGTGTAAAAGAAGTGAGTCCCTATGGGATGATAAAAGCTTCCCTTCTCAATTGGATGCAAAAAGCTTCTCTCCATCCGCATCCTCCTCTGGATCTCTGCCAGCGAAACACCTCACTTTCCCTCACTTCCCTTCCCTTCTCAATTGGATGGAAAAAGCTTCTCTCCATACTCCTCTTCCGGATCTCTGCCCACAGAACACCCCACTTCCCCCTCCTTCCCTTCCCTTCCCTTCCCTTCCCTTCCCTTCCCTTCCCTTCCCTTCCCTTCCCTTCCCTTCCCTTCCCTTCCCTTCCCTTCTCTATCGGATTTAAAAAGCTTCTCCTCTAATACAAGGGAAGTGGTGTTAGGTGGTTCGAAGGAGAAGGAGGAAAAGAATCAGTGTTTTCCTTTTACTTTGTCTTTTACATCCTTTATTACTGCCCCTAAGTTCTACCCTTGACTTATCCCCAGGTCATATCAAAATCTATGATTTTGGCCCTAAACCTTCTCTTGACTTATACATGGGGTTGACTTGTACATTGTTTTATATGGTACCTCTACCTAGAGGAGTATGTAGAGCCAGTGTTTGGATGTAATGGTTTGAGCTTTGAACTACAGTTCTGAAGACCAGAGTTCCAATCCCCACTCAGCCATGGACATCCACTGGGTGACCTTGGGCAAATCACATTCTTTCAGCCTCTAGAGGAAAGCAAAGGCAAACCATCTCGGAACAAATTCTGCTAAGAAAAACCTTGTGGTAGATTTGCCTCAGGATCATAAGTCAGAAATAACTTAAAGACACACAACAACTACAACTACAACTACAACAGTACCCCATAGCATTCTAGTGTTAAGATACAAAAAGCTTTTTCACTGGTGAATCAGGCTAGCTTTGAAGGAAAAACATCTGTGACATTTGCTTGCACTGCTTTTTCTTTTTTTACATACACATGTGCACACACACACATTGTAAGATAAATGTGTTTCTGCCATGTTAATTCTACTTTCTGGTACAAATATAATTTCTTCAAATACTCAAGAAGAAGAAATAACAGAAATATGGCTGAATACTACGTTAGCTCTTAATCATTTCTTCAGTGTTAACAGGGTGTTATTATATGATGCAGGGAAAAGGAGTTTGACTTTAAATGTAATGAAAATGTGCTGGAATTCTATAATGGTGCTCTGTTTGCAAATGTTTAATAACTGAGATAGAGGCAGAGGAAAAATGAACAGTAGGATGGTAACACACTAGAGGGTCATTTAAAAAAATATATTTTAAGTCCTAACACTGCTTTTTTGTGAACAAACATTATATTCAGCAACTGCTAGACTTGATGTTTGTTCTCTCTGAGTACCAGCTCCCTGCTTATTCATTCCTCTGAAATTCGTTTTAATTAAACTACTTTAGTGTTACGAGCATGTGCTACTTTGCAAGTGGGAATAAAGAACAGATGGAATTATTTCATCATATTTATCTTCTGTACTGTTGAGACAATGAAATAAAGTACAATGCCAGAAACCCTATTAAGATGCAACATATAACTTCTTAGTTTAAATTCTTTTGAACAAGGCAATTATGAACATAAGAGTGAAGAGATGTCATCAGCATTTTCACAGTGTTCTTTAACTTGGTTAGAAAGATGGAATTTAGCCATTTTAAGGTTTTTACTGCAGGCTTAAAAAGGAACCCGATTTTGGGAGAAAGATGGGATTTAAATCTAATAAATAAATAAAATCTCTGAAACCTACTAAATAATAACCGCTTAGAATTTCTGATGTGAAGAGCAAGTATTTGAAAAGAAAAACGTAATTGTTATATGAATGACGATCAGGCATGATGTCAGAGGTTTGTCCCCTTGGTCATTTGCTGTGGACCTCACCCCTCCATATGGCCCATCAATCACCCTCCCATCTACCCTGTTCTTTTCTCTCTTCACCTTGATGTGGGATTCAGCAGCTACAAATTCCAGTTCCACTTTTTATTCTTTTCTTCCTTTGTTGAGTGGCTGCATCTGAATAAAATATTCGTGAACAACTCTTTAAAAACTTGATTTCCCCCCTTTAATTGTCATTTAGACTATGCTCACTGCTTCTAGTCCTAACTACATATGAGCGGAGCAGTCAAGAATAGGGTCAGGGAGTTGAGATGCAGAAGATTCACTGCCACATCCTGAGCAGGTTGCCCAGTCCTGAACTTCTCCAGAAATCTCCAGTGGTTAAGACTGCACTTTTAGATAACATTTGGAAATCCCCATAGTTTTATCACTACAAGTGAAAAAATTGATCAGCAGTTAAAATATTAAAACACTCCAAATGCATATTAATCCAGAATAGCTGGGGTTTTTTGATGAATAATATTTTTGAAATTATAATTCTATACAAATTCTATATAAGTGAGCTGTTAACCAACAATAATGTAAAACATATCGTAGTATGAATCATGGTATAATTGGGCAGCAGTAAGAACTAAAATTACATACTGAAAGCTTGGTAAAACAAAAATGTATTACTCACTTTCTGCAAAAATATATTCAAAGAGAGGGGTTGACAGAATTTGACTGGGAGAATATTCCTGAGCTATTTGGACCATTGTTTGTCATCTGTGCTTGTTCATTTTGGAATGGCAATCAGAGCAGAGGCTAATCTTAAGGTTGAAGAAATATTGCTTAAGGCAGTCCAACAATAGACCTCATGACTTTAAAGTCCAAAACCAGCAATTTAATAATAATAATAATAATAATAATAATAATAATAATAATAATAATGTTTTATTTATAGCCCGCCCCTCTGCGGAGCAATCGGGGCGGGTTACAGCAATTTAAAATACATAAGTTAAAATACATTCATTTACCCATCCAACCCTCCCACCCCTTAAAACAGTATTAAACTAATTATAAATTAAAACAACATGCTCCAGAGTAAAAACAAAATAAACAATAATATAATATAACACAATATGAGCAGCAGGAAAAAGGGCAATACAGTTGACTTGGATTTGGAAGCAAATAGGTTGGGAGTGGTACTGATAGCTGGATGTTCCAATCTGTGGATGCCAAACCAAAGTCTGAATGACATATTTTGGACCAATGAAACTTCTAAGCTTTTGTTAAAAGGCAGCCCCATGTAGAATGTACTGGGGTAGACTAGCTTGGAAGTGGCCAAAATCTGAGTAGCCAAGACAAAGTCCATTAATAGACATCAGAAAACGTGATATAGAACTGGAAAAAATTGTGTAAGATGCAGAATGTCAGATGAAGAATACAGTAAAAGAGAATCAGGAGCTTTCAGTTTGCTCTCTAATGGGAAGATGATTACTATGATTTTGCTTCTAATGGGGAAAGTTGTTTATACATTGGGGGCAGCCTGTGTGTTCTGTAGTGGGAAATTATTTTCTATTATTACACAAAGAAAAATCATAAACATTATAGGCATTTTTAGTAACTTTAATCTCTCCCATTATAGACAGTGGAGCTTAAAGTGTGTAGCATGGTTGAATCACACCCATCTTTCTAGCTTAGCTTAAAATGCATCAACATTTTAAATACAGTGGAGTGTCTCAAATTACAGCTCTGAATGCAGTGATGGTGAGTGGTCTGCATCTCTGCCCTCCTATTTTGCTGTGACTGTCAAAGATCAGTCTTCCAGTGATGAGAGTTGGGAGACTCTTCCAGGAAAGGAAGAACCAGAACCTGAAGTGCAGAGTGACAGCAGTGGTGTGGAAGAAGAACATAATGACTTTGGTTTCCAAGCAGGGTATGTCTTCCAAGGGTGTAGACTTTTCATTTTCCGGGGGGAGGGGGCATGGGGCTAAGCCTGAGTAAGAGGGCTATACTTGTTTGTTTACATTTTTGTGTGTATATATTTCAATTTCTAGAATCCATCCTTCATCAACAGAACCTAGAGTGTACAAAGCCACATTAAAATAACGAATACTCAACAAAAATATTACATTTTAATATAATATTATGATAGTTTAGACACTATCCCATCATCCAAAATCCTGTGCAATAAACCATACAAATTGAAGCACAAGATAAAAATCAACAAACTCTGGTTATGACCTATAAAGCCCTGTATAGCTTGGGTACAGGTTATTTGAAAGACCGTATTCTCCCTTATGAGCTTGACTGGGCTTTGAGATCTGGAGAGGCCCTTATTTGAGACCCACCATCTTCACAGGCATGCTTGGTGGGAACATGAGAGAGGGCCTTCTTGATGGCTGCTCCAGTGATCTTGGAACTCTTCCCAGAGAAGCTAAACTGACTCTCCTTAATGTGCTTTTGGAAACAGTCAAAAACCTTTCTGTTCTGGCACGCCTTTGGTGAATAATATCAATAACACTATGTATTTAAGGACTTGTAAAATTGTAGTGTATTTTAAGTGTTTAATGTTTTATATCGATCTATCTTACTGGGTTTTAAAATGTATATATTTCAAAGTTTGTAAGGCTGGCTTGAGGCCCAGTATTGGGCAAAAGGCAATATACACATAAATATATATTAACAATTACATTCATACATTCTAGAATGAACAAACACACACACACCTCTGCTTCCCACATGGCCAAATATAAAATGCAGATAAGATGCAAATTTTGTTTCCTTAAAACAGGGCCTGGGGATTTCCCTTTCTTTTTTGCAGAAAAAAAAAATGGAATTACTATCACCTCAGCTGCCCAGACAACCCATGATTCACTCTTCCACGTTTTTACTTACACAGAGTGATGGGTAAGGGCACCAAACAATAAATAAATTATTCTCTCCAATTCTGCTAGCACTAGCAGGAAAGACCTGCTGCTTTTGCCAGAAGGTAGGTCTCCCTCCATACTTTTTTTCATAAAGATTTTCCCCAGAAAATCTTTGACCCCTTCCTTATCTGTGCATAAACGAGCAAACAAACCCCTCCTCTTCAATTGCCAAACAGATCTCTTTTTGAAAGACAAGAGCCACTCCTTTTGTGTCAGGTTCAGCCTTCCCCAGATTCATTCCCTTCTTCCTCCTCAGGCCTTATAGGACAAAAGATTACCCATTTAGGAATTACATTGAGGGAGAGGTATCCTTAATCTTTTACTCTGAGTTATAAGGATTCCTGGAGGTAATTTAAATCACACACACACACCCCAACACATAACAGCAGGTTGCTTGAAAGGGGCTTTGCCAATTCTGGGAAATCCCAGATGAAATTTGAGCCATAGTTCATCCCCCTGATGTCTTCCTATCTGAAACAATGAATGTAGTAGTAAAATGGATGATATATAGAGTTAGGTATGCTGTATGACAGCTATTGAACACACAAACACTTTTGTGACTATCATGCAGTGTTTGGGGTTATCACTGTTTCATATATGATCACTGATAATGATAATAATCACTGATATTAGTAGATAATGGCAGTTATACTTGATTTCTGGAAGCCTCATTTTGGATCAGGTTTCAGTATACATTAGGCAAGACTGTAATGCTTGGGTAGGCATCCTTTGACCCTCCAGATACTGGGTTATACTTCTCTCCTAATCTTTGATTATAACTGTGCTGGTTGAGCTAGTAGTGGAAGGCAGAGTTTGCCTGGCTCTGAGGCAGAGCTGTTGCTTGGACAACTTACCTTTTCTCATGTTATTAAGATAGCAAGAAAATGTAATCCATGTATAATTTCTATAGAGTTTCCATTAACTATCCCCTTAGCACTGTCATTAGTTGTGGGGTTCTTTGATTTATTTGCTTACTCCACACTTGGGATAGAGATGAAATACCAATACCTTCATAGTCCCCCCATATATGGACATATGAAACTTAGAGCAGTTGTGGGAAACTGGCCTGCCAGATATCTTTGGACTGCATCTCTTATCATAACACCTTGGTTGTGCTTGCTAGGGCTGATGGAAGCTAACATATAACATCTTGTGAGCTTCTGTTACCACTCTTGATCTATAGTTACAATACATTCAACATATTGCATAACATTCTACTCTGAATGCATTGGATTTTGGAGGGCAAGAAGAATCGGCCCTGGTTAATAGTTGGAGACCACCAGAGATATTTGGGTAGGGCTTTAAAAAAAACCTCTCTGAAGTGGTCTCTCCAGTCAGTTGACAATAATGATTATGTGGATTCAGTATAAGGCAGCTTCCTATGAAGAGCTGCAACATCACTCATTCTGGTCTGCTTCATTTTTGCAGTCACGTCAAGTGAATCCAGTCCAACTATGTATGATTTCCCTCAAGTTTTACTTCTTCTGTGTAATGAGGATTTCCTCTAGTATTGCCACAGACTGCTGGGGGCTAGTTGTGTATTATTGACAGCTTGCAAATCTTGCTTTAGTTTAGTCCTTCAGTTGAAGTGGGTTGGTCTGACTTTGGCACTGTGGTTTGTCCCTAAAGTGCTTACATTGATAATTGTGATGTCACCTTTCTGATGATCTTGTCACCACTTCACAATATTATGTGTTTGCATAAAGGATTTCAACTATGCATGTACTATTCTGTGCCTCAGTAGTTCAGAAATATAGAGCCTACTTCAGGCTGCAATTGACTTTATATAGTACTGTCAGAGGAGTCACCCTTTCTGATAATAAAGCACTTGGCATTTTGCTTATTTTGTCATTTGGCTATTCTTGCAAATGCCAAGATAGCAAGCACACAATGTGGTTTTAAAGCAGGAGAGCCCTTAGCAAATAAGCAGACCAAGGAGACAGTAGCAATCTTCTGTTTGGTGAAGAGATGGGCATTCAGATATACATTTCTTCCATTTACATTTTGAAGTAGTACAGTTCCAATAAAGCTGTACCACATAGTATTCACAGTCCGTAGATTGGCTCTTGATTCTTTTCATAAATTAGTTGTGACTGAGCTTTCTGACTTGCATGTTTCTATGATCTTTGTCATCCAACTACAAGGTGAGCTGGTGCGATTAGAACTTTAAGAGCCACAGGCAATAAGGGCATTTTGTAGAGCTGATAAATAACACTGATACATGCAGTGAGATGCAGTAAACATTAATGTGCTTCTTTCACCTCCTAATTTAGCAAAGTAGTTTTAAAGTCAATGTCTTATCTTAACTTCTTGAGTTTGTCTGTTCTGAAAGAGATTAAACCCAGTGATGATCAAAATAGAAGGATCAATTTCTTTAATACACACAGAGATTTCACTCTGGAAGCACAGATTAAAAGCACAAACAAGTAATTAACCTTTGCAGGAGGAAACTGGTTCACATTAAAGCTACTCTGATCTGTATGGGTTGGTTTGTTTCTGTATTTTACAGAGAAGTACAAAAAAGTACTCCTAATTCTAAAATCCAAAATACTAAGTAGTAAACAAAAATAATTTAAAAAGTATAAATCCAAAAGTGTTCCTCCTGTTTATACTGACAGTTGTCTTGCAGATTGACCATAATAGGGAAATCAAGGTGTTTAAGAGCAGTGTTACTGATAATGTATTTTTAGCAGAAAGGTCCACAAATTTGTCATATTTCAAAGCTTCAAATGTGGAAATTCCAAACTGTGTGTTTTTTTCTCATAAGAAAGTTACCTAGCATTCCTTTCACTGTGTTTTTAAAAAAATATTTCAAATATCAATTATACAAATTAGCAAACCATTTTAATGTATTAGATATTTGGTTAATAGTTTCCTTTCTTGTCAGATTTGATTCTCTCTTTGTATTCAAGATGTTTAAGAGCATTTACTATTGCTTTTCTGACAAAATTATCAGATTTTCCTTAGAGCAACAATAATTCATTGTATTAGTAAATGAACTATTTATACAGTATTCACATTCATTAGTGGGGATTATAATGACCTTATATGTTAACCCATGTCATTTGTTTTGGGAATACTGGAGCAGTAGGAATGACCTATTGCAAATAATTAGGGAAGCTGAGATAATGTGTGATTCATTCTCAAACACTGTGGGTTTTGGTAAATTGAAAGCAGAATCTGATTAAGACCATTAATTTTGTCCACCTACACAATAAAGCCATTGAAAAGAAAATTGTTTTACTTGCATTCTAATGACCTTTCTTCACATCACACAGTTTGACATTATACAAAACTGTGATTCTTACCTAGTAACATATATAGGAGGTTTGTGTGTTCTTGAATGGATGGCACTGACAGATTTTAACGAGCAGCTAACTATATGAATTTTCTATTCCTGATCTCACAGGAATATAAGAATGTATTACAAATAATTTTATATTGTTGAATTTTGTATAATTACACCAGACTTTGTGATTGGTAAGCAAAAGAACTTCCAACTGTAGCTAATGGAACCAGAACTAAACTAGTTTGGTTTATGGCAAAAAGACATACAGATAATGTGTGAAGTTTTACTTGTATTGAAAGCATTTCCTTGGATTTTGAGTAGAATGAGTATGTGGCCGATAAGGCAAAAACAAAAGGTGAGGATCCTGTCAACCCACAAGAGCACTCTGCAAATAACTGGTAATTGGATGACCAATTTCCTTCACAGTCATGCAGAAAAGTAGGAGAAATGTATAACCAATAGTATAGCAGTGATTAGGTTATGTCATAACTCTGTCTGTAGTATCAGGTACACAAATTAATTCCTTCTGCTTGTATTGGAGGACATGTAGTCCAGTTCCTAGGTCAGTGCAAGATCTGCTGTGCAGAATGGAGAAACCACATTCTAGATAAAATGGCTGTTCTATTTCTTCTGTAGTATCTGCAGTGAAGGAGAGGGAGGCCACAATCTCCATGAAATGTTCTCTACAATGGAGCAATTTATGCTGGCATTGGCTCTTCAAAATTCATATTCTGTATAAATAGATGTATTTTAACTATTTCTGTAGAATGATTTCTCTATAAGGAAAGCAACCACCTGTCTGTTTTGTCTGTTAGTCCATGGATATAATATAAACAATTAGCATAGGTGAAGGGTACTCCATATACAATTGTGTATGTGTAGTTTTACTGTCGTTTTGCATAGTTTTTTCTTATTTTTGTTTAAAGGGAACAGACCATCCTAGAAGATGGTGAAATTCCTTGGTTGCAGTATCATGAAGAAATAGAAACTAGCAGTGATGAAGAAACTGATCAAGTGAGCCATTTTGTGCACCCTGGCTTTTTCATGTTGGATGGAAACAACAATTTAGAAGATGATTCCAGTATGAGTGAAGACTTAGATGTGGAATGGAGGTATGTTGTTTCTTCTTGGTGTTGATACCCCAGCACTTTATTGCCTGTCAGTTCTGATTTAAGAAACATACCGCACATCTTATTTGCAGAGAAATAAACGAATTAGTACAATAAATTACAACACTAGCCAAGTGGCTTCCGAACTTAAATTTTCATGCAGAAATGTCTGAAAACTGAATTTATAATTGGCCTGTGAATCTAACTGGGCTCAGTAAGAAATGCCCTATCCTTCCCAGTTGCTGTATTGTAGTGGTATTCTCCCCTTCTCTTATGTACTGTTTAAAAAGCATCGATATTTCCAGGAATATAATAATATAATAATAATAAAACTTTATTTATACCCTGCCTTTAGCCAAGGCTGTCAAGGCAGCTTACAATTAAAAGAATACAACCATACAATCAACAACAAATACCCCTCCCCTTAAAAATATATTAAATCATTATACAGATTAAGATCTTGTATACAATAAAACATTAAACATCTAACATAAATGGACAGCAGCGCTATAGACATCTCAGAAAGAGCTATCTAGTGGCAGGGGGGAGAATGTGTCATTCCGGGAATGCCTGCTGGAAGAGATCTGTCTTGATGGCTTTTTTAAAGCCATCTAAGTTGGTTATTTGGCGGATCTCCTCCAGCAGGGCATTCCATAGTCTTGGGGGCCGTGGCAGAAAAGGTCCTCCAGGAGATCGTTGCCAGCCTAGTTCTTATTGGTTGAAGCAACTTCCTCCCAGAGGACCAGAGGGCGCAGGGCAGATTATATGGAGATAGGCGATTCCCTAGTTAAGATGGGGCCAGGCCATGTAGGGCTTTAAAGGTCAATACCAACACCTTATACTGTGCCCAGAAACTAACTAGCAGCCATTGCAATGATTTCAAGATGGGAGTAATATGATCACCTTTTGATGTTCCGGTGATCAGTCTGGCTGCCATGTTTTGCACTAATTGCAGTTTCTGAGTTAGGTATAAGGGTAGCCCCATGTAGAGTGCATTACAGAAGTCGAGTCGTTAGGTTACCTAATTACTATGCCTAATTTTCCCTGATTCATGCTTGTCACATTTTGTGTTCCTGTTATATGTGTTGTGCAGCTTTGGGCTTTCCTTTCACTTCTGAGCATGTTAGCAGCTGAATATCCTTTCATATTGAATCCAGTTGCATTATTAACCACATCACTACTTGTAGTTATCCTTTGCAATACCCCAGTAGCTCATTGAGTGCCATCTGGAGTTTCATCTTTAGGCAGTATGCCTTATTTCATTTTGGATTGTCTCATCATAAGGTTTTTATAGAAAAAAAACATTCAAAAAGGGTTCACTGTGTTTCCTTCTGCACAGTACAAAAGGGGTTTACTGTGTTTCCTTCTGCACAGTACTAACAAGTGTTAACTATGGTGTCACTGCCATTTTCTTGAGAAATCCTCCATTAGTTTCATTCCCACTACTGCAGCTGTCTAGTAGCTGGCTGGCTCTTCAGCAAAAGCCTGTCTGACATGGGAAACCCTACCAGCAACATTACTGCCATCAGCACAACCCCACTATTGTGGAAAGGTAGTATTATTGTCCTATTAAAAATCAGTGTCTGATTCCCCTAAGGAAGGGGAAGTTTGGCTATTTGTGCTACCATATTGAAAATACAATGGTTCAGTTAATATTGAGTTGCATTCCAAGAGGTACAGCTTAACTCAGTTTAATATTTGTATTTCCTCACAGTTGGTCTGTATGTGTCTGTTAAGAACAGGATCTCTCTCTCTCTTTCTCAAACTGTCTCTCAGTTTCTCTTTCTATACATGACTCCAGGCAGAACTAAGGAATTTAATACTATTTTTCCCTCCTAGGCTCCTTGATGAATTTGGTGATGGTCTAGGTGTTGCTCAAGCCATTTCTTATGTGGATCCCCAGTTCCTTACATATATGGCTTTAGAAGAACGGTTGGCACAGGCCATGGAGGTAATGTATGGGGGGAGGGATTGTTGGCTTTGGGATATTATGTAAGATTTTATGGTAGTGAGCCGCCCTGATTGGTTTTCTAAAGGGCGGGATATAAATATTTTTTTATTATTTTATTATTATTATTTCTGTTTTAAAATTAGAAAAGCTGAGGGAAAATGTGATTAAAACCCATTTATACAAGGTCATCATTAACTTCCACTGTGGATTAGGCTTTTTAGTATTTCTTATCTTTATTTAGTTTTTTATTATTATTATTATAATCATCCCTTGCTATCTGCAGAGGATCCATTCTGGACCTCCCCATGGATAGTGCACCCATTGAAAAAGCTGGGCATTGCTTTCTGCCGACGTTCAGATCCACAGATGACAAGTCTGCGGTTGTCGCAGGTGCACTGTATATAGACAATGAGCATATGTCTGTGTTACAGGAAAGCTGTCCTGTTGTCTTGCTCTGCTGGGTAACATCTATAAGAAGACTAATGCTTGTGTAACTTAATGATTATCTAAAGTAAACACTTCATTCACTGTAGCTTATATGGTAGTATGATGATCCTTCTACTAGTAAAAACTCAGCTGTCACTCATCAATCAACACACTGCACACTTCCCATGCAGGCTGCTGGTTCTGACCTTTAAAGCCCCAAACAGTCTGAATCCAGAATTTCTCAAGAAGTGCCTTGCTCCATATAAATCTGCATGGCAACTTTTCCGACTTATGAGCTCTGCTTCAGATTTTAAGATATAGAAGAAGAACTTACTATGCATGAACCAACAAAGCAGGTGGGTCCTTGAGACATAACCTCTTGACCTATGGTATTGAAGAACTGAAAGATTTCCAAGATTTAAAATAAGCAGTGAAAAAAGTTTTAAATAATTTAATGTTAATACTGTACTACATTTATTCTTTTTTAGATTATTATATTGGTTTATTTATTACCATGTATTGTTTTATTCTGATTCTAAACAATACTGAATATCTTATAAGAAAATGTAAATCTTGAAAATAGAGATAAGTAGATATATTTCACATACAGATTGAGGCGAGGGAGTGGTTGATAGCAAGAGACTGAAATGTTGGAAATTTCTGCTTTACATTTCTTTGGTATTACATGAGTGACTAAGCTGTCCCTAAGTGGTGGTAAACACAATTGCTCCCTTTGCTCTGTGACTTCCCCATCATAACAACTTCAGAGGTGAGTGACAAGGCAAAGTGATTGACAGTTGTGAATCGAGAGATGTAGATGAAATTATAACATATTTTATTTAGTATTAGTTTTGACACCATAGCAGAGGAATGAGATTCCCTACTTTTTGTTCTTTTAGGACTCTCTTGCATGAGGCAGGTGGACTTTTCTGTGTGTGAGATAGCCCTGAGCCATGCATTCTGGAAAGGTACAAGTTCTGTATAAAGAAAAGTGGCAGCCCCACTGGCTGTTGCTGTGGCTGTGAGCCTTTCTAGCATTTTGCATGACACTGGAAATGGGAAATTTTACTGCTTTTGTGCCTTTCAGAATACTGATTTCCTGCAGGAAAAAAATGATAAGTAAAAAATGGAGAATGTGACAAACAATTATTAGAAGCTAGAACAGATGGGTCCTGGAAAATCATTAGGAGTTGACAAGTGTTTTTTGGAGTGGATACCATCCAGCGACTACTTTGACATTTAAAGCTGTGTTGAAAATGACCTTCCTCACAAAATCAGGGGATAGTGTGAAAATTCATTAGGTTTTGGAGAGGTCAGGGAAAAAGGAACATGTTTGGAAGGGCAGAATGCTTACTAGAAAAAGCAGTGGCAGCAAAGCAAAGAAACATAATATTGGCACTCCTCCAAATAGTTAAGCTTATATACAGGTCTGACAGCTCTCCCCACCCCCCACCCCCCATGAGTGCCAGGTACCAATATGGTATTTGAGCCCATTGGGTATAAACCTTTATTTTCTCCTTCCTTTCTTTCCTAGAAACTGTCTAGGGACTATCTGCTGATAGTTCATGGACTGGTACCAGTCAGTGGACCACCACTTTGTGAACCACTGCTCTGTATGGTGTTGTGCCATTACTGGTGCTGTGTGTAATTCTAGGTACATTGTTAGAGGTGATGTGTGGCTATAGGGGTTACTCTTTGTTTGTTCTGCCAATTAATCCCAGTTTTGATCCTTTAAGGAAGTAAAGCAATGTCAGTTGGTAAAGTGAAAAGTTTACAAACAAATGTAGTTGTTCTCACTATTTGATGCATGATCCATAACACAGTGGAAGCTTATGTAGCTTTGAGATCAAGAATGGCCCTTTCTGTACAATCCTGTTTTGCTTAGTAAATCCTAGTATTGCATTGTATTAAGGGGGTATTCAGCTTTTGCAATCATCAATCTTGTTAGAAAGCTGTAGAATCCCTGTTGTTCATAAACTATGAGTTGAAACAAACAGTTTTACAAGTTTTCAGAACCAGGATTGTCTTTTTAGATAAAATGTCTTTCAGGCTTTGGAGCAACTAAATAGCTCAACTGATACATTTCTACTACAGTTATTGCTGCTAATAATACCAAAAGATTTGGCTGCTCTTTAAGAAAAATATGCAATTGAAGGGTAAATATTTGTAGGCTGACCAGTTATTTCAGTTTGTTCCCTAACAAAGCAGTATCTATCCAAATCTCTTTTTAAGCATAAAGTTCAATTAACTGACCTGGCAGTCTGTTGAGAGAATTTTTAAAAGAATTACTGTATCATTAAGATTGCATTTTCCCCTGATTCTCGGGATTTTTCTCTCCAACATACGAAATATCAGTGCTGAGCATGCTGCATTGCCTTAGAATGTAAAAAATATGAGCAATATTTCTATTTAAAACCTATGTGTTGCTAGAATTATTTAATATTAAATTATTATTAAATAATTACTTCCATTTTCCCCCTCACCTCATTTGTTCACATAGCTTATTAATTTCCCAGCTGAAGTCAAGATATATACATGTATCCCCTTTGTCATGGGACTACAGATAGCCTCCCATTCAAAGCAACAGATCAGAACCACATTTGTCCAGTTTCAGCAGTACTTCAGCATCAAACCACACTGTTTACCTGCTTTAGGTCAGATTAAAAGAAAATTTAGCACATTCTGGCAAGCACTTTTTATTACAATTGTGGAAAGGAGTACTTACCGTACTCTGGAACCTGGAAAAGTGCAATGGTTTTCCCTCTTGTGCTGAGCATGCTCTACCCATTTCCCCACTGCAGTGCCCTTTGCACCTGAAGATCAAGAGAGCTAAGAAACCTCCTGATATGATTTCTAGATAGTTTGAGGGAATGTCAGGTGGGTGGGAGGGAGTTCCAGAAGTTTCTTCAGTGGAATATTGGATGTAGTCCTTAGTACTCAGCATCAGAATTTGACACCTACATCCTATATCTATATAACCATTCTCTCACTTATTCTTTGCTTTAATTTATTTTTAAATATTCTTTAGAGAGACTGACTTTAGACTCTTGGGTATAGATACATTTTGCTTATAAGTCAGATTAAAAGAAAATTTAGCACATCTGGAACCTGGAAAAGAGCAATGGTTTTCCCTCTTAGGCTGAGCATTCAACCTATAAAGGAAAGTGAGAGCATTCTCTCTCAGTTACATTCAGTGTGCCTTTGAGTGATACTTTTTGAAGCATGGTGTTTTCCAAAGGGGTTTTTTTGAGGGTTTTTTTTTTTTGAAATAACTAAATTTTGTTGCATCCACAAAACATTTGATTAACTGTTATTTAGATCCAAGGTTAGAGTTCCCTAAATTGTCATTGAGCATTTGGAATAACCACATAACATAAAGTAGTATTATTATTTTAAACAATCCAGATTCTTTACTGAGCAAGAGGTGGCTGTTCTCCCAAATTTAAACCCAACTCCACTTAATATAAGAATGTTTCAGCCACCTGCTGTAACGTTTGCAGACATAATAGTGTATTGGATTCCTTCTATTATGGATTCATGTCTTAAGTAAATGTGAGCTAAAGAGTTATGTCACAACCTTCTGAATGGTTTTAGAAGCAGTAAATTGTATAGCATTAGTGTGTAATCTTTCTCAATTTTTGCTTAGTCTGCATTCCTTGTATCAAGGTATCTTTGTTGACTTTTTAAAATATTTATACCAATTGCAGTTGCTTTTGGAATCTCTTTGCAGCAAGTGTGAACAAAATGCAGCTCAACAAATATTGTTGAATTGCAGCTTTCAGTATTCCTCACCTCATGCTAAGCAGGCTAGGTGCATGATCCATTACCCCCCTGTCAGATCAGGATGGTATTGGATCATGATTCTAAGTAAATAAAGCAAATGAAGATTGCTTAGATGCCTCAAGCATTTAATATCTGCACATATGTTCTCAGCTAATTGAATAACAATATATTAAAGACAAAAGAGGGCATTAAAACAAGACTAGGAACTTTGCATGTCAGCTACATTGGCCAAAGCTAGAAAATAATTTTGAAGCATAAGAACATTGTGTATGGACTAACTTTCTGAGTTGTGGTTTAGCTAGCAGAGGTGTGCAGTTTTCACTTTATTGCTCTTTAAAAAGAACAAAAAACAATTTTAAAAAAACCCTGAATTTTATCAGGATTTTAAAAGCTGTTTTTTCAATCTGTTGAGACCAACCATGAATTCTTGGGATCAAGGATGCTGAATATTCAAATTAATACAGCATTCTCTCACTGCAGAAATCTTGCATAGCTTTGTCTACAGCAGGGGTAGGCAACCTGCGGCCCGGGGGCCGGATGCGGCCCCCCAAGGCCTTTGGACCAGCCCCAAGCTGGTCCTGCCGCCACCGCCAACCCCTGCTGCCCACAGCCGCCCACCGTGATGATATTGATTATTGTTATTACTTGTACTTGGGGTTTTCATAGCAAAATCTCCACAGGGGTTTTGCCACCATGGCTTTCCTAGGGCTGAGAGAGTGTGCATGCATATTTTTTTTAATTTTTAAAATGTATTTATTTATTTATTTATTTTTTGCTTCGGCCCCCCAGTTGTCTGAGGGACAGCAACCCGGCCCCTGGCTCAAAAAGGTTGCCTATCCCTGGTCTACAGTGTGAGCTTTCACTAGAAACCCCCCCTCTACCTATTCCTCCCCCTCCCCAGTGGTAAACTGAGATGTTTGATAGTAAATGAATTGCTAGAGGTTTTTGTGCTTTTACTGAGAGTTCATGGATAGATTGTACATTGCTCAGGCCAAACTCTAAGAAGGCAGAAAATACTTTGACATTTGAACAAAAAATAGAAAAGTTCCTGCAATGTGGTATGAAAGCTGGGGAAAACTGGTATTTATTTAGTAAAATAGAGTGAATGCTGCTCAATCAACTGTAATGCCACATAAAAGGAGAAGCTAATTTTTGGGGTTAAGAACCTTCTTTTAAATTGGGGGCAGGGCTGTAATTTCTTGAAGCATTTCTTGTTTTAATGGGTGGGAACAGCTGTACACTTAGAAAAATGGTTGCAAATTTAACTGGACCTACATTGAAACAAAATATTTATTGGTGAAAACGAAAGTAATTGTTTGTATAAATAATAATTTTAAGAATGGACTACCTCTGATTCTTTGTTTTACACAAGGTAGACTCCACAGACATTTGAATGAGGAACATAGGCAAGTGACCCCTACCACTCCTCCCATTCAGGTTTCCCAGTTTTGGTGCCAACTGGATCATAATCCTTGCCTGCATGGAGATGCCAATGCCATCTTCACAAGTGGGACTGAGAAGATTACAGTGTCTGATGATAATACCATCACTATAACTTTATCTAAATCATTCCACTTTCCTATTTACACACACCAAGGGAAAAGCCAGTATTGTTTAGGTTGTGGTACTAGCAGTTTTAGACTTTGGGGTCTAGTGGTATGGTTAGTAATGCTGTCAGCCTGCCTCCCCTTTGCTGCTACCAAGGGCATTAGCCAATATGTTTGGAGCAGTAGAAGCAAACTGGTAGTCTTGATAAGGGACCCTGACATTTGCACTGTATGTTAACACTTAACCTGGATTTATATCAGGTTGCTCAAAGTTCTTCCAGTTCTCATATCTGTGCTTTTTGCAATATACACTTGGCCCTCCCCATTTGTGGACTTGCTGTCTGTGGTTTTGATCCTTCACGGATGGCAAACCAGGAGGAACAAAATGGTATGTGCACCCCAGGAGCGTATGGCCATTATAATCAATTGGGGACTTGAATATTCAGGTTTTTTCTGATTTGCAGAGGGAATCTAGAACAGATCCCCCGCAAATCGGGAGGGATGAGTGTAGTTTATATGAAGAATGACAAACATCTTCACTTGAAAATAAAAACTTTTTATCTGGAGTCAATTTAAGGAACATAAGTATGCAGCAATAAAATTGTTAAGAATATCCATAGTAATAGTAAAATTTTTGTCACATGGTTTGAATAGGTTAATAGGCTAAATTGAATAAAATATACTTTTATATTATGTCCCTATGTAATGTAAAGCAAAAGCTTGATTGTTTTCTGCTAGACTTGGGTCAAAAACACACTGAAGAAATAGTTCAGTTTCAGGCCCTGTCTCAGTGCTAGGGAGCCTGAAAATTGTAGTTTATTGTGGCACCAGAGCTCTCTGACAGAGAAGACTAAATGTTTCACAAAACTACAGTTCCCAGAATTCCCTAAAATGGAGACAGGGCAGTTAAAATGGTCTCAAATTGGATTATTTCTCCAGTGTGTTTTGGATCTGGAAATAGATAGAGAAATCAATTTCCTTTAATGTTAGCATAATATTTTGGTGTTTTCAAAAACAGGGCACCTGACTTCTTTGTTAATAAATGAATTATCTGTGTCATGTTTAAAATAAGCCACCAACATTCTAATACTTTGTTTTATTTCAGATTTCTTATCTAATAAGATTAGTGATGATTGTAACAGTTCCTTTTCAGAAGATTGTTGAACTCCCTTTTAAACTCTGTGCTATGAAAGAAACTTAGCATTGGCTTTGAACACTGAAATGCCAGAAACTACGTTCAACATTATGTGAATTAGTTTTTTGTGGGTTTTTCGGGCTGTGTGGCCATGTTCTAGAAGAGTTTCTTTCTGATGTTTTGCCAGCATCTGTGGCTGGCATCTTATGTGAATTTCTTCTTGTAACATTTAGTATTCTTAAAATGCATAGCTTCAAGACATTGTTTTTAAGGGGGAAAGTATACAAGCACTTCAGTTAAAAAAAAAACTTTGCCAGTGCCAACACATTTATTGCAACCTCCTTGAATAAACAGTTTTTCAAGGTACTGCATTTAAATAACATGAATACAGTCTTCATGTTTCCTGTTCTAAAAAAGAAGAGTAATCCAATTGTTTGGTATTACAGTTAAAATAATTTTATC
>CM034703.1:62424558-62438966 GCA_020142125.1 Phrynosoma platyrhinos | reverse complement strand
TATGCAGTCAAAGGCGTTGCTATAGTCTATAAAGCACATGCTGATCTTCTTTTAGAATTCCCTGATGCACTCCATTACATGTTACAGGGGCCAAAAGGAATATAACTAAGGAATATGTCATTCTGGAAGTGTCCTATCTCAAAATAAGGACACAATTAGTAGTACAGTTGGCCCTTGGTATCTGTGGGGGATCCATTTTGGATCCCCCCTGCAAATACTAAAATCCATGGATGCTCAAGTTCTGTGGTCCCCAGTGTTGACACGTGCATATGACTGTGCCACTATTAGGGACAACTGAACTTCAGTTGTGGTGCGTGCACATGGCCACCCTTACCATTCTTAGTCTGCTTTTGAATTCCTGAATGCAGTCCCCATTTCTATCAATGTTTGATTCCAGGTATGGGAATTCTTTTACTATTTCTATTTCTTCATTGTCTAGGTTGAACTTGTGAAGGTCCTCAGTGGTCATTATTTTTGTTTACTTTATGTTCAGCATTAAGCCTTCCTTTGTACTTTCTTCTTTGATTTTCCTTTGTAGGTGTTCCAGGTCTGTGAGGTTTTCTGCTAGTATTATGGTGTCATCTGCATATCTTGTTGGTATTCCTTCCTCCTATTTTCACTCCTTCTTCTGTGTCCAAGCCTGCTTTTCTTATAATATGTTCTACATACAAGTTGAACAGATGCAAGGACTCAATATCTGCTGTGTTGGGAATGTTGTGCAATATATGTGTATATGAGAAGAACAGGTAAGGTTTTTTAATGATGAAAGAAGATGATATCCAGAATTGTTGTCTGCAGGAAATAGAACTGAGCAGTTTCTCAACATCCATATGAAGCAAGGGGCTGTTGTTAGTCACTCCATAGGTGAACCAGCAAAGTGACCGCTATGCATTGGGATTAATGCACAATGTAACCAGCACGCATTGGGACACTCTTGCCACTGTCCTGTTACGCATATTTGTAATATAATAACATTTCCTTAATGTCTCTGCTATGTTGCTAAGTAAACAAGGTTGTACAATAGAAACATACACAAAAGATGAAAAGCTCACAATGAATTAGTAAAGGAAAATGAAATAAGAAATAGAATTCCTGTTTGGCCCTGGCAGATACAAATATGATCTTGAATCCTCAGTTAAGTGAGTAGAAAGAATTTCAAAGAAGGAAAGTTGCCCATCCTCTCCTCTTCACCAAACTCAGTGTTAGTGGGCTTCCTAAACAATGCGCAGTGGAACAGAGGGGTCTATTGGGAGAGGAGGAGATAAGAAATTTTCCTTTCATGAAATCCTCTGGATTTGCCTTCTCAATCCATAAAATAATCTTTATCTCCATATAGATTTTGGCACACTTCTGAAAAAGAGTAAGTAAATTACATGCTTTGTAACAGGACACATGCAAATACATCTTCAGATATTTTGAAGAGGGGACAATTTTATGGTGTTTCTGTGCCATTTGAGAGGCACAAAAAGCATATAAAATCACTGATTTGTTTTAAAAGCTGCAAAGCTACAGTAGGATAATATCTTTATTACAATCAACTAAACTACCACCAAGTACAACACACAGATGCAAATAAATTGCCATGTTGCCATGAACCTTGTGGAAAGCTCTGCTGCATGCCTCTGCAGGATACTATCTTAGTTTGCTTCTTCATTTTCATTTGAAGAATGCTATCTTTAACAATGAGTCACTTTTTCTCTGTAATTGGCCTGCTCAACAGTTTGGTTACAGCTTTCTGGGTCGCCTGAAGTTGTCAAATCCTTTGCAAAGGCAGCCCCACATGAAGCATGTTTAATTAGTATAGTCATTTGAGTGTTGGGCCAGAACTCCAGTGGTCACATCCTGGCTCAGCATGGAAACCCATTCAGGGATCTTGGGCCAGTCACACACTCTCAGCCTAAGACAATGGCAAAGCACATCTGAAAAATCTTGCAAGAAAACCCAATCTTGTTGACATAAATCAGAGCTGTCTTGAAGGCACATAACAACAACAGTCACCCAACTGAGAAGTTACATAGGCATGTATCAGTATAACCAGATCCAACCTAAACAGGATTGGATACAATTGCTGCATTGGCTTCAGCTCTGTGCTGCTGAGACCTGGGCTGAATGTGGGAATATACCCAAACTAGTAATACAATTTAGGAAGATTGTAACCCCATTCAATATAAGATGAATCTGTTCCACATTTCAGTTACTCAGAGCACCTCCGTCTTCTGTGAGTTGAGCTTCAGTCTGTTTGCCTTTATCCAGTCCATTACTAGTATCAGACTATGAATGAACAGATGCAACTCGACCAGATAATTTGTTCTGTATAAATTGAACTTAAAGCAGACACTCTTTAGCTGACCTCAGTTAAAAGTGACATTTCCAGTCTAGGCATATATGTCTGCTCTAAAGTATAAATCCTGTTGTGTTCTGTGGGACTTACTCCCTGATAAGCACATAATAGGATTGTAGCCTAGTATATTTTTTCTGAATAAAGAGTAGTTTTCCATTTCCATATAGGGAAACATTCTGTAAATTGTATTTTTTTGTTCCAGTTTTTAAACAGCAGAGTTGAGAGCAGAGTTCCAGACAGTTCAGTTGTTCGGTTTCCTCCCTCCCTTCACCTGCCATCTGTTGCTGATCTTAGCTCTGGGCTCTTCTCTCATGGCAGCTGGCACAAAGGAAAAATCCTCAAAAGGCAGTGGCATATTTATCTGAATTTATAGCACTTGCTGGTATACTTTTCCGATGTCTAATAGATGATTTTACCTACGAGATCAAATCCTTATGTGGCTATTGTTATTTATATGGTTCAGATCCTGGTTTGTCAGTCAGGGGAATCATGTGGGCTGTAGCTGTTGTTGGACTACAAATCCCAGCAGCCATAGCCAGCACGGTTAATGCTTGGAGTTGCAGTCCAATAAGGTCCAGAGAGTTTTATGATTCAGATCATGGGTGTAGATAATGCTGAACTAGATGGACCAAGAGTGCTCACAGATGGTTGGTTCCTGGTAAAAGGTAAAGGTTTTCCCTTGACATGAATGTCTAGTCATAACTGACTGTAGGGGGAGGTGCTCATTTCAGCTACCAAGCTGAAGAGCCCGCATTGTCCAAAGATAACTACTGGTCATGTGGCCAGCATGACCACTGAATGCTGTTACCTTCCCACTGAAGTGGTACCTATGTATCAACTTGCATTTGCATGCTTTTGAGCTGCCAGATTGGCAGAAGCTGGAACTAGTGACTTACCCCATCATGCAGTACGTGGACCTCGAACTGCCACCCTGCTGACCTTACGATTATCAGAATTGGCATTTTAACCACTGAGCCACACAATCAAAAGGCATTGTGCAGCTATTCCATCTTGGAATGCTCCTAGATGCAAGGGACCTCATGCTGGCAATAAGAAGGCACCTTACAGCTATTCCATCCTTTTCTCCATTATAGTTTTTCTTTGGTTGAGAACGAAGACATAAGGAGTGATGGAAAAACAAAGGCAGGTTTGTCCAAGTAGAGAACAATGTTGTTGGAAGCCAGTTCAGTGAAATAGGCAGGGCAGTAAAAACTGTATACAAAAGCATTTTGTGATATTTAAGGGGGAAAGGTGGGCCATGAAGGAGACATTGAAAAAAATGCAATAGTCTATTTCAGTTCTATTGAGCCTAGAAAAACTTAAGAAAATTCCTTTAGGGTTGTCTCTTTTGAGAAGAATTTGCTTTGTTTGCAGTTCTTTTCTTCACTTTTCTCAGTTTGTTCACATCAGTCTTCAGATCATCAACCCAGCTTTTCCTTTGATACTGTTAAAGTTGGAGAGCAGCTATTGCTCAGTGGTTGACCAGGCAATTAGACATTGCCCTCTCTTCCTGGCTTCCACAGTTTTATCCACCTAAGGCACTGTTTCAGAATGAGAAGGAAGGAAAAGATTAAGGTCCATGTTCAAAAACCTCTGATATAATCAAGAGAAATAGTCCCAAATAAATGTGTGTTTAAAATCTGTTGGGGTGAGATACTACTTTTTCACACTATATTAGCCAGATGGCAGCTCTTATCCTTACTGTTCCCTTCACATAGGAAGCTTGATATGTGTTTTTTTATTACATCATCACTCTAGGGTAGGAGAATAAACATTTTAAATCAGATGTCATCAATTTAGAGGCATCACAATATTAAATATTCTTTTTAAAATACGAAATAGGTTCTGTTTTCACATCCAATTTCAGATGGCTTCCAACTGCAGAACATTCTCAAATACTGACTGAATTGCCCCCATGAAATTTACATATAAACCTGAAATGGGGAAAGTATTTTTTTTTAAAAAAAAATCCCCAAACCTTGCAGTTTTTTTGCTCAAAGAAGAGCAAAGGCAATGGCACACCAGGCATGCAGGCAGTGGCATTTTGCAAAGGTGAGTCGGTGGACAAGAAGAGAGGCATAGCACAGTCTTCAGCATCGATTACCTAAGCCTGTTAAAAGTTCACTAATGATCAGAGCTAATTATATGACTGCTTACTTGAGAAGAAGGTATGATTGCTTACCAGCAATCCAACTGATGAAGTTAAATAATATAGGATAAGAATACAACACAGATGTGGACACCAGTACAAAGCCTTGCCACAAACCCAGATGCCCACTGCCTACAAACCTATTGAGGAAATGTCATCACAGGCCATAATGACACCACCCACAATATTAGAGGGACTTTCATGTGCTCATCCTCCAATGTGATTTATGCCATACTATGTCAGCAATGCTCTTCAGCACTCTACATTGGGCAAACAGGCTGGTCCCTGAGCCAGAGGATAAATGGACATAAATCAGACATTAGGAATGGAAATACACAAAAATGGTTTGCAGAACACTTCAATCTCCCTGGGCATTCTGTCTCAGACCTCAGAACAGCACTCCTTGAACAAAAGAACTACAAAGGAATTTTGGAAAGAGAAATAGCAGAATTGGAATGTATTCACAGACTATAGTCCAGTGATGGCGAACCTTTAGAGACCGAGTGCCAAACTTAAAGGTGTTCCGGCATTGGGTATTACCTGGTGCCAGGCAGCAGGACTTCTGGGGGGGGGGGATGGGACTTCTTGGGGGCAGGACCTCCTCTCTCCCCGCCCCCATGCCCAGGCATTCAGGTATGTTTCTGTGCCTCCTCTTCCCTGCCATCCAGAGGCAGCTTAAGGCCTGGGATGGCAGGGAAGAGGAGGCACAGAAACATACCTGTTCCTCCTCTTTCCTGCCCTCCTGTCTCTCCACATGCCCTCCAAAATGGCTTTGCGTGCCAGAGATGGCATATGTGCCACAGGTTCACCAACACGGCTATAATCCATCAGCAATAGGTTGAACAGAGATAACAGTTTCCTGGCACACTACACACATTTCAATACTATCTAAGCTCTATCCTCATGAGGGTGCTTGTGACCAGTTCATCACATCCTGTCTGTTTCCTACACTAGATTCCAACACTCATTCTCCTTGGTTTTATGCAACACACAACCAGCTTCTATAGATCTGGACTTTCCACACCAAAAGTCCATTTGAGGAAGTAGACTCAAATCTATGAAAGCTCATGCTACCAGCTTGTTTCTTTCAATTAGTCTCAAAAGGTGCTACAGGATCAATTTGCATAGGATAAGAAAGTGGTGGTGGTGGTAGTGATGAGAGGATACTTTAATAGCAGTCCAAATGTAGAGATGATAAATCCCCCTGACCCCCCCTTAAATTATTTGGAAATCTCAATTAGTAGTAAAAATTTCCATCTCTTGTCCCTATATTTTCCACCCAATTTCTTTCATAGTTTCATGCCTAAACTACTTGAGAAGCATTTGAATACTGTTGCCATCATGGAATTCCCCGGCTTGATACTTTTAAGCCTTTTGAGGTAAATGAGCATGCTGTAATGCACTGGCAATTCATCCCTGGTGTTTTGTTACTTGAAGGTAGATAACAATCCTAGCACTTGTTCCAGTGTTCTGCTACCACCTGTAAATAAAGCAAACAAATGAAAGGATACAGGAGATAATCAAATATATAACATATAATTTCAAGGATTCCACACAATCTCCATGAGCGCTTTGACTGGTGAATTTTTTGGTCCAGGCAGTATATTACAGTTTTCAATGAAAAAAGCCTAGCTCTCCTCCTCCCCCTCCACATCATACCAACTCCTTATGTTATCATGCTGGAGGCATATTGCATCTCAAAAATATGCCTTTTCTTATTTCCATTTTTATGTCTAGATCTTTAGATCAGTCCAATTATTTCAGAATGTACTATTCTACTTCGGAACTGAATTTTGCCAAAGCGATTCAATCCATAACTGATAGAAATCATTCCACATCAGCCTGATTTATTTCAGGATTCAGCCAGATTAGTTGCACAGCTCTAACTGAAACTGAAATCATTATCTGTGGCTATTTTAAAATTGGTTGTGTTTTTTAAACTACTTTGTATTTGATCTAATATTTTTGGATCATATATTCTACTATCATTTAATTGATTCATAAATTTTAGAACTGTTACACTGTTTTTATTGCTACTGATTCTCAGTTGTAAAATACATAAGACAATAACCCAAACCAAGCATTTGTCTTTGGAAGTGTCAATATGCAAGTATTCTTATCCATGTGGATATCCCAGTCAATGCACATTTATTTATACATTGGGAGCTTGGGTCCCATTTTGGGAGAAAGGTGACATATACATGAAATGAAATAAAATAAAATATACATTTCAATTAGATGCACTCTGTACTGTAAATTAATGCCTGATAATCAGTCATGAAATTCCATTGCAGGATATATATTAACATAGAATTACATACAATGTGGCAACCAACACAAGTACGTATTGTACTGCAGTAGTGTAAATGAATCTCTGCATGGCTAAAAATATGGGCAAATGCTTCTTTGGGAAGTCATTTTGCAACAAATTTTGAACAGCCACCTTGAAGTCCACACTTTGTTTTGAGACTTGTGACAAAATGGCTCTCAGGACATCTGAAATATTAAGTCCGTAACAGAAAATAACGGCAAAGTTCCCATACACTGATCGGTGATAAATGATCAAACACTGATCACATTGGAGACTGCAGTGAAGAAATCAGAAGAAGACTAGAACTGGGAAGGGCAGATATGAAAGAACTAGACAAGGTCCTAAAGTGCAAAGACAAAAAACTGAATACTAAAGGTGGAATTGTCCAACCATTGCATTTCCTCTCACCATATACAGATATGAGAGCTGGACAGTAAAGAAAGCAGGCAGAAAGAAAATCAATTCCTTCACCATGTGATGCTGGAGAAGAGTGCTGGTCCAAATGTCAGCAGGTCTGAAGTTTTGCTGCTGTAGGTTTTCATGCAAATCAGCCCTTAATAAAGAAGAACATAAGAAATGTTTGTCCTTGTCTCCTTAAAAAATGAACTTGGCCTCAGAAGTAAACTTGCAAAAGAAAGAGCAAACATTTCCTGTAGAAGTCTCCAGTCAAGCTGACTTTGTCTTTTCACCTTCCTTGCTGCCACTTCTTGCCATGTGTCTGTTAATCAGCTAAAAGCAGACAGCTAATTAACTCAACAACTTTAACTGATTAGCATCCTTATTGAAAATATCAGCTCTTTAAAAACATGATGGCTTCGGTACCTAGCATTAAAGAAACATCTTAGCAAATGCTATTCAGCACTAGTTAGATGTAATTTGTAGCAGTGTGAGCACCACAAATCAAGAGGGATTGGGGAGGACAGATTGTTTAAGTGATAACAAACAGAAGTCAACTCTGGTGCTGTAGCACAAAAGGCCAAAACTTAATAGCACAAATTTTATATAGAATTATATAGAAGAGCTGAAAGAAAAGAAGAAAAAATAGGCTACTTTAGATGGCAATAATCAAAGAAATGCAAAATTGTTCACTTCTCACTTCAGTGGCGGGCATGCAAACCAGTGCTTGAACTGTGGGGAAAGCTAGGATGACCTTTAATGAAAATGTAAAAGTCCCAGGTGGACTTCTACTTAGCCTAGCCCCTTCAGCTGCCTTCTAAAATCTATAGCTAAGATAAAAGAGAAAGAGCTGAGCCTACTCTTCCCTGAAAACAATAATGGCTGAGATCCTGCATCAGGATCACGCTACACTGTTATGGCACCATTATTCCACTTTAACTGCACTGTCTGTCTCCAGTGAAATCTTGGGTTTTGTAGTTTAGTGAAGTCTAAGAGCTCTCCAGCTGAGAATTCTAAATGGCCCTCTCTAAACTGTAAATCCCACGATTCCACAGGAGGCAGCCATAGCAGTTAAAGTGGAAAACTAGTGTCATAACAATGTAGTGTGATATTGTCCCTAGTTACAGAAACATAGCCGCCATGTCTCCAGATGCTACCTTCCAAAATCCTGCCTCTGAAGCCTTACAGTCTCCCACCAACCCAGCCATTTCCAAGGCTCTGGAGAGCAGGGCAGTGAATAATAATGTGTCCAGCCTTCTCCTGGTTGTGCAATGCACTGAAACAGAGAACTTTCCAGGATGCTGTCAGGATCCTGTTGCAGCTGTCGGTTTTAGCACTCTGTGGCCAGAAGAGAGCTGGACACATCATTACTCACTACCGTGGTCTTTAGCACCACTGAAATGGTTTGGTATGTGAGAGCTTCAAGGCTTCCAATGTCAGATTTTGGAGGCACATTTGGTTTTTGCGATTGTGCAATGATGTTAAACATAATGTGAAACAATTACGATGTTGTAAGTCAGGCTTATGGCTTTGTAAATACGGAAGAGGATGCTAGAGAACAATAACAACAACAGTAGCAACATTCACAATGATGACAACGATCTACAGTTATTCCATGTAGAAGCTGGAAGTCTCCACAACTCTAGTGGTTCTGAAGCTTCTGAATGCAGCAGTGGCAATAACTGCAAGACCAGGAGTTGGGATCATGAGCCCTTTCCAATGCTGCATGTCCCAACAGCTGTAACCAACATAGTCAATGGTGAGGAATGCTAGGACTTGAAGTCCACCATCTGGAAAAACGTATGATTCTCATCTCTGTTCCACATGATGACACATTACAGATTGTCTCAAAATGATACCTTCTGATGGGAGAATCTTTCCCTTAATCCTATAAGTACAAGGAAGACTCTCCTGCACAGTAATAACTGTTAGAGTGAGTACAATGAGGGAACCCAGAGACCTGTTCACACTTCAGAATTATAGTGCTATTATTCTACTTTAACTGTCATGACTCTGTTTTATGGACTGCTGGGATTAACAGTTTAGGGAGGGGTATTCAGAATTCTCAACCAGATAGTTCTTACCAAACTGCAACCCCAAGGATTTCATAGGATGATACTATGGCGATTAAAGTGGAACTATACCACTGTAACTGTGTAGTGTGAATGACGCATCGCTTCAAATCCATACTATTCACCAGAGGTAGGCAACCTTTCCCCTTTAAGGGCCGAGGGACTTCAGCTCCCAGAATCCCAGGAGCTATTGGCCAACATGGGACTATTGGCCAACATGGCTGAGGCTTCTGGGAGCTGAAGTCCCTTGGCCCTTAAAGGGGAAAGGTTGCCTACCCCTGCTATTCACAATAGTCCATTAAAAGGCATAATAATTCAACCTTTTAGATCAGAGGTGGACAATGTGTGGCCCTCCAGATGTTCTTTTATTGCACCTCCCATTAACCCTAGTCAATGTAACTAATACTGAGGAATGTTTGCACTTGTAGTCCAACTTCTTGAGGGTTAAACTTTTGAAACTGTTTTCCATGTAAAGAGGCAGGATTGCATTCCTGATTCAGAGCACTGTATCCCTTTAAAACTGATATCTCCAGTCCATACATACAAAAATGGTTTTTCATTTAATCTTGCTAAAATGTATATAAGGTAATCTAAAGCAGCTTTCCTCAACTTGAAAACCTCTAGATAAGCTGTAATCAATAAAAGGTTATTAGGCTTCTTTGGTTAATGGACCATAGACAACAAATGTGTTGGTTTCCTCCTTGCAATTGTGTTTGTGCTCCCAGAACAGTTTCACAGGTAAGTGCACTATTTGTACAGCAAGTTAAAATTGTGGTCTAATAATAATTGTTTGTCCCAACAGGAGGAGACTCATTTAATCAATGGAATTTCAAAACCCAGAACTCATGTAACTTACATTGATTCAACAGGTTTACTATAGTTGGAACTACCGATCAGATTTAGGACAGATTGGGAACCATGAAGCCATCATATTTTGTTGGTTAGAAAGTCCCAGCAGCTCCAGTCAGCATAAGCAAAGAATTCTAGGACTTGTTAGTTTTCTGGGATCATAGGATGGTCAACAACATCTTGAGGAGCCACATAATTCCCATTTTTGGATTAGATCAACATGATCCCTCCAAGCCAACTGGACAACATCAACAATAACATTTAATGCAAAATGTAGGCCTATGACTCCAGCACCAGCACTTTCCTTTTCTTCTCCTGTGTTTTTAACATCTTTTGCCTGATGTAGAAGCCAGTGGAGATTTGAAAGCATGTATTTTAATATCATTTTTATTAAATATATGAAAAAAACCCACACAAACAAGTTTTTATATAAATCTAAAATGGTATACATACTACAAAAAGAAAAAAAAGAAAAACATACCATGCATTGAGCCTAGACCAGAGTAAGAAGAAGGCCCTCCCTCCAGTCATTTGCCATCAGAGGGATGAGAAAAACCATTGAACTTGATCCCCTTCCCTACCGCCATTCCCTTCTCCTTTTGTGTCATGTCTTTTTAGATTGTAAACCTGAGGGCAGGGATATGTCTATTTAACCATTTGTAAGCTGCTCTGAGAGCCTTTGTGGCTGAAGAGTGGGGTATAAATACTCCAAATAAATAAATAAATAAAACCATAACAAAACATAAAAATAAATCTAACAGTTAAAC
This sequence comes from Phrynosoma platyrhinos, assembly GCA_020142125.1. Taxonomy (NCBI): domain Eukaryota; kingdom Metazoa; phylum Chordata; class Lepidosauria; order Squamata; family Phrynosomatidae; genus Phrynosoma; species Phrynosoma platyrhinos. The sequence goes on along the minus strand of CM034703.1, from coordinate 62,428,081 downwards.
ATATAACCTAATGGGTTTCCCCCCTTCCTCAAATGGTAATTATAAACCCCTATGTTCTATACTTCCTCTAAACAATTTAAATATCTTTTGCTTCTACTATATAAATGATCTGTAATTCAAAACCTCAGTCTTAAAATTTATCAAGGATTTATCCTCGATCAAAATTGTCAGTTTATCCATTTCAGCAAGTTTCACTGTCTTTATCAGCCATCCTTCTCTTGTTGAAATAATAGCTTTCTTCCATCTCTGAGCATAAACGTTTTTGCCACCTTTATCATAGGGCCTTTACAGACTGCCAGAAAAAATGCAGATTGAGTCCACTTTAACTGCCCTGGCTCAGTGCTAAGGAATCATGGGAACTGTAGTTTATTGTGGCACCAGAGCTCTCTGACAGAGAAGGCTCAATGTACCAGAAAAAAAATACAATTCCCATGATTCCCTAGCACTGAGCCAGGACAGATAAAGTGACCTCAATCTGCATTATTTCTGGCAGTCTGTAAAGACCCATATACTGCAAAGTCCTTCCATTTGATCATCCAACATTCCAAGTAAAAAAGCCTTAAGTGTATTTTAGTTTGCAAAATATCCTTCATTTTATGAATCAAAGTCCAATATTTCTGTGCTTTATCACATGTCCAGCACATATGAAAAAAGTTCCAACTTTTTGTTTACATTTCCAACATGCATTTGAGTTACTTTGTAAGCTTGTATGATGTGTTTTGTGCATTTTGGTTGGCCAATAAAGGTATCACTCATTTGTGGATTTGGTATTTTGTTTTATTTGCAAATATTTGTATATGTAATTGAAAGGTTTTGTTAACAGACTTGTATCTGACCATTTGTAACTGCCATGAGAACTGCCCAGATGTAGTATATACAGAAAGTTTGAGATTTCCCATAAATCTGTTTATATAAAGAAACATGTGGATATAAACCCAATTGCTAGTTCTAACTGAGTAGACCCATTCACTCAATGGGATTTTCATAGGTATTGATATACCATTCAGTAGTCGATTCAATGACTTATTGGAACTAATCATTGGATCCAGGCGTTGATATTGCAATATACAGCTGACCCAATAGTATTTTTAAAATTGTGGATGGGGATATTGCAAGTAAATATAATTGAAGTACTTTTGGTTTTTTACTTTAAGAATGTGAGACTTCATCTTTATGAGTTTAAATTACCCTGTCATTTTCCTGCGTAGACAGTCTATTATTTGTATATTTACTATACGTCACTGAGGAAGACTGCAAGGCTAAAATGCATGTAGTAATTGGAATTACTGTTAGTCATATACATTGGTTTGGTGAGTAAATTTATTGTTTGCTGCCTTTAAGGACATCCTTATGTGTCAGCATGTTGGAATATATGTACAATTGGCCCTCCATACCCACAGATTCAAGCATCCACAGCTTGAAAATATTTTTAAAAATATATAGATTCTAAAAAGCAAACCTTGATTTGGCCATTTTATATAAGGGACACTATTTTACTACCTCATTGTATCTAATGAGATTTGGCCAATGATCGGCTGCAGGAGATCATGTGGGCTTATTATGCTGGCTGCTTTTGAGCACCAACATAGCAAAAAACAACATTATGCCTGGCTTGCCAGGCAGATGGAGCTGCACCTGCCAGTCCCACAACTATTGTGCACAGTTCAGCAGCTGCACAGAGGGACCATCATCCACTGGCTCCTATAACTACGTTGGCAGAGATATATGCACTGACAGCATCAGTAGAGTTAATGCTATAAGTGAAAATCCACAAAGAAGGCAAGAAGTAACTGACTCAGGGGGGTTGCAGACTGCCAGAAATAGTGCAAATTGAGTCCACTTTTAGGGTTAGGGTTAGTGCTAGGGACTCATGGGAATTGTTGTTTTTTCTGAGACATTGAGCCTTCTCTGTCAGAGAGCTCTGGTGCCACAATAAAATACAGTCCCCATGATTCCCTAACCCTAACCCTAACCCTAAAAGTGGACTCAATTTGCACTATTTCTGGCAGTCTGCAACCCCCCCTGTTTTTAAAATGACCCGAATAAAGACAGTGCCATCCCTCAAGCTGGAGGAAGAGAAATGACCATCCCACAAGATCGAATGAAGCTGTCATTTATAGAAGCTACAAATCCCCAAGCTGGGATGGAGCTGTGCTTTTTAGTAAGTATATTCTGAAGGCATTAATGTTGGAACATTTTGATACATGGATCTGGCAGTTAGCAATTGTTAAGCAAATGAAGCCATGTGCAAGTGTGAAAAAGCACAGACATTTATGATTTATGTTCTGTGGAAGCACATTCAGATTGCACTCCTTTTTCAAGATTAGTGGTTTACATACTCACTGGCAAGTTCTATTAAAGATATTTTTTTCCCCTCCAAGTACTGATACCAGCGCAAAGAGTTTAATACTGTGCAAAAAGTTGGCAAGCTCCCTAAAAATGGCGCAATGGCAAGTAGCCAATATTTGAAAAACTGAACAAAATGAGTGGGTGTTCATTCAAGCAAAACTTCTACTAAATGCAATGAACTAAATGATTATAAGAAATATTTTTCTAAAAGAGTATTGTTCGATGTTCCTCATATTAGCATAATTTAATTTAAAAAAACTCAGCCATTTAATTAATGCTGTACAATTGTATTTGGCACTACCCAATTTATTATATTCCTTCTAGCAGCAATTATTGTTATTTATTTATTTTTATAATTGAAATAAAATCCACTATTGTCAGGCCCTTGCATAACAAATTAACTCTTCATGTTCATTCACCAGCTGTTTTTCACTCCCTTTTTCATGATCCCTTATTAAGACAATGGTTGAATGAGTTTCAGGAACACCTAAACAGGATACTGAGAGACCTCTTGAGCAAACCTGGTAAGCAATCTTTTCCAGAAAATCAACGGAGGAAATCTGAGTGAGAACCTTTATCTGGCCTTCCTTACTGATGATCACCACATGTTGGTGCAGGATTTGGCAAGTGTTCAGAATATTATTTTTGAATGTTTGTACTTGTATCAAGCAAGAAAGTTATAGAAGATAATGATGACTAATTATATATAAACTCCATGTTGCCATTGTGCCACTGAGTCCCTTTTTCTTCCACTTCTTTTTAAATGTGTGTGAGACAATTCTAAGTTCAAGGGCTAAAAGCTTGCAGATTTTGGCGTTCTCTACTATGATGAAAAAAATGCAGGCTGACTTTTGTAGGGTAATGTAACTTTCCTAAGACCTCAGTCTTTGTAAAGGAAATGAAAATATTAAATATCAAAAATGTCAAAGCCAATCCTCTTTAAATTAGCAGAGTAGCAGAAATGTGCCTTTTGTCTGTTTCCCTAAGAACTGAAACTGACTCCAAAAACAAAAGTTGTAGTTCAAACAAATTTTTACTAATGGTTTTAATCTATATATACATAAAAGTTATATCCTAATCTAGCTGGTGAATAGTTCAGGTAAAAAGAAATCTTTATCTCACCTTCTTTCCAAAGAAAGTTGAGAGAGGAGGAAGATGGAAATTATGTAGTTCA
>CM034703.1:62394292-62424458 GCA_020142125.1 Phrynosoma platyrhinos | reverse complement strand
AAGGGGGATCAGAGGGGAGAAGGAAGAGGGAGTGTGCATGCTGGCTGGATCATTCAATCACTTGCTCACACATGTGGAGATCCGCATACATCCATGGTGGGAGATCTCTCTCCTCAAACACACACTGCAGCTCTTTGCCTTCCACACAGATCCCACCTTCAATACAAATCTCCCATCCACCTGTCCCAGGTGGAATCGGGCTCCAGTTTCACTGGACTTCTGCTTTGCTCATTTTCGCATTCACCTCGTAGCTTCAAAGGTGAGACTAGGGTGGTTGCTTTGGTTTGGAAAGAGGCAAGGGGGGTGGTGGAAAGGAAAATTCCTTGCATTGGCTTGGTTTGGATGTGCCCAGTGCTGTTTGTCTACCAAGATGTATGTGTACAGTGAAATAAATAAAAAATATCACACACGGTGACACACACCATGCTGGAACCAACCAGTCCTGCCCACCAAAAGTCTCTGTATTACATTCCCTGTGAATTGTCCAGAACATTGTGTGAACTGATTGCAGTGACTATGGGGTGAGTATGTTTTTATCCAGCAGTGTAAACATGTGCTGAGAACTCCTATTCTTCACATCTGACCCCAGTCTGGTGCATCCACATGTTGCACAGAGCTGGATCATGTTTGGGAATTTTCAGTGGGAAACAAGTTGTTTTTGTATGAAAATATGGCAATTTGATTGTGTGAGGGACTCAAGGTGCTTCCAGACGGAGAGTTCCTTATGCCACCAGTCAGAAAACATGGTGTGTCTCTTCCGTCTTTCATCATGACTGTTCATGAAAAAGAGAGAAAAGAGGGAGGAATCATGGGAGTGTTACAAGATGAAGATAATATCAACTGTGACTTCTTAAAATTCTATGGATGAAATGAGGGAATTGCACTATAAAAGTCTAATTTGAAAGCACTTAAAGAACGGCCCAGAGATGTTCAGAGGGCACAGTTAGAATAAATGATGCTGTTGCAGTTGAATCTTATGGTACCTTAAAGGATTACAAGCTTTATTTTGGCATAAGCTTTCATGTACTCCAACCCATTTTGTCAGGAATATTTTTAGTTTGGGATTGAACACCAGACTTTGTAGAATTATTTAAATTAGGAGTAGGCTAGGTATGGTCCTACCTTCCTTTTTTTTTCAGCCCTCCTGCTACCTCAAAACCCTTCCAAAGTCCTGGGAGCTGCCTCTAAAAATGTAAATATTTTTCAGGTGAGGAAAAAAAAACTTATATCCAAAAGACCAATCACTGCTTATGGAGCACGTTTTTACCAACAATCATTCTAAAACCCCACTGAATGGAAACATGGCTAAAAAATCCTGAAGCCAAATTTGGAAGTAGGTTTAATTTTACTTCCAGCTGCTATTTTTAGCCAATTTGATGCTAAAAATGTGATGATCTCATCTGCTGTGGCTCTACTTGGGGGGAAAACTGACCCACATACTTGCCATAGTTGATTACCTCTGGTTTGATACATGCTTCCAGTTATGATTAAGCACATATTGTGTGCTGCAGTGTTATTTTTAATGTTTTTAACTTTTAAAATTAATAGCATTTTATATGATAGCTAGTTTAACTTTTTTATTAGTGGGTTTCAGCTTTATCTTGTTTTACCTGTCTTAGGTCCCATGTGAAGGGAAAGGTGGGATAAGAAATAAATAAATAACTATTTTGAAGTGAAGGCATGCATTCCGAAATACAACTGAGCCTACACTGACTTCCTTCCAAATGATACAAAACCTTGATAAGCTCTGTATTCCTAGAATGTATCGCCCTCAGAAAAGTGGGATGAGTATGAGTAAATAATTGCTGAAATAGCAGTCTTTTTTGTGTTGGTGAAATAATTCTTATTGGAGCCATCCTTCCTAGCTACTGCACACTTTTGCCCCATATTTAAAAATAGCGATTGAGGGAGGTGCTTCCCCTAAAAGTAAGCAAATAAAAATGTAAAACTGAATCCTTGTGACTTGTGGCTGTTGTAAACTCCTTGGCTGGCACAGGTGTTGTTGTGTGTCTTCAAGTTGTTTCTAACTTATGGTGACGCTAAGACAGTCCTATCACAGGATTTTCTTGGCAAGATTTGTTCAGAGTGTGTTTGCCATGGCCTTCCTTTGAGAGAGCACATGACTTGCCCAAGGTCATCAGTGCATTTCTGTGGCTGAGTAAGAATTCGAACCCTCTAGTCTAATCTTTCAAACTACTACACCAGAAAGGATCGCACAAGTCTCTGCAATTTAGACCCATGAACCGCTAATTTAGACCTGCTAAAAGGCTGCCGCAATGGCACATTCCCTTCTTGGAGAAATGTTACAAAGATAAATTGTTACACATTTAAAGTGCACAACTATTATGCTAAGCTAAGGTGTGTTTATGATAAATCTTGCAAAGCATGGTTAGGTGTATAAAGGGTAGGAGTCCATCCATCATTCTGCTTCGCCACAAATCCGTAATCTAATGTGGATGCCTCAGTCGCCTATATGAGGTCTTTTCAGCAATAGATTTAGGATATTTCTAGGCAAAGGAAATAGCAGTCCTCTAATCATAGAGTCTAATGGCGTGGTGTTGTTGAGACATATTAGTTACATGATTTTTCAGCATGTCAGGAACTCCTAACCTCACGCCTATAGCAATTGTACAATGTGGGCCAGTCTAGTGGGAGTAATAAGACAAAAGCCTTAATTTCCTAGTTCAGTAACATTTGAGGGGGGCAGCTCTCTGTAACACAAATATAAACCGGAAATTAATTACCAACTCACCATTGCCTCAGCTGTTCTTTGATTTGTTTTCATCCACTGCAAATGCCCTTTTTCTCCACTCATCTCATTTATTAATGTAGCAGCTGCAGCAACAGTAACAGTTATAGTGGTAATCTTAATAAATAAGATGACAAGAGGAAAGGGCCACTTGTTTTTGATAACCAAATGTAATTGTATAGTGTTGTACTTACAACTACAGTTTACGGCCCTGTGATCAGCAAAGAAAAACACCTTTCTGAGCCCTTCAGTTCAGCCCTTATTAGGTTCAATCCAGATTTAGTCATGCTTGGAGTGAACCCATTAAAATCAATTACTTACTAATTTAAGTCCCCATTGATTTCAACACAGCTACTGTACACGTCTAAATCTGGATTAAATCCACTGTATGAATAAATTTCTAAGACAGAAGTGGGGAAAATGTAGCTCCACAGGGACCCCTGGGATACCCCCAACCTCATGCCAAATACAAACCCCCAAATGTTTCCTTTTTTAAACTGAAATAAATATTTGCCATCTGAGCACCATTTAGAGCAATTTACTTTTGCAAGACATACAACCCTCACAAGCTGGTTTAGACTGTGTAGGACTTTTTCCAAAATCGTAAGTCAGTAGCGGCTGTTGGCTCTATATCAGTGGAATGGTAAATCTATTAGAGACTTGGGCTGGCTTTAAGGGAATAGTGTTCAGCACCTTGGACAGCTCCTTTAAAGCTTGAATTTGAACCTGGAATGGATTCGCTGCTGCACTGACATGGGATCCACCATCTGCCGCTGCTCCAGACCACATACATTGAGATGATGAGAGCTAGTATAGTCAGCCCTCCAGATTTGTGGATGCCTCCTTCATGGATTTATTTGTGAGTTTGTACAGTACAGTAGCTGCTGCTGAACTAGTGCAACCTTCTTGCCCCACCTCCTCCTCCTCTTTATCTCCTGTCCTGCCAACAGCCCTAGTGCCTAAATCAGGGGTAGGCAACCTTTTTGAGCCGGGGGCCAGTCTCCCAAAGTCGTCCGTTCTGGCGGGCCGAAGGGGGGAATAGTGGCGTGTGCGTTCATGTGCACACACGTGACCCCTGCCTCCGTGCACTACACCCCCTGCGCTGCCGCCACTGCCTCTGTGTATGTCGCAGTTGCCATTTTGATTTCCAAGAACTAAGCAGGGCTGTTGATGACAAGGTGACTTGGAGATCTCTCATTCATGGGGTTGCTATACATTGAAGTTGAAGAAGGCAGTTAGCAGCAAAAAATCCTGTAATAGTTTGTTGTTGCTGTTGTTGTGTGTCTTCAGGTTATTTTTAACTTATGACAACCCTAAGGTTAACCTATCATGAGGTGTTGTTGTTTTTTTACAGGATTTGTTCAAAGGGGGTTTGCCTGTGCCTTTCTCAGAGGCTGAGAGAGTGTGACTTGATCAAAGTCAAATGATGGGTTTCCATGGCTGAGTGGAGATTTGAATCCTGGTCTCCATAGTCATAGTCCAGTGCTCAACAACACCATGCTGGCCCTCAACCCTATAATGGGAGGGTTTTTTAAAAAATTAATTAATTAATTAATTAAACATCTCTATATAATTTTGATATAGAGTCTGGTAAAGTTTTATATGGGCAATTGAAGTTATAGCATCTGCTCACATTGCTGGCAGTTAATGTACAATGTGAAGCCAGCCATGCATGCAGACAATATATGAGAGAACAGTGAAATGACAACATTAAGACAGGAAGGCGGCAGAAACAGATGGTGCATACACTTAAACATGTTCTCTTGTCAAGCTTGATAGAGCAAGTTCTGTTGATATGCTTTAATTTGTTAACTAGTTTGATACAACTGTACAGAAAGCTTCAGAAAATAGAGAGAACTGTGGAAGTGATGGTGGGCCTGGTTCAATATCACCTAGGAAATTTGTTAAGGAATTTCTCCTCACCAATAAACTACATTCCTTGCAGGGTACAATCACATTAACTAGATCTTCAAAGTCCCTATCAGTGATGAGCAGTGACTGGATTAAAGGACTGCTTCACATTTAAATGGTTCCAGAATAAATATATCACTGCATGGATGTGATACTTCCATTAGCTCCAGCCAGAAAAAACAGTGATCAGAAGAGGTAGCTCTCATCCATCAACAGCTGAAGAGCTGTAGGTTCCCCAGTCCTGTTCTAAGCTCAGGTTCCAGCCAATACACATTTGCCTGTCCTTTATGTTATTTCATTCTCCATTTAGAGGGGACTTACTTTATTGTACATTAGAGGTTGATTAAGTAAGTAAGGGCAATAGACAGATGCAAGAGACAGGCTATCCTATTTAACACTTGTGGAGTCTTAATCTCTAGCAACATAGTTACATGGAGATTGGCATCTCTTTAAAGTCCTTACCTCCCCGAATTTGGCATTAGACATTCCTTGCAGAGCATACAAAAGCAACATATGGTAACTGAGATTACCTTAATGCAGCATGCTCAAAATTCTGAAATATAGGGCCTTTACAGACTGCCAGAAATAATGCAGCTTGAGGCCACTTTAACTGTCCTGGCTCAGTGCTAGGGAATCATGGGAATTACAGTTTATTGTTGCACCAGAGCTCTCTGACAGAGAAGGCTCAATGTCCCAGAAAAAATAAAATTCCCATGATTCCCTAGCATTGAGCTAGGACAGTTAAAGTGGCCTCAAGCTGCATTATTTCTGGCAGTCTGTAAAGGCCCATAGAGTCCAACCATATATGGAGAGAAAAATCCCAGAGGTTCATGCAGGATTCAGGAAAGGAAGAGGAACTAGGGACCACATTGCAAACATACAATAGCTAATGGAGAGAACCAGGGAATTCCAAAAGAAAATCAGCATGTGCTTTATAGACTATGACTGCATAGATCCTGAAAGGCTATGGAATGCCTTTAAAGACACAGAAGTGCCAACACATCTGACAGTCCTAAGGAAGAATCTGTACTCAGGACAAGAGGCTACTGTCAGAACAGAACATGGAGAAACAAAATGGTTCCCAATTGGCAAAGGAGTCAGACAAGGTTGCATCTTATCACCCTACTTATTGAATTTATATGCAGAACATGTTATAAGAAAAGCAGGCTTGGACACAGAAGAAGGAGAAGTGAAAACAGGATGAATGAATATCAACAATCTAAGATATGCAGATGACACCATAGTATTAGCAGAAAATCTCACAGACCTGGAACACCTACTAAAGAAGATCAAAGAAGAAAGTGCTATGACAGGCTTAATGTTGAACATAAAGAAAACAAAAATAATGACCACCTAGTTCACAGGTTCAACCTAGACAATAAAGAAATAGAAATAGTAAAAGAATTCCCATACCTGGGATCAAATATTGATAAAAATGGGGACTGCAGTCATGAAACCAGAAGAAGATTAAGAATGGGGAGGGTGGCTATGAAAAAACTAGAAAAGATTATAAAATGCAAAGATACACAACTCAGCACAAAAGTTAGAATCATACAAGCCATTGTGTTTCCTATTACCATGTATGGATGTGAGAGCTCGACGGTTAAGAAAGTTGATAGGAAGAAAATCAATTCATTTGAGATATGGTGCTGGAGAAGGGTGTTGAGGATCCCATGGACAGCCACAAGGACAAACAAGTGGGTCCTAGAGCAGATCAAGCCAGAAACTGGAAGCCAAGATGTTCAAACTGAGGCTGTCATACTTCAGATACATCATGAGAAGGGAGGACTCATTGGAAAAAAACAATAATGCTGGGAAAGGTGGAGGGAAGTAAGAAGAGAGGAAGGCCACATGCCAGATGGATGGACTCTATTAAGGAGGTCATGGGTATGGGGTTGCAGGAATTAAGCAGAGCAGCGGAGGATAGGGAGTCTTGGAGATGTCTCATCCATAGGATGGCCATGAATCGAGATAGACTCGAGGGCAGTTAACAACAACAAAACCCAGCATTGTCTACTTTCCCTGGCAGTGGCTTTCCAAGGCCTTAATCACGGCCAGGTCTTCCCAGAACATCTGATCCTTTTAACTGGAACCTGGGCTCATGCAAATTCAGAGCATGCACTCTGCTGATCATAACAGTGTTGGCACATGCTGGTTACTGTTGCTTCTCCTGCTCCCTCCTAAATCATATGGATAAGTGGACTCAGTGTCATATGTGTAATGCAAACTGAAACCCAGATAGAGCTTCCAAAGGGAGTTGGAATTAGTCAATGTTAGGCAAATGCTGGCGGTCTTGCTTCAGATGACATGTCTGACAAGTCTGTGAAACTGAAACCTGAATAAATTTCCTGGCTTGTCTGAGTTAGAGCCAGTCCACACTTTTTCTTTGAAACAAATGTGGCATAAGGCAGCAAAACACAGCTGTATGTTTGGACAAACCAACAAAAACATTAAAAGAGTGCCAAACATTCAAACACCACAGCAGTTCCACCAGCAAAATTCTGCCCGCAATCTGCTGTGAGCTGGTGCTGCAGAACAAACCCAATGCCAAGTACACTGTGAAACCAACCAAGCCTCCAGCCAAATGAAGCTTAGCAGCTGGCAAGCAGCAGGAATCAGAGTTCGAAGGCCGGTGCTGGCAAGCATACAAGGGCTACAGGCCACCTCCCTGTAATCCATGTGCATTAGTTACACCAAATGGCCAGAGAAATATGAAATGTCTCCTTATTTACATTGAAAACAGCCAGGACCACATCACCTAGAGAAGCACTAGCTATCTTCATCTGCCCAGTAGGCCTTTCAATCCCAACCACCCAACAGCTGTTTCTTGAAAATGGGGAATCATCAAAAGTAATTTGATGTGAGATAGGGAGTACTGATGGCCACAGCCCTACACAATCCCATCTGTTGCCTAAATGAGCTTACTGGATGACACCTAGTGAAGTGAGACATATGCAATTGTTGCTTGTTTCAAATTTATTACATTCATTATTAGTGCTTTGAAAAGTAACTTTTCCAGATCTACTCATTGCTTTGCCTTTTTTAAAAAAAGGGAGGGAGAGAAGGCAGGCTGGCTCCATCGAGCCTAGCCAAAAAAGAAGAAGGCTCTCCCTCCATCCACCGTCATCAGGAGAGAAAGAAGGCAGGCCAACTCCATCGGGCCTAGCCAGAAAAGAAGGCCCTCCCTCCATCCCCCATCATCTGGAGGGAGAGAAGGCAGAATGTGTGCTGTCAATCTTATTATGTTTATTTCAATATTGTATTTATTTTATATTTGTAAGCCAGTTTGATTGCTTGGAGAAAAGGTGGGATATAAGAAATAAATTATTATTATTATTATTATTATTATTATTATTATTATTATTATTATTATTAAAAGCACACATAAATATTAGTACCTTTGCACTAATAATGCATTGGCAGTTCTATTTACTTTCCTTTGACTCAGGTATGGTTAATCATTTGTTTTGAGGGGCACATTTTCTTCATATTATGCAAGCATATCTTTGTCCCCTCTCCCAACCACAACAATAATTATGTAGTATTGTAAAGAAAATGAGATTAAGGAGAACTGACATCTAGCATAGAAACTAAAGCATATCTGGAGTGTTTTGATGTACCTGAGATGGAGGAGGAGGAAGAAGATTATTACAGGCTCAAATAATTGAAGTCAAACAATAATATTGTTACACATGCAGAAAACATGAGGCCAGAAGTGTGGTGGGGAGTCTTTTAAGGCCATTCAGTCTTGTAGGTTCAACACAGTCAACACCTCCCAGATCTTCCTCAAATCTGCAAACTGGTTCTCCTATACCAGGGAGAGATATCAGCCAAACCCCCTGTGTGGCCTATGCTGCTTCCATTTGCAACAGCAAAACTTAGAGACTGGTTTATTTTTGTCTATCCTTTTGTTTGTTTTTATTTGTTTGCCTTGTCATATATTATAACTTCAGTTTTTGTTGACATGGATGTGAGTTTTCCCCTCTATTTCCAGCACTAAAGTTTCATGGTATGCAGTGAAAACCCTCCAACTGTCCCAATTTTACAAAGACAGACTTAATTAATCCTGATTAATCTCACTCCTCCTCCCACTTTCCTCCTTTGTCTTCAGTTTACTTCAGTTCCTGCAAACTGAGTTCAATGTGCAAAAGTAGTTTATGCTGAATTAACTGAGCAGTGGGGAAAAGACAAGAAGAGAGGGAAGAGTCTTGCCCTGCCCAGTAAGCTCAGGCAAAAGCAAATTGCTACACCCTCTCCTAGCTTGTGTCTTCTTCCTCATTAATAATTTTAGCCATCTTGACCACACTCTGATGTTGCTTGACCATAAGTCTCAATTTTCATTCTGAAATGTTGGAGGTTGTGCATAGTAGCAGTAAGGGAGACAATAGGTTGGAAGCAACTGTCCCCCAGACAAAGTTCTTGACCCGTGCCCTAGGCTTCCCCTCTTATTCCCAACCATGCTGCTTTTCCCTCCTTTTCATATTTGCCATCTTTTTGCCCATGCTATGACAAAGATGTTCTATACAAACCAAACAAGGGAAACAGACAGGCGGACAGACAGATACATATGAAAAGATGATACCTCAAGAAAGAAAAACAAGAAAGCCAACCATTTTGCCACTCTAGTTAGTTGTGGGTTTGTTTTTTAAAAAATGATTTCTAGTCTCCAATAGGATGATTCTCATATAGCACAGCACACCAAAGGCCAGGATGTGTGATCTGCAAAGCCAGATTACGGAGATTATCGCATTGGCTAAAAACTTGACTTCTCCCCAATGGGATACAGTCAGGTTGCTGGTGGGTATTATCAGACTTAATTTGCCTCCACTGCCGCCAGGCGACTGCAACCCAGCTGCATTCCGAGTCCCAGGCATGCTTTGGAGGCCACTTTTCCAAGACGGCAGGCTCCTGGTTTGGAAAAGCGGCTTCTGAAGTGCTCCTGGGACCCAGGATGCAGCCAAGTGGCACTTGCCTGGTGGCAGAGGCAGTGAATTAAGTCTGATAATACCTGCCAGTAATCTGCAACCTGACTGTATCCTGTTGGGGAGCAGTTGGGCTTTTACTCAATGCGATAATCTCCTAAACAAGGCCATGTAGGCCTCTTCTCATCTTGCCTTTCACAAGATTTGGGCCTTAAATCTTGCAACACACCAAAGCTGACAATCATTGAGGAAGCCTTGTTATTTTCTTCTGCATACTGAGCTACCATGCTACCCAGCTTGATGTAGGGAGATCCACTGCCTGTCCTCAGCTATCACAACCTCCCTTCCACAGGATTGCAGTCATTAGGTCATGAGAAGAGCCTTTACAGTCTGAGACCACTTTAACTGTCCTGGCTCAATGCTAGGGAATCATGGGAATTGTACTTTTTTCTGAGACATTGAGCCATCTCTGTCAGAGAGCTCTGGTGCCACAATAAACTACAGTTCTCATGATTCCTTAGCATTGAGCCAGGGCAGTAAAAGTGTTCTCAAGCTGCATTATTTCTGGCAGTCTGTAAAGGTCCTTGTCTCATTTGGTGCATTAAGATTAGCTTCCGGGTTTTGGGCTGTACTTATTTCTGGGTAAGTTCCATTTAGCTTAGTGAGACTTAACTTCTGAGTAAACATTCTTTGCCTTGGGCTCTTAAAGTATTTCTAATGTAGGGCACTAACAAAATAAAATGGCAAATAAGTTTTCTGATATAATTGTTGGGGGAAAAACACTCCCAATAACAGATGGCATTAAGTAAATATCCATCCTTATGTACATGCATATGAGAGACTATACCCAGAAGTTCCCAAACAATATAATTGAAAAGGAAATGAGGAATTTTTTTTATATCTAGGACATTTTAACAGTATCTAGAGTCTGTAGGACATTATGACAAGCCACTCAAGTTGAAACTGGCTTAGAGGAGCTGTGAACATTGTCCCAATTGATTTCCATTATGTCTGGGAGCCTTCCTGTGATAACAGAAAAAAGTATCTTTAATAGTTATTGCTTGGTTATAAAAAAAAAAAAGCAACTATTGACCTTGAAGATGGAGTAGCAGCTATAAATTCTTTTACATATAGCCATGTGCAGTAGCCCTTTTCTTTTTCCAGCATAGGTGGACACTCTGGCCAATATTTTTTTTGGCCATTTTTTAGTTGTTGTTGTTGTTGTTGTTGTTGTTGTAGCCAAGTTTGGGAGTTTACAATAGAAAGTTGGAATCATGCTTTGCTCCATTGCTTCCTGATTTTTTTTTATTAGCTCAAAGGCATATTGAACCTTACAGATGGACCAAGATTTCTGAGACTAACAACATCCATTGTTGGACATGAAACAAAGGAAGAGTTTATAATCTCTTGGTGGCATTGTCTTCTAAGAAAGCAAGGATGGTTAATTATTGCTATTACATTTCCTTTCCCTTCAGAAGTTATTTCCCCCTTCAAAGAATGCATGGAAGAAGGAATGGACCCAAAGTATGCAGACAACAGACCTCATCTCTATGTTGGTGACCTCTGATCCCCCAGTTTATGAGACTTCATACAACAAGCCTGCCAGTCATACCCTGAACAGGAATGAACCGAGAATCTACATTGAAAGTGGGATCCTGATCATTCAGGATATCTTATCATGTGAAATAATTTAAGCATTTTCAATAAAGCAGGTGCCGTAAATATTTTATTTTCAGACAGTGGCATCAATAGGGTTGGAATCACCCAGTGTGGTAACTCATGGTATCACCTCCATGGAGCTCCTCCCATATCAGACCACACAGACCACTTCTTCAGGGAATTTGATGGGATGCCCAAATTTGGAGGGCATATTTGGAATGTTTTGATTTTTAAAAAATGAATTTTAAAAGTATGATTACAAAGAAAAGAAATAGAAGCAAAAGACAAGGAAAGGACAGAAAGGAAGGAGAATGCTTAACATTTGAATAAAGGTATGACTGTTTTGTAGATTTTGGATGTCATTGTATTTTTCTATATGGCCAACATGAATACCTCTGAATATGTTCCTTGGATGTGAAGATACTGCATTTTAGCTGCTATAGAGAACCCTAAAGAGAGAAAGCCAATGGACTGGGACTTTACTATTTGTTTTTTTTTTTTAATCTCCAATGGAGATAAAATATTTTTTTTAAAAAATTGGACTATATTTGGCATGTTTTAACAAAACAGTACCTACAATTTTCCTAATGCAAAAGCATGAAGGCTTCTCCTGGAAAAATTCAATGTTCTCTGCCTATCAGAGGGGGCTGTGACCTCACCAAGGATGTAGATGTCTTGGAACTCAGATGAAGTAACCTTTTTTGTATTGCTAATAGTTTCTCATTGCTTACAGTTAGTAATAACAAATCAGACATAATACAGCCAGCATTTGTTTCATCAGAAAAGATACTGTCTCCAGGGATCTGGTTCCAGAGAGGCAAAACGAGGACACTACACCTCTCAGAATACTAACCCTCTATTATGTTTTCCTACAGTCTGCAAATTTCCCTCATTATACTATCTTAAAACTTCTGCTGAGTATTTAGAAACAGAGTTTAGGTATCTCAAGAAAAGGGGCAGGCACAGTTACCAAAGGAATGCACACACAACAAAGTTCCAAGCATGAAGAATTTTCAATGTCCCACTCACTTGATTGCTAGAAATTTGTGATGGAAAAATGTCATTTTGGGGGGCAAAATTCTTATGGGTAGGACAATGCCCTTATTTTGCATTTTCCTATAAGTATCTCACCTTCAGTTCACTCTGTTTCCCAGAATGGATTGGAGAGAACACTAATCATTCCACAGACCCTTACACTGCTCCTCTGCAATGCCAGGTTGGTTAAAAACAAGACTCACATCATCCATGATGAGGTTGCTGACCTGGCTTGCTTTACTGAGACCTGGCTGGGAGAAGCCAGTGCAGTGACTTGGCCGCAGGCCCTCCCAGCCGAGTACTCAGTCAGTGAGCAGGTAAGGAAAAGTGGGCGGAGTGGCCCTGGTTCACAAAAACAACTTGACCTTGACCAGGATGCCTGTCCGGAAGACAGTCCACTTCGAGTGTACGTACCTTAGCCTGAGGACCAGGGATAGTTTTGGGATTCTGTTACTATACCAGCTACCCTATTGTCTAACAGACTCCCTAACTGAGCTGACACAGCTGGTCTCTGAGCTACTGCTTTTAGTTCTGGGTGACTTCAACATTCCCCTCGAAACCAGTTTACCAAATTTAACAGGTGTAGCTTGGGGGTTCATGTAATCCATGACAAACATGGGCCTATCCCAGTTGGTTGTCAGGCTCATGCATTTTGCGGGTCATACCCTCGATGCAGTCTTTAGTACAGAACAAGAACATCTGAGGGCGGAGGTTATTAAAACCACCTCATTGTCATGGATGGATCATTTCATAGTCAAGGCTGAACTAAGGACCACTGTCCACCCCACTGGGGGTGGTGGGCCTATTAGAATGGTCTGCCCTTGAAGGCTAATGAAACAATAGGAGTCCAGAAAGCCTTAGAGGGTTTAATGGTTGGTAATGTCAGTGATTCTGTTGAAGCTTTGGTTAATACTTGGAACACCGATCTCACCAAGTCTATCGATACAATCGCTCCCAAGCGTCCTTTCCAGCCTGCTCCTAACTGCAAGCCGTAGTATACAGAGGAGCTTAGAAAGATGAAGCGGTCTGGACAACGACTAGAGTGCACATGGTGGAAGACTTGACTCTTATCTGACAAGACTCGTCATAGGAATTTCCTTGATACCTATCGAGAGGCAATACGTGCAGCACAGAGATCTTTCTCCTCTGCACACATTGCGTCTGCAGAGTCTCATCCAGTAGAATTGTTTAGGGTGAGGGGGGAGCTGATGCAGGTTTCACCTGCGCAGAACCCTTTACTTAACCTGACAACAGCCTGCTGCGACACGTTCAACAACTACTTTGCAGATAATATCTCTCAGATAAGAGCCGACTTAGATGCCAATGTTATGACACAATCTGTAGACGAGGTGTCCAGCAACTCTGTTGGTGAAATTTTACTGGATCAGCTTCAACCTGTAAGTACCAATGACGTGGACAAGCTTCTTGGCAGAGTGAGGAAGACAACTTGCCCCCTCGATCCTTGTCCATCATGGCTGGCCATCCAGGGGGGGCGACACATTGAGGGTGTTTCTTAGAGTCATCATCAATGAGTCCCTTAGGGAGGGTTCTGTACCATCTTGTTTAAAGGAAGCAGCGGTTAAGCCACTCCTGAAAAAGCCTTCCCTGGACCCCCTGGACATGAACAACTATAGGCCAGTCTCCTTGTTGCCTTTTTCAAGCAAGGTGATCGAGAGGGTGGTTGCCTCTCAACTCCAACCTGTTTGGGATGAAACTGATTATCTAGATCAATTTCAAACTGGCATTAGGACAGGATATGGAGTCAAGACTGCCATGGTTGCTCTGGCTGATAACCTCCACTTGGGTATCGACAGGGGTAGTGTGACTGTTGGTGCTCTTGGACCTCTCAGCAACCTTTGATACAATAGATAATTCCATCCTCTTGGATCGCCTGAGAGGGTTAGGAATTGGAGGCACTGCTTTGCAGTGGTTCCGTTCCTTCCTCTCAGGCAGATCTCAGAGGGTGAGGCTTGGGGACAGTTGTTCTACTAGAGTAGAGCTTTATTGTGGCATCCCTCAAGGCACCATCCTGTCTCTAATGCCATTTAATATTTATATGAAGCTGCTGGGAAAGATCATCCGGAGACATGGAGCATGGTGTCATCAATATGCCGATGAAACCCAGATATATTTCTCAATGTCACGGTCTTCAGCTTCGACTTCAGATGGCGTCTCTCCTCTCAATGATTGTCTTAAAGCAGTAATGGACTGGATGAGGAAAAACAGATTGAGACTGAATCCAAACAAAACAGAGGTATTAACAGTAATGGACCTGAAACCAGGTTTGGGAGTACATCTTCCAGTCCTGGAAGGAGTCACACTCTCCTCCAAAGACTGTGTCCACAGTCTGGGGGTGCTCCTGGATCCATCGCTCCAGGTGTCAAATGAGGTAAATGCGACAGTCAGGAGTGCCTGTTATCAGCTCTGGCTGATACACCAGCTGCACCCTCTCCTGGAAACTAAGGATCTTGAAACTGTGGTACACGTGCTGGTAACCTCACGTCTTGACTTCTGTAATGCATTCTACATGGGACTACCCTTGTGCTTGACTTGGAAACTTCAACTAGTTCAGAACATGGCAGCCAGGTTGGTTTCTGGAACTTCCAGAAGAGAGCATATTACACCTGTGCTAAAATCTCTCCACTGGCTGCACATTAGTTTCCAGGCACAGTACAAGGTGTTGGTTATGACCTTTAAAGCCCTACATGGCTTGGGTCCAACCTATCTCTGGGACCACCTTTTTCCATATGATACACCCCGCATGCTCTGGTCCTCTGGGAGGAATTTATTACAGCTAATAAAAACTAGGCTGTTGGTGACCTCCCAGAGGGCCTTTTCTGCTACCGCTCCCAGATTATGGAACAGCGTGCCAGATGAAATCTGGCTTATTTCCACCTTAGACAGCTTTAAGAAGGCTGTTAAGATGGATCTCTTCCGGCAGGCCTTTCCTCTATAACTATCCCGGCCCAAAGAGTCAGATAACTCTCTCCCTTTGATGCTGCTGCTGACTATGTTGCATTGTTATGATGTTTGGTTTTTATATGTTGTTTTATCTATATTTTAAATTGTTCTAGTTTAATAATTTTTTAAGGGGCGGGGGTTGTAATTGGATGTATTTATCAATGTTTTTATTGTTGTAAGCTGCCCTGATTATGTTGCAGAGAGGCGGGATAGAAATACATTTATTATTATTATTATTATTATTATTATTATTATTATTATTATTACACTCCAGCTCTTGTCTTTTGTTTGCAGAGCAATTTTTATAGATTCCTCCCTCCATCCTGAAGGATTTGTATTGGGAAAGAATATACAAAGTAATGACACTTTTTTTCTACAAGGCATGCTAATATAAAGAGATTTATATATATTTGGACTTCTTTCTGTTTTATTTGCACCTCTTTCATCATCATTTATCACTTTCAAACATAAGACAGTATTTTCCATAAGTATTTATGCAAATACCTATGGAAATTTGAGGGCAACAGGCTCTTCACATCTGGCCATAGGCTCTGTTAAATCAAGGTAGTCCAGCATAGCATAGTGGTTTGAGTCTTGAGCTACAACTCTGGTTTAATTCCCAGCTTGTCCATCAAACTGACTGGGTGACCTTGGACACATCACACAATCTTAGCCTCTGGCAAAGGCAATGGCAAGACCTCCTCTGAATATATCTTGTAAAGAAAACCCCATGATAGGGTCACCATAAGTCAGCAATGACTTGAAGGCACACAACACACACAGTCCAGCATTACGAGGATGCTGCCCCTTTAGGGCAGGGGAAATTGGGTAACAGCAGCTATTGTGATGGATTTCACTGGCCTCTCTCCTTGCACAGCATAGTTTCACACAATATAAAAGCTTCCATGCCAAAGACTCCTTCCACTTCCAATTAAAAGACCTCAGAAGATAAAAGCCAAGATTTTGCAGGGAGCATAAAATTCTGTCACATAGAATCCACCCTTTCTGCCTTTCTCCACAAGAACTCACTCACTTTCTGTGACTGCTTCCCCTCAACACAGCCATTTAGAGAAAGCCAGGAGGCATCCAATGAGTATCCCCACAACCAGATGATCTGGAGGATGGACACCATTGCCATGCATCTGGCTGTAGGAACATACCGGTAGATGCCTCTTGACTGCCGACTGCCCTCCTTCAGTCACTAAATGAATGGGCTGGGGAATGGGTGCCACAAAAAGAAGCAGAGTTCTTCATGTCAGGAGAATCATTGCATGAAGGAGGCAGTGAATATCTACTACCAGAATGACCACAAAAGGATCATAATTTGCTATTACATTGTTGTATGTCACCAACAGAATTCTAGGTGACATGTAGCTGTTTGGTCTTTTCATCCCTATTGGATTTTGTATGGAAAATAAAAGCTAGAGATAGTGGTTGGGAAGGAGAGCCCAGTGGTGTAGTGTTTTGTGTGTTGGACTATGCCTCTGGAGAGCAGGGTTCAAATCCCTGTTTGGCCATAGAAACCCCCTGGGTAAGTCACACTCTCTCAGCCTCAGCAGAAGGCAAATACAACCCCCCCCAACAAATCTTGCCAAGAAAACCCTGTGATAGGATTGCCTTATAGTCACTGTAGGTTGGAAACAACTGGGAGGCACACAACAACAACCACAACAGTGGTGGGAAAACATAGCAGGATTACAAGGCTACTTCCACAGAAGGTTTTTAGTGTTAAACGTCACTGTTTTGTTCAGGGTAGTTTACAGAAGATACAGAGTTTGCCTTCATATTTACAGTAATCCAGAATTTTTAAATTATTTCTTACCAGAGAAAAACAATTAAGAAAAAAAGTGGACTAGTTGCATAATTCCTTTGAATTGTGTGGCAGGAGTCTTCTGTCTGCTGCTCCTACCACTCCAAATTGAAGATGACATCTTTGGAGATAACCCCCCACCCCAATTTCATGAATGAGTCAGGACAGTTGCACAATATAAGCTACATACCCCTAATCACAATCTATTCAGGGGACCTATTTCTGGCCAGAACATAATCAAATGACTGGTAGCCACAGAAGAGCACATCAAGGTGTACAAGGGCATGTACTGGAAATGGTGTTTTTGTTGCTAACCACCTTCAGGTTGATTTTGACTCATGACAACCATGTGGATGAGACATCTCCAAGATGTAATGTAATGGGATGCATCTTCTCATTTCTAAGTGGCAGCATACAAAAATGAATGTAATCATTAATGAAGTTATGTTAGTCTGCACAAACAGCAAAATCAAGGACTAGAATGACTGCAGGATTCTTTGATAGGGAAGAGCTTAGAAAAATTACTTTTGGAGGGGTGTACAGCCCCCAGAATTTCCCTGTCAACATAGCCATGTTGGGTAGGTCCACTAGGGAATTCAGAGTCGTGATCCAAAAAACTAAGTTTTCCAAGCTCTGAGATATAATTGGTTCTGACTGTCAGCTTTCTTTCTACAAGAGATGATATTCAGAATGCCTCTTTATGGGCATTTCCCCAAAGATGATCAACAGATAAAGCTGATGACAGAGTTCAAAGAACTGAAATTTCTTTTCTGCCCAGAAGTAATGTGCTTATCCCCTACACTTTCCACTATCTGAACATTAGAGCAGAGTGAAAAAAAAAAAAGAATGTGAAAGTGTTTGCTAGCAGGAAAATGTCAAGCACAGGGCGGGGGTGGAAGGACTCCTCATATAAGCAACATTACCATTTCTTCCTGATCCAAGGCAATTTGAAAACACTTTTATGGCATTTTAGAAAAGATGATTGGGTACACAACTGCAGCTCACTCTTTCACACCGTGGGAGACACAGAAGCATAAATAATTTATCTTTCTCAAAGTATGAAATCTAATTGTAGCTGTCCTACCAAACATATTTCCATTTTTATTATCATTATCTGTTATAATGAGAGTCACATCGCATATAGAGCCCAAACGCTATATTTTTGCTGGTAAAGCATACATATTTTTGTATGGCATGGCTTAAAATAATAGTGTCAAAAAAGAAATTTAAAACAAATACTTTGCCTTTCATTGTTTGAGTGCATTGTAATTTCTGTTGAGTGTCTGGCATTTTCTTTTGCTTATTATTAAACATGTAGTCAGACTAATAAATTGCTTCTGCATTTTTAATAAGCACTCATATAGGCCACCAGGTTAAATTCATCATGTTAGAACAATAACACAGATTATTCAAATCTGTTATGAAAGCATATGGCAGCCAATTGGACATCACCAAAAACAGAAACGCATTACCAAAAAGGGAGAAGGGAGTTCTCTATCTGCTAATTTATGTCATAGCGGCACATCTACAAATAATTACTGCAATTTCCAAAGGAACACAACACTTCTCACTATAGTGGGCAAAGCTACAGAAAATTTGGGGTCCTGATGAAATCATGGCTTAGGGCCAACTTAGACCTTACAGGGAATTGACTGGCAGGTGACATGGAGTATCTATGAGCAGCTCTTCCATAGTGTACTTTTCTTCAAAGCAACCATGGGGCACATCAATCAAATAAGAGCAACAGTGCTGAAGGAGGAGTTAATTTTTCCCTCATGACATTTTGTCCTATGCTCCTGTCAGTAAGTGACCCAGAAGTTAGGTGATTGTATGGTAAGAAGTGTCAGTTGGTTAGTCCCAGTCCAGGTCAGTCACAGGTTATCCAACAAGATGAAAAGAGAAACAACAGGAAAGTTGTCAGCCAGTCCAGAAATCATCATAGCAAGTCAGTGATCCAAATAAACAAATTTAGGAGCAAATCACAAAGTCCTCAATTGCAGCCAGTCCAAGGTCAAGAGTACTGCAAATGCCAAGAGGACAGCCAGTAATCAAAGTAGAATGGTTGCAAGCAAAACAGATGCAGGGAGCTGCTGGGAGGTGGGCCTCCAAACTGCCTCATCCCCCATTTCTAGAGAGCTCACCATTATGTGGAGCTATAAATTCTTGGCAATCTGATTTCTCTGTATCTGAGTTTGCCCAACTGAAACAGCTCTCTGAGCTAGTAAAATTCAAAGACATAGCCGTGTAAGTTTGGAAAATACACAAAAACTGGTTGCAAAACACTTTAGTCTTCCTCTGTGTTCAGGCTGCAGGATGGTGGTCCTTGAACAAAAAGGCAACAAAGAAAGATTGGAAAGAGAAAAAAGAGAATTGGAGTATATCGGCAAACTGCAGTCCATCAGTGGTAGGTAGAAGAGAGACAATGGTTTCCAGGCACACTACAAGTATTATAACACTAGCTAAACACCCAGCCTCATGGGGGGGCTGTCTTGGCCAGTTCGTCACATCTTCTTTTTGGCTCCTACACAATGTCCCAATATGCATTCATATGGTTATCTACTAACAGCAGCTTTAGGAAACATCTGTGCCTTGTCCCCTAACAACCATCAACCATTGTTGAAAATGAAGTTCTCTTCTCATCTCCACACCCACAAAGTTTTGCATTTCTATGGAAATTCCCACACAGAGACTGCTATATAGGTCTGTTCCTGGATTCTACACTCTACCTCATGCATCTGAGGAAGTAAGCTCAAGTCTACAAAAGCTCATGCTACCAACTTCTTTCTTTCAGTTAGTCTCAAAGGTACTATAAGATCCCTTTGCATACTGATTCTCTCTGAGCTGTTGTTATCTCCAATTTTGAATTCTTCCTATGCAGAAACAAAGGATAAAATACTACCAGTACCAGCACCTCACACTAACTGCCAGTCACCCTGTTCCTAGTTAACTTGCAGTAAAAAAATGTCCTGGACAAGGTGAACACAGATCACAAATGTATTTTCTACTTCAGAGTACTGGCAGGTGGTGGCTCCATGTCCTTGGAGCTGGCGAATCCACACCAGATTCTCATTGAGAAGTTCTTCAAGGTGCTGAACCTACTCAGGAATGGGGTTCAGCATCTGGAGAGTACCCTTAAAAGATTCTATGAAGACATGGAGTGGATTCAATGACATAAGAGCCAACACTCACCACTGCCCCAAAGCATATAAACTGTGATCCTGTGGGCCAGTATATCACCTGAAGTGTTAGCAAGAATCTGAGGCAAAGGCTAAATATACAGAAGATATACATTCACAATGAAAAATGATGTCTCTGGTCACAGCTATTACTGACCAGCATATAGGATAGGTGTCACTTGGCTTAACAGTGCATGTGAAAGGGATCTAGGAGTCTCAGGTTGAACATGAGTCAGCAATGTGATGTGACAGCTAGGAAAGCCAATGCAATTCTAGGCTGCATCAGTAAGAGTATAGTGTTTAGATCAAGGGAAATAATAGTAACACTCTATTCTGCTTTGGTTCACCAGTTTTGTCCAGTTTTTGGGCACCACAATTCAAGAAGGATATTGACAACCTGGAATGTGTTCAGAGGAGATCAACCAAAATGGTGAAAGGTCTGGAAACCATGCCCAATGAGTAGTGGCATAGGGAGCTGGATATGTCTAGCCTGGACAAGAGAAGGTTAAAAGGTGACAAGATAGCCACATTTAAATATTTGAAAGGATGTCATATTGAAGAAGGAGCAAGCTTGATTTCTGCTGCTTCAGAGACTAGGACACAGAGAAATGGATTCAAGCTACAGGAAAAGAGATTCCACCTAAACACTAGGAAGAACCTGACAGTAAGAGCTGTTTGACAATGGAACACACTGCCTTGGAGTGTGATCGAGTCTCCTTCTTTGGAGGTTTTTAAACAGAGGCTGGATGGCTACCTGTTGGGGGCACTTTTCTTGTGTCTTCCTGCATGGCAACGAGTTGGGCTGGATGGCCCTGGTCATTTCTTCCAACTCTATGATTCTATGATTTAATTTGCATTTGATTCCTGTAGATTTAGAATCAAGAAACTACTAGAAATATAAGGATGGAACAAAATTTGTGATGGCTAGGAGCTCTGAGATATAAACTCTAATATTCCAGTCTGTGGTTGATACCTGGAGATATAGGAACTGCTTTACAAGGAATTATGTGCACTGACTTCAATAGTCCCATTCATACAAACAGAAGAAGCAAATGACTTCACAATGTTTTAATTCAGAAGAGAATATTCATGTGCTCATAGAAGCTGTGATTCTATCCATCCTGTTAGTAACATAAATAAATGTAAGTCCATCTTATGCCTGTGTGTGTCATTTTTGGTGATTGTGGAGGTTGATATTCTCTTTCACATTCTGCAATGACCAAAGCTCCCACTCCCCAACTTACGTTTTTGCCATGACCCACCCCCGAATATCCATTCCATGACCAATGGTGAGTGTGCAGGATTGGAGGAGTGTCTGGCTATGTTCCGGTAGCAAAAAACAGAATAATTACACCATTGGCCGAGACATCAGATCTCAGTTGAAGGTGCCATCAGTCTATGTCTGGCTATGAGGATGTGAGGGTGATCTGGCTGTGACATCTGTCAGAGTTGATTTGGCTGATCTGGTTGGCTAGGCGGGTGTCTCCTTCCTCCCTCACTGCTCTATGTGTGTCCCTCCAGAAACTGCATGACACTTGGTGCAAGAGGATGACCATCCCAGATAGAAGGAGTGTACCATTCTTCAGTCAAGGGTATATGATAGCTGCGCTGCCCTGCTAGAACCTACAAACAAGCTCAAGGTCCATTTATAGGAGAACATAGGCTACGAGGCACAGCTAGACATTTCTCCAATCTTCCTGCTACTCTCCACCACTCACAGAATGGCAAGGCAAGGGTGAAATCTCAGCAAAATTGTGAATCCTAGGGAGGATGAGTGAGGAGCTGTAGTAGAATTCAGTGGAAAATCTTTATGCTATGCTGAACAATCTGGAATCTCAAATAATGTTTGTAAAATTTTATTTTATTTTGGCCTGAAACACATGAGCCAAAAGAAGCAGCTTCTGGCCACTTTGGGGGCATGGCATTACATGATGCACACACACACACACACACACACACAATGACTGGAAGCTGGTCTGAGGCTGCCAAAGAAAGTCCAAAGCCACCATAAAAAGGAGCCATTTAAATCTGGCTCTTGATGGCGGCCAGCTTGGGACCGCTTTGGGAGTGGACCATACAGTTGCTGCAGTCTTGGCCTGATTGCTGCTGGAGCAGCCTCTGGCAGCTCCTTCCAGGTTGCCTGCTTTGCCCTTTTAACTTAAAATTAAAAACAGAAGCAAAAATGAAGAATCATAATCAAATAACAAGATGACAAGTTCACTAAAAAAAATCAAGAAAATAATTGACACTGATGCTTAGGATGTCATGCTTGTGAGAGAGCTAGGATAAAACAGCCTACCATAGCTTCCAAGCTAATAAAAGTGGAATGCTGAAGTTATATAATGTATAGATGGGATATGAGAATGTTCAGATGTCATTGGAACTAACAACTGAGATTCATTTGAGCTAAAACACCAACTGATACAGAAGTTATGTGGCCTTCCAGATGTTGGACAGTAAGTTCCAGCAGTCCTAGGCAGCATAGCCAGTGGTGATGAATGCTGGGAATTGCAATCCAACAATACCTGGAGGGCCCATATCTAATAAAAAATATTGGGGAATGTTTTTGTGTCTGTGTGTGTATTGAGAGGGAGGGAAGGAGGGGGAATCTATTTGTTTTTGTTAACCATCTTTGAGCCGATCCCAACTCATGTCGACCCTGTGGCTGAGACATCTCCAAGACTCCCTACACTGCTCTGCTTAGATCCTGTAAATTCACACCCATGACCTCCTTAAAAGAGTCCATCCATTTAGTATGTGGTCTTCCTCTCTTTCTCCTGCCCTCTGCCTTTCCTTGCATTATTGTTTTTCCCAATGTATCATGCCTTCTCATGATGTGGCCAAAGTCCGACAGCCTCAGTTTCATCATCTTGGCTGCGAGGGAGAGTTCTGATTTGATCTGTTCTAGGATCCATTTGTCTGTCTTTTTGGTTGTCCATGGTATCCTCAGCACTCTTCTCCATCACCATATCTCAAGTGAATTGATTGTCTTCTTATCCATTTTCTCAACTGTCCAGCTCTCACATCTGTGCATGGTAACAGGTAATACAATGACTTGTACAATTCTAATTATCATGCTCAGTTGTACAAGTTCCATTTCTGTCATAGCTGCTCTCCCCATTCCTAGTCTTCTTCTAATTTCTTGACTGCAATCCCCATTCTGATCAGTGTTTGATCCAAGGTATGTGGACTCTTTTTTAATTTCAATTTCCTCATTGTTAGGCTGAATTTGTGTAGATCCTCCATGGTCATTGGTCACAGGCACCTTATCCTGTCTTTTTCCTAATGGGTAAAACACACATTTAAGTGTCTTATTGCATTCTTCTGGGGCTGGGCTTATGCAGCCCATATGCAACTTGGGCTTATCTCGTGTCTTTTCAAGGATGGGAAATTATATCTGTTGGAATATAATTTTACATAAATGAGCTCTTAGTTTGGATATCAAATCCATGATTATTATATTGCAAGAGGTAGACCATAGCTGAGATTCTGTGGGTTATGCCAAGCCTACACAGTAGCTCATTATTATATTCATTTTGTTGTGGGGCATGTGAGTGTTCTGTTACCCCTCTGTAATGTAGTTTGGTGTGTGTTCCCCCTCCCCCCCAGTTTCGTAGGGTGTTGGTTTTTTGCAGGGAAATGCATAGGTGAGGGTATGAAGTTGATTGTAAAAGCAGAGCAATCTAAAAGACAGAGAGTTGGTTAAGGGATGGGGGGGGGGAGTTGAGGGCTTTGGGACTGCAACTCCCCCAGCAGGGATCTTGGAGATTCTGGGAGTTTTAGTTCTTGTGTTCCAAAATAAATAAATAAACAAACAAATCCTTTTTTAATTATTTGGTTGAAGCACATCAGAAATGTATGGAAACACACAAAGGAATCAATAATAGATGAAGTCACATTATGAGAAACAAGGACAAGCTGAGATCATCTCACAGAGGGTGAAGTTAGCCACCTTTGCTGTGTTTCACAATCACAGCCTAACCTTGAACAAAGCCATGAATCCTAAAATGAGGTGGGGGGACTCAAGTCCCCCTAAGACCAGGTTGGCAATGTTTTAGCCTCCTCCCCACCACCATCACTATTGAACTAACCTATGAAAATTGGACCACCAAGACTTTGTAGTTGAGCCTCCTCCAGGTTTATGTACTAAAGGATCAAGAACTAATACCTGTTAAAAGAGCTATTGTTGCAGAGTGCCCCCAGGAACAAACAATAAAGGGTGCTGATAATCTATCCCATGTGGATTTACTTGGGAACGAGCTACACTGAGCACATGTGCTTGTAAGCATCTTCATATTTAAGGACGTTTCACTCCATCCTAAGGTTAAATGCTAATTTTTAAAAATGGGAATACAGATAAAATATTATTAAATTTTACATTCATCTAGTAGGGTCCCCCCCCCCCCGATATGAGAACCAGACCTGGAAATGCTTTTCATAATTTTTCTACCTAATGGGTCTGGATGCCTGCATAAAGACCTTCTTAAGTAAACATATGCAGTGGCTAAAGTCTTGCATAACACATATCTTGAAGTCTCCAACCAACTGAAGGGAGGTCATGAGTTTCTACAAACTTACTCAGCAAGTGAAGCATGCAAAAAAACATAATTTTTATAAAGACATGATGGAACCATAGTTTCCATTTATTTCCTGTATACAAGCTATTTAAAATTTCCTATCAAGTATATTTCCTTGTATTTCCAAGATGTCGAGATCTTGTAAGAATTTGCAGAAGCAACATCATCACATGAGATGAAGGAGCATTGAACTGAACAGGGGAGGGTCTCTTCCAGAACTATTCAGAGAGTCTGGCAGCCCAGCTCAGTTCAGATCAATGTTCAATAGGAATGGTTGCTCCTTTTGGCTAGCTGGTTGTGCATCTGACTGCACTGCAGTAGATAACTACATTTAGGATTCCCAAAGGAACAAGTATCCTTCCCACAAACACCTACAACTCATCCTGAACTCTACAGATGCTGTAGGTTTCCTGTATTCATTTTCAAAGTGTTTTATAGATTGCCTTTTTAGGGTCATCATCAATGTATTAGTAAAGATATTGGGGATAGGATTACTAGGTCTCCATACTATATTCTGTTCTATAGCATTTCTTTTCCTGGTGTTAATTCTTAGAAGAAATTAAGTCATGAAGAAAATTCTTGTCCATCATCTGCATCTTATAAAATTTTAATGAAGAAGCAAGTCAGACTCAATTGTCTGAAGTGTTTTTATAATTAATTTCTTCAGGCACAAAAATTGCATATGTTGCTTAAGCTACAGAATGAGTTATGCTGAAATTTCTTTTCAATTTTTAATCAGATATTTTCAATCTGTTTCTGTTTCATCAGTTCTGATCACTATGAACATCATGAATTTTCTCTTCTATTTTCTTTCTTTTATTCAAACTGACTCCTTTTACAGTTAGGTTCCCTAATGAGCTAAATAAGAATTTTAAAATGTATTTTAATGCTCATATTTAAAATGGGATGACACATATCCATATGTATACAAACAGACATCACTGGAAAATATAGTCCTCTTCTAAAGACAAGAAAACAAAAACCTGAAAATCATGTATGTTACAGTAGGGCATCAGCAACTAATGCTAGCAAAATATCACTTCCTAACCTGTCCTTTTCATTGGAGATGGAAGTGACTGAATCTGCAATCTCCTTGGTGCTGGTAACATCTTTAGTTAATATCAGTGACCTATGGTTCCTTCTCATTACTACTATCTGGGGGGGAAACAACCACAATTAAGATGAGACTTGTTTACAACAGTATTCTCTCTTACAGCAGCAAGTGATGGACTTTTAAATGTATCCCCATGACATCCATGTGACTGCCAACCTTTGCTATTATGTTGTTGTGTACCTTCAAGTTGTTTTCAATTTGTGGTGCACCTATCCTATCCTAAGGTGCATCTATCACAGGTTCCCCCCCTCCTTTTTTTTTTTTTTTTTTTGCAAGATTTGTTCATAAGAGGGTTGCCCTTGCCTTCCTCTGAGGCTGAGCGTGTATGACATGTCCAATGTCATCCAGTGTGTTTAGATGGCTGAGTGAGGATTTGACCCTTTGTTTCCTGGAGTTCAGCACTCAAACCACTACAACATGGTGGCCCTTGGGTGTCAATCTGAGGTGTCACAGATTGTCTTAAACCCAGTTGCTAGTCCCAGCTAGAGTAGAGCCATTAAATCAGTAGAACCTAAGTAAGTGTCAACTTACCAAATTCCCATTGAATCAATGGCACTAACTCTAACTGGGATTTGAATTTTAGTTTAGGCTGCTGTCAGCTCACAATACAATACTCTTAGAGAATTCATACATTTGTCTGGGAAACATGATGGGATTGGATTTAACAACCAATAGAGAGGACAAATCTATCTAACAATCTATCTAATTTGTCCTTTCTATATCTGGAGCTGTTTGTTAAATCCAATCCCATCATGTTTCCCAGACAAATGTGTGTGTGTAAATCAGTGATGGAGAGCAGCACTTTCATATATAATTATGTTTCTTTCTCTTTCTCCCTCTCTCTGTTCAAAACAGGCATTTGTATCTGATCAGACAATTTCCCCCACTTAATACTTTCTGGAGTTAGTCTGATTATGAAAGGGGTGCCTTACCTCTTCTTTAGCCAATTCTTTTAGCAACACTTGCTTTGAAGGGTTATATGCCACCATGAAATTATCATAGAGCCACATCACCACTCTAAGTGCTGGGTGACACATCTCATGAAAAGATTTTCATTTGCACATATGTTTTTGACATGCACCAGAAACCTATATAATGAGGAAACCTGGTCTTCTAAGTAGACAGCTGTCCTTAGATCCCAATCTCATTTCTTCCTCAGACTCTTTGTTCATTGTCAGCTTCAGCTTTCTTTCAGCAAAATAAGAAAATTAATGGAAGTAATTAGTGTTTATTGGGAGATGTGGGGCAAAGCCATGCATTTTTAAAATAACTTTGGAAAAGCTACAGTTTGGAATAATCCAGTGTCATCTGAGGGAGAGACACTAGGCCAGCACCACCCAGCCTAGAATAGGAAGGAGGGATGGGATTCGAATGTATCTGCTTTAATGTTTGTTTTGATGTTTTGAAATGCTGTACGCCGCCCCGATTGCCTAGCAGAGGGGCGGGATATAAATAAAAATTATTATTATTATTATTATTATTATTATTATTATTATTATTATTATTATTAATACAGCTCCCAGAATCCTTCTGTCAGCATGGCCTCTTTTTCCAAGCTCTGGTTTTCTACTATTTTTGGTTAATTTCCAAGGTGCTTTACAACCTACTTCTGTAGGATGTTATTGAATGATACTGCCATGTCAAACTGCAAGTAACTTGTAGTATAACCTCTCATATAATAGACTCAGATCAGTGCCTAAAAATGGCTGAATATCCTCTAGATTCTAGATGTTATATAGGATGCTAGCAATCTCTTGATTTAAAATAGGTCAAAGTGTACTGTCCAGTATTTTGGAGCAAGAGATGGCTAATATTTTATAGTATCACTGAGTTGTATTTGCATTTAGCATGCCAGTGTGCTGAAGACATGATCAACCTGTTGCCCCCAATACCTTTTCAGAAGGGAGCTTTATGAAGAGACACCAAGCCAAGCTTATATGTAATCAGTATGTGATCCTTTGTTCTAAAGAACATCAGACTCATCCAGGTTACCATCAGTCTACATTTAATCATTAGTATTTAAATTTACCTTTTCTTCTCTATCTCTCTGTCTGAAAAAAAAGATACACCTTTTGGCAGGGCTCGAAAGCATGCAGCCTTATGAATAGCTAGAGGTGTGTGTGTATGCATGTGCCTTGAAATCACTGGTTGGTTTATGGTGACCCCATGAATTTCATAGAGTTTTTTAGCCAAGAAATACTTAAAGATAGTTTTGACAGTTAAATATAAACTACAACACACTGTATTCATTGGTGATCTCCCATCCAAGTACTAACAAGGGCAGACCTTGCTTAGTTTCCAAGGTCAGACAGGATCTGATGCCTTTAGACCAGGGGTCGGCAAGGTTTTCTTACCTGGGGCCGGTCCACTGGCCTCCAGTTCTTCCACGGGCCATAGATTGCTGACACCTGCTTTAAACTATTTAGACCCTGAATGGCTAGTTGGTACCCACCAAACTCTGTTTTTCCCTACATTTTGACTACTTCCCATTCACAACTACTTTGGAGAGTTATTGTACAGTTTTCCTCGTAATGGAGATCTGTTGGTTTCTCTGACTCATGAAGAATGTCCTCAGCTCTTATCTGACATTGATCATAGACAGTTGTAGAATAATAAAAGAATGTTTCTTTCTGCATTTATATCACACAGAGAGACATGTGTTCCCACACACACACACTTTTTTTTTTTTTTGGCACAGCAGTTTGGGAACTTGCTGCATCAAATGCTTCAAATTGCTTGCTTCCTTGCTGTTCTTTTAAAATTGCCTTTGTCAACTTATCCTAAGATGTGGAAGATTTTGTCATTCATCAGAACCAATGATCTGTTAAAATGAAGGATTGGCCTGCTAGCCTGGTAAAAAGAAGATATTCAGCTGCAAAGCCACCCTCAATCATTTTATGGCAATCTGGAATGACTAACAGCATCTAAGTTTCTGGTGCAGTTTATCTGCAATCATGGTAGCAATGAACTGATCACAGGTGTGATGCTGATTGGAACACCAGAAAAGCAAAATTGCCACACTCATGACAGCTATTTTAAGTTTGCCTTCAGGAAGTGCTCAGAGGTGCTGAGCTCAACCATACCAATATTTTTTGCAATCACATTGGAAGTGGGAAAAGCTTGTCATTTTTTTCCTATAGAGAGGTGACCTTGTCTCCTAGAATCATGGAATCAAATAGTCGGAAGGGATCTCCACAATCTTGTCCAACCCCTGCTGTGCAGGAATACACAACAAAAGCACCCCCAACAGATGGTAGTCAAATCCCTATTTAAAGGCTTCTAAAGAAGAGCCCCACCCTCAGGGCAGTCTATTCCACTGTCAAATAGTTCTATAATCAAGTTCTTCCTAATGTTTAGATGAGATCTGTTCTCTTGTTATTTGAATCCATCGGTTTGTATCTAGTCCTAGCAGCAGAAAACAAGCTTGTACCATCATTAGCATGACACCCCTTAATCCTAGAGATATGCATTTATCTTGAATTCCTCATTTGGTAATCCACTTTTCATTGGAGAATCTGATTCTTCAGCCCAGGTCCTCCTACAGCTAGATGCTTAAAAACAATTGTTAGTCCAGCAGATCTACTGCATCAACAGCAAATCTACTGCATCAACAGAACTCACATAAGTGTTAATTTACCAGGTTCCCTGATTCAATTTTCTTACTCTACTGGGACATAAAAATAATTGGATTTAAGTCAGAATTAGCTGATGGAGATTCCAGTTTTCCAAGGTTAAAGCAGCCAACCAGCATCCTGGTTATTGATCTTCTGCCAAAATTTGGATGCACCCTTGGGTTATTCATTAAAGCTTCTAGATCTTGTAGACCAGGGCAATTAATTCACTTCCCCCTTCATAGAATCATAGAGTTGGAAGAGACTACAAGGGCCATCCAATCCAACACCCTTCCATACAGGAAGACACAATCAAAGCACTCTTGCCACATGGCCATCCAGCTGCTATTTAAAAAACCTCCAAAGGAGGAGTCTACACCACCCTCCAATGCAGCTCCTTCCACTGTCAAATAGCTCTTACAATCAGGAAGTTCTTCCCGATGGAGTTTATCACATGGGGAAAATTGGAAGTTTAAATGGGTTAGAATCTGCAGTTATCTAGTGTATTAGTCTCAATTGTGCAAATGGTTTTCACACAACATTGTGCGCAAAACGCTTAGAATCTGACAGAAAAGTGACATGAACCAGAAAACAGGCATTTTTGGGAAAATACCATAAATTCATTTCCATTTCATTCACGA
>CM034703.1:62331686-62364919 GCA_020142125.1 Phrynosoma platyrhinos | reverse complement strand
GGTCCTGGAAAACTGGTGTGAGAGGACAACAATCAGTGTGCTGACCATGGATGCTAGCTGTTCATGGAAAGAAGTACTTATTCAATGACATGCATTGTGGTGTGCTTCAGCGGTGCTTTATTAGTTGCCAGGGTAAGCCCTCCCATTAGATAGACTGAGGCAGCTGCAGATACTGAGTAGAAAGAGTTGGCAAGTATTGTGCTATGTGTGCCATACACCATGTTACACCCCTAAAATTGTTTCCTGCCCTCAAGACTGGTGACACAACAGTGCTAAAATAAGACTCAGGTACCAATCCAGTTGGCTCAGGGGGCAGGGAGCTTTATAGCTCAGGTAGCAAAATCTCATGGGCCACCTGGTAGGTGATCTTAGTAAGGCATGCCTACATTTGCTCTGTGTTTCATGATTTTGTACGTCCCAAAGACACTAGCTCCATTGAAGAGCCCAGGGTGCATCTATACCATAGAAATAATGCATTTACATAACTTTAACTGCCATGGCTCCACCCTATAGACTCTTGGGATTTGTAGTTTTGTGAACCACTCACACACTTTGGCAGAGAAGGTAAAGACCTTGTAAAACTACAAGTCCCAATATTCCATAGGATGGAGCTATAGCAATTAAAGCAATGTCAAGCTGCATTATTTCTATGGTGTAAGTGCACCTCCAGAGGCACCCTATCATCAGGCAAGGTGAAGGAACTGTTTCTTGCAGCAGGTTTTGGTTGTCATGAAAGGGCAGCAAATTATTAGTTATTTACTTTGTTACTATTGCATTTTTACTGCTAGAGATGGGAAGATCTCATTGTGGGAATGCTGTTCTCTCATGAAACAAAAAACAACTTGGTTTATTTGGTGTTACTCAGCACCTTAAACTGGGACGGGGGACTTGATCTGCTCTACCTCAGGTGGCAAATTGCTGTGAGCCAGCCCTGATAAGACTCTGTGCCCAGCTCCTTCTTATCAGCACTGTTTACAGGATAAATAAAGTCATTAGCTTTCTTGGATGGTTGACCTCATGTCTAAGCTATATATTTCCTCCTCCCCATAAGCAGACCATGGTTCTGATCCACATTTTCCTTTGTCAAACCTTTAGCACAGGGGTAGGCAACCTTTCCCCTTTAAGGGCCGAGGGACTTCAGCTCCCAGAATCTCAGGAACTATTGGCCAATATGGGACTATTGGCCAACATGGCTGAGGCTTCTGGGAGCTGAAGTCCCTCAGCCCTTAAAGGGGAAAGGTTGCCTACCCCTGCTTTAGCATATAATGCTTGTTCTGTGATTCCCAGCTCCTCAGATTTAATCTCCACCTCAGCTGAACTCAGTCTGTTTATTGGAAACTTCCTGTACCTATTAAAGGTTTTGGCCTCTCTCGAGGACATACACATTTTTCGTAAATTCTAAAACTTTGCAGCTGTAGCAAACAATTGCAATACATTGCGTACAAGGCTTTAAAATTCCCTAAAGTTACTCCTGTAATTTCCTAACCCTATCTCCATCTCTTTTTGCTGCCTCCATGGCTAATTAGCAAGACCTACATGGCAGATTCGTCTGTTTCTGATCTTTGGAAGTTGCAGGGGATGGAAACTGAGCTACTGGCCCTAAGTTCTTGCAACCTTGCCAGTCTTTATTTAATAGCTCCTTCAAAATGGCCAACTTAGGTCTGTTTTTAAAAATTCCTCTTATCCGAGATTGTCTCAGCAGGATGAATTGCTGCTAAAGCTGCTGCAGACTACTGTACAATATGTTGTAGGGACTGTTGGCAGCTTTCATGTCAGTGATGGGGTATATTCATTCTGGGTTTAACTTAGATGTTAAAGGAGCTATGCCATTATAGAGACACAGTTCAGCCCCTTGGATAGATGGAAGTTATCACTAGGCTCCAGCTCCACATCCATTTCCATGCCAATTGTCAGGGAAGGGGAACAAACAAGTGCATTGCTGGCATGGAGATACTTCATCAGAGGAGTCCTATCCACTTCTGCAAAATTACAAACATTAGTTTCCACATGCAATATCGCTATATTGCTTGGATGAAAATACTCTCATATTAACATTCAGGATTTTGTCTGCTTCTAAAAAAAAAAGCAAGACACATGTGTAACATTTAACTCTGTGAAAAAATCATGCCATCAGTCATACCATTTAAATAAATAGACATGAAAAGAAAATAGAAAAAGTTGGTAGAGGGAGCAAAGAAGCAAAATGGAGAAAGGAAGCCACTAAATTAAAGGCAGCCTGGGAAAACTGACATGTCTGGTAGTGCTTCTTAAAGCTGAGAGGGACTACTAAACTGTACACATATATGAAGGCAAGGAGTTCCAGAGATATTACCAAATACAAGAGACTGGTAATATACTGTAAGAACTAACCCTTGACCAGAATTCACATAACTATCTATTTTGGGGATAATAGATTGCTTGGCAATATCATAGCCATCTTTTGGGTACTGTGGGCTATTTGCATCCCTGAGAAAACTGTGAGTACTTTTGTCTAAGATGTCATCAGGCATCTGCACAAACCTGCCAATAATTGTCATGTTTAGTGGGCTCAGACCTGAGCAACCGAGACAGCATGATAGTGTTTTCAAATACTACAGCTTTATTTTGGATTACTGGATAGAAGTTCACCACAGACTTGGCAGTGTCAAATCTGAGTTTTCCCCAAATGGGCTATCCTTTAAGAATTCCCTCTTCCCAACCCCTCCTTCCCAGCTCACAATCTCCAGTTTTGAACCAGATCAAAGGGTCCTTTGAAGATTCCTCTTTTCCTCCATTTTCCCATCTTCATCATCATATCATCTGTCCCAGAAAGGAAGGTGTTCTCTGTTCACCATCAGTGTCCTACCTCAGGAAGCAAACAAGCCAAAAAACTACATCCCCTGTTATCTGTTTGGTTCCCAAGCATTCCCCTCCATTTATTGCTCCTCTCCCTTTGTGCTTCCTTTTAGTTAACGATAGAACTATTTCACCATATCAAATTACTTCTATATCACCACATTCCCTCATATTTCTTATCATAGATTTCTTATCATAGATCCATAGACATATGGATATGACAATAATATTGCTAATAGGGGTTTTACTGCTATCTTTGCTTCAAACTGCTGCAATATATTTTAGGTCTATTTACCTTTTTCCTCAGCTTTAATTTTCTTTTTCTTTTTTCAAAGCAAGTCTCTAACATCACTGCTGTGCAGAAATTCCTGCTAATAGCATGCTTGAGACAGAGAGGAAGCTCACAGGATATTGAACTGCACTGACGTAATCCTGCAAGAAACCCATTTGATGGCAGGATGCAAACAGTCTTCAGGAGAACTGGTTTGGGGAAGTCTCTGTTACGAGTTTCTAGATGGTGTAACTGTGTGTCATTCCTAATCCACAAACATTTTTCTGTTTCTGTACAGTGAGCAATAAAAGATCCAGATCCAATAATAGATCCAGATGGATGTTATTTTATTTTACTTGTAAGATATTTTGAAAAAGTAGTTGTTTTGATTAATGTTTATGGGCCTAATAGTGGTGCACCAGAACTATTTCATAATATGAAGTCGTAGGCTTTCATGGCTGGCATCCATAGTTTTTGTGGGTTTTTTGGGCTGTGTGGCATGTTCTAGAAGAGTTTCTTTCTGATGTTTCGCCAGCATCTGTGGCTAGTATCTTCAGAGAAAAAATGCATTTTTCTCTGAACATGCTAGCCACAGATGCTGGCGAAACGTCAGAAAGAAACTCTTCTAGAACATGGCCACACAGCCCGAAAAACCCACAAAAACTATTTCATAATAGTTTTAGTAACCTCATTGCCTTAGAATATGATTATCTGATTGTTGGTGGTGATTTTAATGAAACTTTAGATCCTTTGATAGACAGAAATACAACTCCACAAAGAAAATTATCCATGGTGAGAGCTACCTAACAGGAGTATATGAATGAATATGGTTTAACTGATGCATGGGGAACTGTACACCCAGGAGATAGAGAATATGCCTTTATTCTTTCAGTGCACCATATTGTTTCATATTAGATTATTTTGTAATTTGGTTAGTAATAAAAATACATACAAAATTGAGTCCTTGATAATATGAGACTATACTCTGGTGTATCTAGAATTGCACTTTTCTAATGCCCCTAAACTCTTTGGTATCTGGCGTTTTAATGTTTCACTTCTCAATGATGAATAGTTTAGGGCTCAAATGTCAGTAGATCCGATGGAATATTTTATAATGAAGGCTCTGCGAGTTCATACACTATTGAATGGAAAGCTTGAAAAGGCTACATTAAGAGTAGAATCATCACTTATTCTTCTTACAAAAAAACCCTTTAAAATAAAAAAAAGTTATTGAATATACAGCTAAAAGATTTGGTATCTCAGTGTGCTATTTTCCCATCTGAACAACTTCATCAGAAATTGCAAAATGTTAAATATGAACTGAATAATATTCTCTTGCAATAGACAAAACTGGCTTCGACAAGTTTATGGCAAGCATATTGGGAAAATGGGGAACATCCAGAGAAGATTCTGGTGTATGACCTTAAACATCAACAGTAACACAATGTTATTTCAGGTATTAAGGATGAAAGCAATAATTTATATCCATTGTCCACAGCAATAAATCTACAGTTTTTGATGTTTTATGTGGATCTTTATAGCTTCAATAATGAAAGCTTCACCAAAAGGATATGGAGACTTTCTTTTCTCATATTTACCTTCCCCATCTGAGCATCTCACAGCAACTATTATCAATGTTATTTACAGCAAATATGAGAAATGGGAAATCTCCTGGCCCTGATGGGTTTCCAATTGAATGGTATAATATTTTTTTCAGTCTGTTACAACCAAGACTACCACAGCTTCATAAACATATCTTAGCATTGGGCTCATCTTCATTAATTATCAGTACTGAAACATGGTAAGGATCATACTCACTGTGCTAACTACTGCCTTATATCTAGGTTGTGGACTTGATTGCTTTAAACTCAGATGGAACTAATTAGCTGTTATTTCTTTAGATGCTGATAAGGCCTTTGATCAAATTTAATGATCATTTATTTTTGGTATTGACTAATTTGGGTTTCTTAAAATATTTTTGAAAAGAATAACAGTTTTATATTCAGCACAAAAACAAGGTTATGACCAATCCTTTTTTTATTGTCCTTGTCTACACTGAAATAAGGTACAAAGCAAGGATATCTATTGTCTCCTTTAATATTAAACTTGTGTTTGGAAACCTTAGGATGTGCTATTAGATAAAATTCCACGATCAATGGATTTATGCCTATTGGTTTGGAAGTTAAAAACATTATTTTTTCAGATGATCTTTTGTAGTTCATTTCAAAGCCCCAGCTATGGATCCCTGTTTTGATGAAGTTGACTAATCATTTTGGTAAAAATATCTGGGTATACAATTAACTGGTCCAAGTCAGAAATAGTGCCAGTGGGAGATTGTAGTTTCAATATTGTCCACATTTATTAGTTATTTGAATATAATTATCCCTGGGGACTTATCTCAGGTAATTAATCTTAATATAAGTAATATAAACATATTGCACAAGATTTAGAGAAATGGGTGGGCTTACAGATGAGTCTGTGGGGAAAGCTAAACATGATTAAAATGAATGTTATATTTAGAATTGTTTATGTTATTGGTGAAATTCCACTACTTATACCTTGCAAGTCAGTCACCCCTCTATTTTAATGGACTTGAAGTCTGCTTCCTTCACCCATTTGCAGGTGACAAATGGAGGGGGACAAAATGGGGTGTGTCACCATTCAAGCCTTTGGGGCTTGAATATTTGTGGTTTTCCATTTTCATGGTGGGGGTGTGTCCAGAATGGATCCCCCGTGAAAATGGAGGGGCAACTGTATTTTTAAGAACTA
This sequence comes from Phrynosoma platyrhinos, assembly GCA_020142125.1. Lineage (NCBI taxonomy): Eukaryota > Metazoa > Chordata > Lepidosauria > Squamata > Phrynosomatidae > Phrynosoma > Phrynosoma platyrhinos. The sequence continues at coordinate 62,359,044 of CM034703.1, read as the reverse complement.
AATGCATTGTTCAGAAGATTGAAGAAGGGCTAATTTCCTCATGGAATTTCAGTGAAAAGCATGCAAATTACAATCAAAGAGGAAGGATTTGGCCTTCTATATCTTCTTACATATCATTGGGCATGTCTGTTATCTTCTATTAATTTTTGGACATACCCACTTAAAAGTAACCCACCATGGTCAACCCTGAAGTGTTCATTTCTGGCACCTCTATTCAAATGGACAGTACTTGGTTCTCATTTTATACATAAAAAGGGAGGCAGTGTTTTGCCAACAATTCCAGCATTTAGAACTGTGTGGTAAATACTGTCTCATCAATTTGACCCATACATACATGTCAAATTGACTTTATGGGGAAATCTAGATTTGGTAAGGATGATTTTTATGGAGGGCATGGGACAATAATTGGATTGTTACTTTAAATCAGACCCTTAGTGTTGATGATGAATTTTTCCCTTTTTCAATTTTGCCAGAGCAATTTCAACTATTTCTATCAGCTAACTAGCAACATCTACAAGTGAGACATTTGTTACAATCCAATTGTTACAATCCAATCCTGCAGCTTTAAGTGCATCCAAGATTTCCTTGAAATTCAAGATATTAATTGATGCCAACCAAGTATCCAAACCACCTCTCTCTCTCTCTCTCTCTCTAAATTCCTGTTATCTATAAATAAATATGACATGCAAGGTTTACAGCAAGAATGGAATAGAGAATTGGAATATCCATCAGTTTTAATATCCAGAACTAGTATGGCTATAGGTTTCTGACTATGTCTTATACAGCAGAAATGGCTCTGAATGGATGGCCCTTGTGGTCTCTTCCAACTCTGATTCTATGAAAAGAGCCATTTCTGCTGTATAAGACATAGTCAGAAATCTACAGCCATTTATAATATGTTGACTTACATTCAGCAAGTTATTCAATAGGTCTTTGGAGTTCAACCACATTTGCCCTGCAACAGGTCCACTTTCTCACAATTTAGTAAAGTGTCCAACAGTGACAAACAGAAGCTAGGAAGCCTACAACCAAGAAAAGAAGGCAATAGACCTTTCCTATATAATCAATATATGATAATCATAATAAAAGAAGAATGCAGACAGACACTTTCAATAAACAAAAAGAAAGAGAAAAAAACATGGATTACTGAAAAAACACTATAAACAATAAAGAAAAGAAGAAAAACAAAAGGGAGATAGGAAGAAAATAAGAATTATGAATGCAACAGTACAACGGCTCATGCAGAAAGATAAAGAAAATTACTACAATGACCAATGCAGAGACATAGAAGACAACAACAATAAGAGAAGAACAAGAGATCTATTTCACAAGATCTGGGATATCAAAGGAAAATTCAAACCAAGGATTGGGACAATCTATGACAATAAACAGAAACAAAATAATAAAAATAACATAATTCAAGACCAGGAAGGAATAAAAAGACATTGGCTGCAATACACAGAAGAATTATACAAAAGGGATGACAAAATGAAGGACACATGGAATGAAGAGCCATATGAAGATGAACTCCAGATTCTAAAAAGTGAGTTGGAAACTGCAATAAGAGAAATAGCAAAAAATAAATCACTAGGAACAGATAATATTCCAATTGAACAGCTGCAATCCATATTGACAGAATCAACTCTAGTTCTAACCAACATATGTCAACAGATATGGAAAACAAAATGATGACCAACAGATTGGAAGTGATCAATATTCATCCCCACCCACAAAAAGGGAGACAAAGAGGATGCAGCAACTATAGGACCATAGCACTGATCTCCCATTCAAGCAAAATCATGCTCAAAATTCTGCAACATAGATTCCAACCATACATGGAAAGAGAGATCCCAGAGGTTCAAGTAGGGTTCAGGAAAGGAAGAGGCACTAGGGATCACATTGAAAACATACGATGGCTAATGAAGTGCACCAGGGAATTCCAAAAGAAAGTTAACATGTGCTTTATAGATTATAGCAAAGTCTTTGACTGCCTAAACCATGAAAGGCTATGGAACGCCCTTAAAGACATGGGAGTGCTGACACATTTGATAGTTCTGATGGGGAATCTGTACTCGAGACAAGAGGCTACTGTCAGAACAGAACACGGAAAAACATAATGGTTCCCATTGGCAAAGGGGTCAGACAAGGCTGCATCCTTTCATCCTATCTGTTCAACTTGTATGCAGAACATATTATAAGAAAAACAGGCTTGGACACAGAAGGAGTGAAAATAGGAGGAAGGAATATCAACAACTAAGACAGGGGTTGGCAACCTACGGCCTGCAAGTGCATGACGCAGGGCACCATTTTGGAACGCCCAACGGCGCCGACGCCGTGAGAATTCGCACGGCGCCAGTGCCGTTGGGCCTTCCGAAATGGCGCTCTGGAACGCCCAGTGGTGCCGGGACTGTGTGCATGCTCTCTCTGAGAATCTGCCTAGCCCCCGCCCCCCAAAAAAACTATCTATATCATTAATCATGTCCTGTGGTAGCAAACTGTGTGCTGTGTAAATTTTGCTTTTATCTTGAATCTAGCCAATTTCAATTTCAAGCTGGGTGGGCCACAAAATGCTTTGCATGTAGTGTTTGTTGTTGCTGTGTGCTTTCAAATCCTTTATGGCAACCTATCACAGGTTTTTCTTGGCAAGTTTGTTAGCCATTCACATCATCTGAGGCTGGGATTAGCCATTCCATCCACTGAGGCTAGGTATGACTTTCCCAAGCTCACCCAGTGGGTTTCATGGCTGAGCAGGTATTCAAACCCTCTTCTCCAGAGTCATAGTCCAAGACTCAAACCACTACACCACACTGGCTGTCTGCATGTAGTGTATCTTGATGCTATTAAGGCTTTTGACAGGCTCCTTCATGATATTCTCACAGATAAACTGGTAAAAAGTAGGTTAAATCAGCATTACTCAAAGTGAGTGATCCATGGACCAGTGCTGATCCCTAAGCCATTGGCTGCTGGTCCTTGGCAGGTTTTCAGGAAAGAAAGAAGCCATTGTAACCAATGGGAACAAATGTAGTGCTGGTCCCTGGCACACTGAAAAAATATTGCTGATCCCCCACATCAAATACTCTGAGAAACACTGGATTAGACAATGTTACTGTTATATGGATTTGTAGTTGCTGTAGTTTCTGGATTATATCCAAAAAGAAATGCTGCAGGGTTCCATCCTGAGAGTTGTTTGGTTCAAAACTTTATAAATGATTTAAATGAAAGATGAAAGGGGCTAGTCATCAGATTTACAGGCTACACCAAATTGGGTAGGGGTAATAACCCAGAAGACTAAAGCAGGTTTTGAGATTGCTTTCATAGATTTAAGAATTGGTTCAAAACATACAAACTGAGCAGGGGCAAATTTTTACAAGGATAAATGCAAAGTTCTTCATTTAGGCAGTAAAAAATAAATATACAGATATACGATGGGTGACACCTGACTTAGCAATAGCCAGATTGATTAAAAAACAAAACAAAACACCTACTTTTCTCCCTTTCCCAGAGTAAGACAATTATGAATTCAAAGCTGCTCAGAGGATACCTCTCAGGGTACAAACAAACATTGGAACCAACCATTAATACCTTTTCAATCATTCCTATCAATATATCTGCTGACAACAAAGCTGGTGACAAAGGTATGCTTGTCCCAAGAGTTCTGCTGATTTTCTTTAAGCTTTTCACATCCAGATGCTTTGTTGATTTTGTTTGTACAATCCATGTCTCATCCACATGGCTTGGCCATTTACATTTTACTGCAGGATCTGCTCCTGAATAAGCACCTTCCACAAAGCTAGGAAGCATTTATGCTGCATCAACCACTCAGATTAGAACCCAAATGCACAAACTGAAAAGATGTGAACATTATTATTATTATTTTTTAAAAAAGATGTATCTCATCTCTTTAGGCTCCCATGATGCAACTCCCAAGCCAATTTTCCAAACTTTAGGGACACAGTAGCTATTTTTATAGCTAATAATTACTTATTTACAGTGAATGGTAGAATTTATTTAAAAGATAAAATGGAGTAGACCAAACATCAAAGAAGAGTTCAGACACATCTAATACAAACATTGTACATTTATTGAAAGAATACAGTAAAAAAAAAGGTCCTGCAGACCGGGTTAGTGGTAATTGGTCCAGTCAAAGAGAAAGATCCCATTCAAAATTATCTGTAAACGTACTAATAGAGAAGATCCCTTCTTATAACAGGCTAGGAAAGTAAAATAAGGTTATCTTCGGTTCAAATGTGAATATTAAAAAATTGGCAAATAAATAAAGATAAAATGTAGATCTGTTAATATTACAAATGACAGACAACTAAGTAAGTATACATAAGCTATCGTTCTGACTTGTTAAAAGCTAGGAAAGCCACTCAAAGCTTCCCTTCCTCCCTTATGTTAGCACCTGCACTTTTTGGGAAGATGCAATCCTTTCCAGTGTTATGTATTATCAATGTGTTTCACAAATATATTATTTTTAAACAACAAAGAGCATAAAAGGTGCTTTACCTGATATCAAACCTGCTGGTGAGTATATTGGAATTAATTAAAAAAAAGAAAAGGAAAGGAAAAAAACCCCAAACATCTACACCAGAATACATGTATGTAAAAAACTGTAAACTATTGCAGTGTCCCTATGCAAAATGTTCAACATTCTTAAACTCTTGTTAGCCAGACATGCCCCAGTGACCGCATCCAATTTTGTACAACCAGCACGAGAAGGAAAAAAAAGAAAAGAAAAATGTAATTGGAAAAACACCTCATCTACAGCTGTCAAATCAACCTTTTTTTTCCTGTGGGGAAATGTGATTCTTCCCCATCACATCACCATGCAATTCCTTAAGCATCAAAAAGAGCAAATATTCATTTTAAAGCACATGGGTGAGTCATACATCTTTGTGGAGTATGTTATGGTGTAAGGCTTGACACAGATGGCATTTGGTGGCATAGAATTGTGAAAATGTGTAATGGATTCAGCTCTTCTACAACTGAAAAACCAAGTATATCACCAGAACAAAATCATGACAACAAACAGGAAGAATTCATTCCCCAGGGATTTTCAACACAGGTAGACTCTAAGGGTGGGTCAGGGTTATTATACATACATTTTTTTATTATTATTATTCTGCTGGTCTACAAAACTAGTAGCCTGTATTTTTCCTTTCCTCTGCATTTTTCTCATGGCATTTTTAGAGAATAATAATTTCTTGTGTCATCCTTGATACACTGGAAAACAACTAATCCGATATGTCTGTGCTTTCATTTCTCTCTTTGAAGAAGAATCTTTCCTTTGTAAACTAATAACACAGCACTGACCTCCTTCCCTTGGCTTAGAAAGTGTTCTTTTCTTATGTACAGTTCTGCTTGGTTTCTATTGCTAATGGCACTGCTGGAGGGTTTTCCTGCCTTCCCTTGATGTACATGATATCCTACTTCTGTGATTTGAAGCAGCCTGCGTTCTACAATCAGAGCTAAAATGATATTACTGATGCAGACCTGCTAGTAATTATAAGCAAGTTTTTCTGGGTGCCACTTTTGATTGCTATGCACACATGACTTGTATAATTGATCCATTCTTCTATAAAAGAGTATTTTATGCAGGCATAGAGAAAAGTTATTGCAATTCCCAGAATCCCTCAAATAGCATGACCTGTGACCATGCTGCCTTAGGGACTCTGGGAATCAGAGACTAAAATGTAACATTTCCAAGTTCTGAGCAGGTGCTAGATGCAATCATAAACTGCACGTTTACTTCACTATACCATGTTGTTTCACGGTGGTTCCTAATTTTGAATTTTAAACACAATTGCTATTTGATATTCAGGCAAGCCTATCTGAAGCTGAGGTTTCCTTCAAAGCAAGGTTGCTGGAGGAGCTTTGTGTCAATTTCATGAATTTTATTTGTGGGTTTGTCTAATTTTTCTCAACCAGCTTGTCACATCTGTGACATTTTTTTTTAAAACCAACACCTTAAAGTCCATAGATATTACAGTTCCTTTAAAAGAAATTTCTTTTAGTTATGCATTTCCTATGTACAAAGGAATCTTTATGGGCAGCTGTGTATTGTCCTATCACTAGAATGTGCAATTTCCTCTTGATTTAAGACCTAGATTATCAATCTATTATATATGGTCCACTCCTCACCTTTGTGCATCGAAGCCGACGTTCCAAGGGAATGATGCTTTGTTGCTGATTCCTGGCAGATTTTGCTTATAATCCTCCATATAGATGGGAACACCCATTACTTAGGGTGCCTAACTGTATAGAAGAAGAACCTGAAAAATTCATGACTTTGAACCTCGATGCACAAAGACTGGAGCAGGACAAGAAGCTTCAGACAATCTGATTCCAGAGGCAAAATTTGGTGCATGTATGAAACTACTGTAGATAATGCACTGAACACGCTAAGCTGGAGATGAAAATTTCTGAATACCTCTAAAATGAATATTTCTGCATCCTATTTCCTCAACTGCTGCACAATGAGTTGTGAGAAAACCAGTCTCTTTAAGCCATCCAGATTTCCAAAATCTTTCTTTCCTGTTTATAGTTACTGACAAGTGATAAAGGGAAAGAGGGATATAACTTTCAACTGTGTACACTTGCCCTTCTCCACATTTTTCGGTGTTTCAAGATCTAACATTCTAACTTCTGAGGAAGGAAAGAGTGATATCTGGGCAGTAGTTCAACCAGATTCTGCATTAGGTTTCAAGAAAGCAGCAGTTGATGGACCTGCATGACAATAACTAAGCTCAAAAAAGAAAATCCCAAACTATCAGAACAATTATAACACAAAAGGATGACAAACTTTAAAGAGAAAAAACCCCCAGTAGGATTGTGTTCTGCACTGTATTTCTCAGATGAGGATGATTGCTCTCCATAAAGTTTTCTGCCAGTTTAATTTAATTAATTAATAGATACGCAAATAGAAATGCATTTAATGATTCCTCATTGCTTATCAATTAATTCATTATATTTCTTTCACCAGTATATTGAATCTGATTCTGTTATTCAAGGCTCAGACCTGTGCATGACAGGACCACAAAAAGTCTATTTTCTTATCCAAATTAATTTTAAAAAAACCAATTAAGAGCAAACTATGTTTTACATTAATTTTGGATTGGCCAGGGTAATTTCCTTTAAAAAAAAATCACCAGCGTCTGATCTGACTAGAGACTACGGCACAGGGAAAAGGAAAAACACCCATAAGCCATTTTCCTTCTGACTTGAAAATGTTCTATCCATGCCAAAGCTACTTGCAGCAAATGGCAGTTTCAAGGGGAAATTCTGGTGAAAAAATGTTGCTGACTCATAGGGTTGTCTAGCTGCCTTGAAAGAAGCATGCCTAGTCTTACACACTAATTATGAGATATGTCACTTTGGCTCTAACATTGCACCCCTTATATTCTAAAATAAAAACAGCACATCTCATTTGTCGGAAGCTGAACCACTGCAATTTTTAAAAAAGAAAACTGTATCTTTAGTGAATATCTGCAAGAGCCTCCAAACTTCACTCCAACTAAAAATGATGGACTTGAAAGCAATTTTTGGTAATTTATGTGAAAAAGTATTTGACCAGCAGTTTAAATATACAGTAATAACAAAGATTGTGGTTATAACTGTTTTCTTTCTGTAATGTATTTGTGCTGTCAAGGTCACTAGGCTATGTAATAACATTAGCTGAAAAAATAAAAGATGAAAAAAGTAGCACAGTAAAATAAGTGAAGTGTTTTCTTAGAACTATTTTCTAAACAAATAGGCTGGCGGCCTATTTCATAACTTTCTATTTACCAAACTGTTCTAGTATTTACTTGACTGTTTTTAGTAAACAAAGAGGTGGTATTTAGTAAATATATGAATTGCCTCACCCTTCAAATGAAGAGCTGCAACACTCAATAAATATTTGCAAAATGGAAAGTTATTAAAAGTTCTGTGTATCTGTAAAATATTATTCACTGTGGACATGATATTTTCATAAGAGTTTGCCATGCTGCAGATTTTAAATAAGAGGCTTCTGGTTTGCAGGATGGCATATTTGTTTGGAATTTGACTTTAATTTTTTTTTCTCTCCAAAAAAGCATAATTCTTGAAAATGAAAAATTACACAAAGGGACTCAAATCACTGAGTTCAAACTGCCTTTTATATGGCATATTCAAAAATTTTGGTTTTTAATTGTGAAATGAGCACACTGAGGCATGTTGACTTTCTAGATATATACAATGTCAGCAATTCCAAGCCCCACTGAGGTTTACAGCTATGGAGGAAGACAAATGGCAATGTCCTATTTAATAATGCATGTTCCTTCAAGGTGGGCTGCAGAATTATAACTTTCTTCTAACAGGGGAACAATCCTGTCACAGAGGCCAGTTTTCAAATAATGCAATGTTTTGACTTTCTGTCATTAATTCCATACACTAGAATACATTGGGCCCATCACTTCCTCTTGACTATGTCTTCACAGCAATAATAAATCATGTGTACATCTGTCTGATATTGATTTAACTTCCTAACATACACAGCTGAAACTGTTTTCAATGACAGGTGCATTGTTTTACTAAGGTACATGTTAAGAAGACAGTGGTTCATAAAACTGTAAAATACAAATACCTGTCAGCTGTCAACACACCAAACATGTTGCATGTGAACAAACCAACTATGCCAATGTCCCAAATTGTAACTGATGTTGGACTGACTCTTGATTTTATGACAGAGGGCAGACAAAACAAAATCTACAATTCTACTGGTATTCCTTGTTTGGAAAAAGGCTTTTCAATCTGATCAGCAGTCTGACATGAATTGCAAATTTGAACTGCTTACATAAATGAAATATAAATAGCAGTTATGCTTTACATTTGTACAAGAAGATCAGGGCAGGGTGTCCTGCTAATCAAATTAAGACACAGAACAGTACATTCAAAAGACTTGAAGAAATGGTATATTCTCTCCTATATAAAAATATTAACCCTTAAAAGAAAAATTAAGAACACAGTGAATAAAAGAAAATACATTCTTGTCCTTACATTTATACATTAGTGTATGCATAGATGGAGATCTACAGTTGGGCAAATTTGTGGTGTTTCTCATATGGCCCCAGCATTTAATCCTTGAACATTTTAATTTAGGAATGCCAATGAATTAAGGCACACTCTTTTGGATCCCTTTAGGATCACAGTAATCAAGTAATGTTTCCCATTTGTGATGAACAAACTGTTTTAAGATCAGTGTATACCCACTGCTAAACAAGAAAATTCCAGGGTAAAGTATGTAACACTACATTTTTCTTCCCAATCCTTTTGCAGCTAAACTAGATTCTGAATCTATAGGCCATTTTTTGTGCATGAGCCAAGAAGCACTTGACTCTCCTGAACCAGATTACTAGCAACTCCACCTACGCTGGAGAATGTGCCATCTGATACAACGCTTACCATTTTATGCCAACGTTACATTTTATCATCACCTTAATGGCATCAACCTTTCTAGACTACAAGTAGTAAACACCCTGCTTAACTTCATCACTTTACTACCACAAAAACACACAGAAGAACAAATGTGCTCTGGCCTGAGGGGTCAGCTAAACAGGTAACATGTAGTGACATCAAAGACTTCACCAACATCTTGGTACTACTGTACAAAACAACACATTTTGAAGCCAATTTTGCTGTCTCTTATGCACAAGCATAAGATCATTTCAAGAGGACTGGTCAACTGAAGATCCATGAGCTTATACCATAAATTTATGTATAAAGTTTCCACTAGAGTCCTGAAACAATTCTCTTGTTCTGTTTTGTCCATAGGTGGCACATATGTTGGCATCGACTTTTAATTCTGTGTATGCAAACCGTCTATTGAATAAACCCAGCAGAATGAGGGTGCAATTTGAGAAATGGAGTCCTACTGACTGTTTCAATCTTGTAGCTTCTTCAGTGTGCCAGGAATTTACAGAAGATAGCATTTCATTACATATGTATAATTGGGACATTTTGCTCCCTTCGGAAAGAATGCGTACAGAATATACCCCCCCCTGCCTTTTCCTAGCTTCAGCTGCAGACAGGAACAACAATTCACAGAGCTCCAAAGGCCAATCACGTAATTCACTTCCTCTTCCTTATCCAAAATCAATGCTACTGAATTCCTTCATTATATGCCACTCTCATTTTCAAACAAGTTTTTTTTTCTTCCTGACAGCACTTCTGGATATGCACATTCAAAAACAACTGTATGCTGCCATAGCTTTTCCCTCTGAAAGACAGATGCATCTGCAGTATTTCCTGACAGATATATCACAGGCTAGGACTCAGCTTTGGATTTATTCTTCTCCAGTCTATGAAATAAAAGTTAGACCACACATAGATTTGTGCATGTTGGTTGCTGGAGAATTGTGCTTCTCTTCCTTGCTTTAAAACTGGAAATAAATAATGTTTACTATCAGAAATCTGTACTGTCATGAAATGTCTGCATGCATTCCTCATTCTACAGTTAAGCTTTTATATTATGTTACTTTTAAAAGAATAATACACACATAGCCAAGATTCTATTAGATTTTCATCCCAGAGCACTATATTGTATAATCTTTTAAATCAAGGTAATACTGAAAACTCTGCCTTCAGATTTAAGTTCGGTAGGAACTATATGTAAGCTGCCCAAGCTTCAGGTATGACTGCTGTGAGAACATAGAATCAGAAGCAGAAAAACAGGCCCTAAAACATTGTTAAGAGTTTATCACAGAAACAGAAAGAAGTGACAGTTCCTTACTCATTGTCTATTTACATGGAACCTAAATGAAGCCGTGATTGGAAGTAAAGCATTTGGTAGAGCACTCTCTCTTTAACATAAGTATCTTTGACATTTTCCAGCCTGGACACATTTGACTTTTTTTTCCCCCTAAAAAAAGGAATTTTAGAAGAATATTGAAAAAGATGTAGAAATGCAGAGTGGTCGTGACAAAAAATATTAATTTTCTGAAAAGGAAAAGAGTCCTGTAGTTTGAGTCCTGCTACTTTCTCATGATGTCACTTTCTTTTTCAATGCAGAGAGCTCTTTGTGAATCTCGCTGAATTTTGGTCTCATTTCAGGATTGTAATCCCAACACCGTTGCATTATTTTATAGATTTCCTCCGGGCACTTCTGAGGAGCTGACATTCGATAGCCTAGTATATGTTTTGAAAAAGGGAGAAGAGGACAACAATTGGAAATGTATGTGAAATAGAGTTATGTAACCAAACGTCGTTAGAGTTCATTCCTACAGAATATTAAGACATTGGATTTGAATATGTTTAAAACCCCATATGAACAACACAGTGTTCCAAAACACATTGCAGAAATAATCCAGTTTGAGACCGCTTTAAACTGCCCTGGCTCAGTTCTAGGGAATCCTGGGAATTGTAGTTTATTGTGGCACCAGAGGTATTTGACAAAGCTAAATGTCTCACAAAACTACTTCCCAGAATTCCATAGCATTGAGCCAAGGCAGTTAAAGCGGTCTCAAACTGGATTATTTCTGCAGTGTTTATTGGACCAATGTTACACTGTCAGTTGCAGATCACAATTTGTGTAAAATATTGGCTCCATGGTTCTCTCTTGTTCTGTGTCAGATCAGCCAACAAAATATAATATTAATAAACAAAAGCTAGTGTTGCTTGTTTTAATTCCCATTATTAGTACATTTGTACCTTCTTAATATAGATTTCATATTTTGTCGGGACTAGATACAGATTTAATTGTACTCAGGGAAGACCCATGAAATTGAAATCTATGCGATATCAGTTAGTCTTGCCCAGAGTTGGGTGAATCATTCAAAGCTTGATTTCTGCCAGACTCTCACTTTGAATATCAGGTCATTTAATTTCTGCACTGGATTTTGATTTTTTAAAATCTACATTAGGGGTTAAATGTACTTTTGTATGTATTTGTGGAAAATATGCAGGTTTTCCCCACTTAGTGATATGAACATTTTTGTGTGCAATTTTACAAATATGTATTTTGAAATTTAAAAAAATGTGCACAGAATAGAAAATATGTGTAGAACTATTCTTTATGTATATATGCATGCATTACTTCAAATACATGTGTTTCTATGATTATTTTTTTTTAAAACTGCACCATAATACTCAGAAATGTATGAATTTTGATGGCACATGACATTCTGGCCTGCTTTTAAGTTTGGAAAGTGTTACTTGGCAACTTTATACTGAAATTGAGAACAGAACACATTTCTCATTCAGCCTTTGCCATGGCTAACATGATTTCAAAGGATTTATTCAAGTATGATTTTCAGAACTACTTCAACTTATTATATTTATGTTGTAACTGACTTCTTCTGCTTTGTTTGAAAGTTTTACTGTTTTAATTTGAAATCAAAGTAATTCAAGGTAAGCACATTTAGGGCTGCAGCTTTAACCACAGTTTTTCCTATCCTGATATTTCCTTATTCTTCCTGTTCCTTTTGTCTTACCCATTTTTTACCATTTTTAATCAGGTCTCTCTCTGCAATTTTATTCTGAACTCATTCGAATTTTCTTGCTTATCACAAATTTTTTTCCTTCCTCAATCAGTGTACAGCACCTTCTCCCTGGTGCTCAAACAGGAAATCTTCCCAGGAGGCAGGGGCCAGATCAATGGTTATTATAAAATGGAAAGAGGAGTTTCCAGAGCCTGGAATAAATAGGCTATATATTCTTTAACCTCAAAGACAGGACATTTCTTTAAAATTTACAGGGATATTTTTGATTATTGCCAAGCAGATCTTAAGGAAAAGATGAACAACATGATGGGAAGTTCTACCTCATGTTTTGCTGATGCTAAGACATAGTATTTTGATGAAGGTAAGAAAGACACAACTGAACTGAATTTCAAGTGTCTGAAAAAGCATAATCCATTCCATGCTGATAAGTGTACTCTGCCCACCATTTAAGATCTCTTTCTCCTTACGATAAAGGTCACACATACCTTTTCAAAAAGAAAATCCTAAAACAGATTTCAGAAGCTTATAATCAGCTGTAGTATACAGAATATTCTGTTCTAGTTTTTTGTGTATTTTCACTAATGTTCACACATATAGTTAGTGTCATGGAAGTCACATTATGATGATAAAATCCCAGGTCACTTCTATACGTAAATCACAAGTCAGCATTTTCCACAGGCTATACATTCCCTTCCCTACCAGACCCTGGAATGCTGCACTCCACACTATCATGACACTCTTGTCATGTCCTGCTTCCAGAATAGGGATATGGACTCTAACTCAGAGACTGGAGCAGTGGATCTGCTGGGATCTGCACCTGAATCAGAGCAGGAGGAGGTTCCAGAGCCAGATGTCTTAGAGACAGACCAGAGTGCTGTACCAGATCTGGCAGAGTCCTGCCCATTCAGATATAGAAGACCACTTACCCCAATCTACCTTTGCCAAGCAGAGACAATAAAAGGAGGGCTTGATAAGATCTCAGGGAATTTGTAGGGAGCAGCAATTAATTAATCAGCAGCCACATTGAGCTGCTGATCTGTAATTTCCCAGCCCTGTCCTCCAGGATTTGTTAGAGATTATCTGACCTACTTGGCTCCCTGTCATGGTCTTGAACTTTGTGCTTGATATGGACTGTGTTTGTTGACTCTGGATGCCATGTACATGACCTGGACTGTGTTTATTTACTCTGGATGCTATTTACCTGATTTAGATATTGCTGAACTCTGTTTGGGATTTAAGGCTTGTATTTACTTGAAGTAAAGTAAGTGCTGAATTATAAGCTACTCTGTGGCTGTGTTTGCTCATTAACTGCTGGCTTGCAGCTATGTAGCAATCAGCCTTTAGCTAGTTGCATGGACTACGTTTGGAACAACTCCCTTTTTAAAACTCCTCCTGCCTCGAGGTGGCATGGAGGACGATTTGGTTATACCCTTTCTATGTTCTTTAGGCCTAGAAGTAGGCTTTTTTTCAAAACTGGAAACAAAAGTCATTTCTAGTTTTGAATACACAAACAGACAGAGAGACTAAAATAGTTCAGATGGGTAAAAACACAGCGAAAGTGCCTTCAGGATTTCAAAGGTCTCTAGGGCCTTACTGACTATTTGAGGGACAATTACCTTTCGCAAAACATTAATCCTTGGGATTCTGGAAATGTAGATTTGGGACATGCGTGGAACCTATGGGCTGTCCTTTGCTCATCTCTGATGTAAATGAACAAAGGAATCAAAGGACCCAACCAAGCAGAGCCAACTGAATGAGTCTTTCTCATTCATTTGGGTAAAATTAAAAAATATTTGCAAATATTTGCAAATTTTAAAAGTCACTCTTCCTGATAATTTCTAAAATGTTTTAAATACTCTCTTCTCCAACTTCTGACCTCACCAACAAAATGTTTGAATGACATATGCTGCATCATTCTGCCGGTGACCCTTTCCCTTTGTTTTTATTTTAAATGTTGAAGAAAAAGTCCACAGATATAGAGCAATGAGTCCCACAGCATCTTAAAAACAACAAATTGATTATGGCATATCCTCATATGAGTCACATCCCTTTTCATCAGATAGTCTCTAAATATTTCTACCTTGTTATCTCCAAGGGACTGATACTTTGGTTCTGCAAAACACAAATCTGATACTAATACAGTCTGCCCTCAGTATCCATGGGGGATCCGTTCTGGACCCTCCCAGTGGATACCAAAATCTGTGGATGCTGAAGTCCCCCTGTCCTTAATGGCAGCATGGCCATGCTGCCATTAGGGACAATGGGACCGAAGCCCTCCCTCCCTCTCCCCTTCCTTCTTTCCTTTCTTCCGTCCTCCCTCTCTTCTTTCCTCTCTGAGGCTTCTGCCCTGGGCTTGGCTTGGAGGTGGAGGCTGGAGCCCTTCAGCTGGAGGAGCCAGGGCAAGCTCAACACCCAGGATGGAACCTCCAGGCTCCGAGACCCAAGCTCCTGTGTTGGCCTCCTCTGGTTGACAGGGCTCCAGCCTCTGCTTCCGAAGCCAAGCCCAGGACAGAAGCCTCAAAGAGGAAGGAAGGAAGGAAGCGGGGAGGGCTTCAGTGCAGTTGTCATCTGCCATCTACGGATGCTTAAATCCATGGATAGCAAGTCTGTGGATACCGAAGTCCTACTGTACAATGTATTTAAGAAAAATACTTGTCACAGTCATTTTGATTTTCATGTTTATCTATCCTACATTTGGAAACTTTGTTGTTAGACTGTAGTTTTATTAAGGTGGAAACCTTTGCTGTAGTCTGATAAATCACAGATTCACAAAGGAGAAGACAGAATTGCATACCTTCAAGTGTATTCACAACAAATAAATAGCCACACAGCAATTACCTTTCTCCACTTGTTCTCGTGCTTGCTGATTAGTCATTCCTGGGTATGGACATACACCTAAACTGAAGGTTTCCCAGAGGAAGATTCCATAACTCCATATATCACTTTCAGAAGTGTATCGACCTATTGATGAAAACAGATGGTGAGGGGATGAGCAATAATGTGATGGTAAAGGAATTCTGACAATAAGTCTTATGCATTTATCAAAAAGCTGTAGAATACATACCAATGCCAAATGTTTCCTATGTTTCCCCAGATGAAATGTTCAAAAAATAGATGACATTACCCACCCAGCCCTTCAGCTTTGGGATTCAGGAACTCCATATTAAGCAAAGTAGCAAGCAAATAAGACAGCTCTATATGACACAGCCTGGATGTATGCAAAGGGATCTTATAGCACCTTTGAGACTAATTGAAAGAGAGAAGTTGGTAGCATAAATTTTATAGACCTGAGCCTTCTTCCTCAAATGCTAGAGTAGAGTGCAAACTCCAGGGACAGACTTATATCTGTGTATGAATGCAAAATCTTGTGGATGTGGAGATGCGGTAACAAGTTCAGTTTTAATGATGGTCATTGCAGGACAAGGCGGGAAGATGTCGCTTAAAGCCTCATCTCCACACCCACAAAGTTTTGCATTAACAGAGTTATGTCTCTGAATTCTAGAGCCTGGAAGTGTTAGTGTGAAAACTGATTTGTTAATATAAATTTTGGAAATAATTGTTAAAATTGCTTATTCTACTAGTGAGAATTGTAAGAATAATCTGTCATATTAATTATTAATAAAGTGATAGTATTCATTTTCAACATAAAAATAACTAAAATTGCTAAAAATGGCAAGTTCCCCACACAGCAACCAATTAAAATAACATGAAACCTTGTTACTCAATCCATTGGGTTTTTTTTAACTATTTAAATGCCTGTTAAAATTGTTGTTAAAATCTTGAATGGATTTGAATGGTAATGAATAAATTGTTAGCCTATTATACCTCTGCATTAGGAATTCCTGTGTAAGTTAAGTATCATAGAGGAGGATTGTCATGAGGAATGATGGACAGGTATGGAACTTTGGGTACACTGTAAAAAAACAACAACACATTGATAGCCCCCCCCTCAAAAAAAAAAAAAAAAAAAAAAAAGGGATGGACAACATGGGAAAAAGCAAAAGGCCCAATCTCTAAGTAGAGAGCATCACAATTTTACAGAGTCACTCAAACAGAATAATTTTTAGGCCTTATAAATTTTTATATCACAATCCAAAATGAGTTAATTATTTTATTATAACATTTTAACATCACCTTTCAGGGCAAACCCTTCCAAGATGGTTCAGTATATTATAAACCATCCTTTAAACATTTCTTTTGCAAAAATAATGTTCCATGTGAATAAAATAAATAAAACACAACACAACAGTAGCTTTTTTCCTGAAAAATTCAGAGGGTGGTAAACCATAATTTTAAAGTAGCTTAAAACAAAGTACAAGAACTACAACAGTAACATTTACTTATAAAAGGAATCTACATAGGCAACTGGAATTCTATATAAACTGCAATTCAAAAGTTCCCTATAAACCTGTCAACCTAAAAGTGAACAATCCTAATGTCTGCTTCCTGAAAGAAACCTTCGTACCAGAGGGATATAGTCCCCAGGACATTCATGGACTCTAAAAGGCTTTTTTTGTTATTGCTCCTAGTCCTGGTGCCCCCCCCCCCGAATCACCAGAAAGGTGGGCTCCATATGGAAAACTATACTCCCAGAAGCCTCTGGGGCAGGGGTAGGCAACCTTTCCCCTTTAAGGGCCGAGGGACTTCAGCTCCCAGAATCCCAGGAGCTATTGGCCAACATGGGACTATTGGCCAACATGGCTGAGGCTTCTGGGAGCTGAAGTCCCTCGGCCCTTAAAGGGGAAAGGTTGCCTACCCCTGCTCTGGGGGATGGAGTTCTCCCATTTAATACTACAACATGTCCCTACCCTTTGAGGGTCCGAAATAGTTTTTTTGTTTAAATGAATGACATGTCTCATTCATTTCCAGGTTGGTAAAAAGGCGTGGATGAGGCCTGTGTACTACTCTCTCTCTATTTCTCTCTCGTGTGTGTGTTTAGAAAGACAGGTAGTGGTTCTGGGACCCTCTGCAGAGGATAGCTCTAAAATCATAGAGTACATTTTGTCTAGAGAAAGTAAGTACAGTGTTAATTTCTCATTTGCATTGTTTTCACTGCTGATGAAGCAATAATATTGTAAAAGAGCTTGCCTCCTTGGCAGTATGATATGCTGCAAAGTTTTTAAAAAAGGTGCAATGTGAAAGCACATTTCAATGTAAGCCAAGTCTTAGAAGTGCACACGTTATTATTATTTATTATTAAGACAGGATGGCTTCAGATGGATAGGTTTTGAAGGTGGCAAGTGAATAGTACCTAAAATTAAATTACGTATTACTGCATCCATAGGTAAAATTCAGGTGCCCTTTTAAAATACTGAAATTTGTCTAAAACATAGACTTGCCACTATGAATTATAAATAAATGAATTTAATCTAACAACATTCTCCTGATATATTAATGTTCTTGCTTTTAACAGTGAATTATTTTGGAAAAGGGCTTATAAAAACTCAAATCCTTAATAAGGTTTACTCTAATACAACTTATTTTTTAAAAATCACGAGTTTACAATCAGCTGGATTTTGGCAGCTTTTGGCTCCTAGCCCCTATCTGCTAAGGAAAAGAAATGTGAAAAGCTTGAAGCAGTATAAGCTCTTTTATTCTTCCTAGTATAAATCCCACTTCAAATGTAAAGTTCCTGCTTTCTAGCCAAATTACCCTTTTTTGTATTCGGTATTACAGAGTGGCAGTTCATGTTTTAAACACAAGTACTGTTGCCACTGTTGTTATTTTCAAACAATGTATTTGTATTACAAGGCTGACAATTATGTCAAAATGTCTACAAAAGATAGGAAAAGATAGGACTGTACATTAAAACAGTTTACTTGGGAGCAAGCCCTATCACACTCAATTGGATTGATTTCTTAGGAAACAATTGCAAGATTGAATTGTTAGAGTATTTACTATAAGACAGACAATGCACACTTTCTCAATGACCTTGACATTTAGAGCAGAACAGTTAATCTAAGTTTACAGCAGCTCAGTCATGAACCCATTAGACCCTATGAAGCATTATGTGTTTTCTTTCTTATTCCAAGTTTTTAAGTGTTATATGGACTATGCTTTCAGAAATGCTGCTGGTCATGCTGCATAATCTCTGAAGAGCCATGTATTTCCAAAACCTGAGCATTTAAACTCTGATCCCAGAACCCATTATGACAGGGGGCGAGCTAAGAAAACCTTCTGTGGTGTAATGATGACCAAGGGATTATCAACCCTGTCATAAAATCTGTCAGTTATTAATTCATACATCACTCTACTCAAACTAAATCACATGCAAGGTGACACCCATATGCTTTCCTGTAATAAACTGTGGTTAAATGTTAAATATTTAGTATTGACTAATTGCTTCTTGTGCTTTTAACTTATGATATATATTGTGAATTTGATTTTACTGGTTCTTTGGACCATCATATAGAACTGAAATTGAAACATTAGTATTTCATGAGTCACCCCCCCCTTTTTAAAAAAAAAAAAAAAAAGTTCTGCAGAGCACAGATGATCCCAGTGTGTTGCAGCAGCAGACATAATGCTGATATCTTTCAATCGTCTGCTTGCACAGGCTATGGATGCTTCTCAAGAATTCATCTG
Organism: Phrynosoma platyrhinos; assembly: GCA_020142125.1. Taxonomy (NCBI): domain Eukaryota; kingdom Metazoa; phylum Chordata; class Lepidosauria; order Squamata; family Phrynosomatidae; genus Phrynosoma; species Phrynosoma platyrhinos. The sequence continues at coordinate 62,340,001 of CM034703.1, read as the reverse complement.
ATTTATTACCAGCTTGATATCTCCCCAGAACAGGATGATATTGTATTGATTATAGTTTGAAAACTGACTCTGCTGTATGTTCAAAGACAGAGATCAAGCATGCTGCTGCTTAGTCAAACATTATTTTGACTATATAGCTACAAAGGTCAAAGATTCCTACAGATTCCAATCTTGATTTCCCACAGTAGTCCTTTCCATGAGGGTGTTTACCCTCAAAATCACGAGATACAACTTCCACAGCAGAGATACTCTGAGACCAGTCCAGCAGCAGCAGACCTGTAGAAGCTGCAGGGTACCTCTTAGAAGCTTAGTAGCAGGCTTGTGTCTAATTAGCCTTTCAAATTAAATATTTTCTTCCAGTGGACTAGGGAGAAGAGGCTCTTGCTCTCTGTTGCAAACCATCTGTGCAAAATTTGCTCCATACATTTGGGGACATTCTGGAGAAGATGGTGATGTAGGGATCTTTAGGCTTGAGCAAAGAGGAGGGGAACTTTCCATTGCACAAGCTGAAGTCAGCACATGCTCCACTGGATTTTGCCCATGGATTTTCACTAGGGACACTTCAATCTTACCTGTCATTGCTCCTGAGACAACATCTTGGTCCTGTGTCACTCACAGAGTCAAGTAAACATTGTTGTATATTTTGTTTGTTTCTATGTATTATTTTGATGCCTCAAGTTCATCCACTTAGAGATTTTATGTTCTCTAATAAGCTAGAAAAATCTCACAAGGTGTTTGGCACAGACAGAGCGGGGTTCATCAACACAATCATAAGCAGTCTTCCAAGGATTGGGGAGCTAAAAGTATTTTCTGAATTTGCAAGGTACAAATCAGGAGTGGGAACAGTGTGGTTCTCCAGATGTTGTTGGACTGCAACCCAGCAGCCCTGCTCAGTTTAGCTAGTGGTGTGGAATGTGGGGAGCTTTAGCCCAACAGCATTTGAAGACCTGGACAATTGCCACAACTGGCATAAATGGATGTTGAGGAAGTTTTACGTTGAGGAAACTCATTAATCCTTAAAAGTAATCAAAAACATTTCTGCTTTTTATTTTTTAAACAACCCTCCTCTTCACCTTTATTTCACATCCTACATAGATTTTGCCAGCTGTTAATTATTAAGCTGATTGTTTTAAAGACAGGATGTGTTGTTCACTACGAAGCCAAACAAAGTACATATGAATGATATTGATAGTCAGGGTTATTCTAACTCTTTTGCCTTCTTCAAGTTATGTTTGCACTTAAAACTAAATATCATTTCATGCTGCTTTAAATTAGGCTGCCTGGCTGGTAGGGAGCAATTATGGACATTCACTGAGCTGCTGGTAGTATGATTACTTTTGTAGTCTGTCTATCTTCTCCTTTTAGAGCTTGGCATCTAGTAATTTAACACCTTTCATGAGAAACCATTCTGGAATGCCAGTTAGGAATAATTCATTTCTTAAGAAGTAAGTTATGCAGATTCAATTACCTTTCTCAGTATAATATCCGCATACCCTCAAAGCATGCTGACAGTAAAAATATGTGGTATATATTAGTGATTTAGAAAATTGAACAAGTTATGATGAAACTGCAGTGAACAAAATGGTTTTCTCAAGAGTCTTAGGCAACTATGAAAAGTAAAACCACTACAGTTTGGACCAGGGATATAATATTATTTAGAGAGAACATCTCAACAGTAACTCTTTGCAAGTACTGTATGGTACGAGAGCTTACTATTTTAATGTGCCAACTTATAACAGCCCTAGCATAGGTTTTTTTTTTTGGGGGGGCAAGATGTATTTTGAGGAGGTTTGCCATTGCCTACCCCTTAGGCTGAGAGAGTATGACTTGCCTGAGGTCATCTAATTGATTTCCATGTCTGAGTGAGGATATAACTCAATACCTTGTGGATTGCTTCTCTGCACACTCAACAGAATGGCACCCCTATCCACTCTAATCCTGAGATATAGTGCCTAAAATCAGACAAGGTATTTTGCTGTGTTGGGAGTGGTGGAATCCTATAAATACCTCTACCACTCCCTGATGGTAAAAATAGAATAATAATAACATAAATAATAAACAATTAGGACCTCTAAATCTACTGTATGAGATGACCATCTCACTTTGCCTAAGGAAGGACAGACCTTGTCTCTCTTTTCCAAAGTCAATTCTCAGTTATTAGCCTGGGAATAAAGCAAGGGTGCAAGCAGCAGCAGTGAGTGCTCCAAAAATGGTGGTGAGCTCTCTATTTCTCTAAAGCCCAAGATCAGGACCAAGGGTTCAAGTAACCCACATGGGTAAATAACCCTATTTTTTTTTTTTAAAAAAATCAATTTCCACTGGAGAGAAAGCCATTAATGTCTGAAGGGCATTCTCTCTTTTGGAAATTGATGGAAACAGTGATATTTTTCAGCCAAGGTTACTGAGATCTATAGTTTTGATTCCATTCCTACTGGGAAAGGATTTTCGAAGGAGCCTGAAATACCTCCTGTTGCCTTTGCAGCTGATATAAATTTCTACTTCCCCCCTCAGTGATGAGTGAGGCTTTTTGCAAATGCTGGAGTTTAATACTTGCAAAAACTCAACTCCCATTTCAGAAATTCTCTAAGCACAACATTACATGGCAGGTACATTGAAATGGATAAAGAGGAACAAATTCCTACAGGATGGAAAAGAAATGAACACATGACTTTAGACAGCACTCTTTGTAGACTATCTATAAAAGAGATGAAATACTGCTTATTGGCACTGGGCTTTAATATTCAGCATGATTTCTGAATGTACATCACAAAAATCATTGTGAATAACATGAACATCAACAATCTATAATATGCAGATAAAAACATGCTACTAGCAGAAAACATCATAGACTTGAAACAATTACTAAAGAAGATCAAAGAAGAAATGCAATGGTAGGCTTACTGTTGAACACAAAGAAAACAAAAATAATGACCATGGAGGAGCTACATAAATTCAACCTAGATAAGGAGGAAATCGAAATAGTTAATGAGTTCCCATACCTTGGAACAAACACTGATAAGAATAGAGATTGCAGTCAAGAAATATGAAGACTAGGAATGGGAAACCATGAAAGGACTAGATAAGGTCCCAGTGTAAAGATATACAACGCAGCACTAAAGTCAGTCATTCAAACTATTGCATCCTCATCACCTTGTATGGATGTAAGAGATGGACATTAAAAAATAAAGTCAGAAAACAAATAAATTCATTTGAGATGTGGTGCTGGAGAAGGGTGCTGAGAATACTGTGGACAGCCAAAAAGGCAAACAAATGTGTCCTAGAACAGATCAATCCTGAATCTTCCTGGAAACCAAGATGATAAAGCTGAGGCTGTCATACTTTGGCTACATCATGAGAACACATGACTCACTAGAAGACAACAATGCTAGGGAAGGTAGAGGGCAAGAGAAAGAGAGGAAGACCACAAGGCAGATGGATAGACTCAATCACAGGCCTGAGTTTACAGGACCTAAGTAGAGCAGTGGACAACAGGGGGGATTGGAGATGTCTCACTCATGGAGTTGCCATTAATCAGGACCAACTCGAGGGCAGGTAACACACACACACACCTAACAGTTTTAGTAGATCAGAAAAGAAGTGTCTGTCTTGATACAAATACTCTGCCTTTAGCAACAGCAGGACAGGTTGCATCCAAGGGGAGCAGCTTTTTTCTGAACACACAGATGTAGCAATATAACTATTTTTCCAGAAAGGCAGATTGTGACTTTCTTGAAATTAACAGTTAGATCAAAATTTACAGTAAATATTATTTTCATAAGCATATTGTGAAAGATTGCAATAAAGAATAAACCTAGGATATTAAATTTGCCATCCTTACACTACTGTATTTCCGAAAAACCAGCCAACATTCTGGATACATTTTTTACTCATTCAATAGATGTAATCTTAAAATGTAAACTCTTACTCTCTGGGAAGGATTTATTTGAGTTCTACCTAAGTTTTAACTAATGGAGGGCAACCAAGTGGTATAACCTTGATCCTATGAATATCACGACCTTAAAATAAATCAACATGTGGTAACCTCTAATCAGTTAGTTCTTTCATTCAAAATACTCATATATTACCCTGTTCGTAGGACTAAAGCACACATGCTGTTACTTAAGTGCTTTCCTATATATTAGAGCTCCCTGTTCCTCCATTCTTATTTAGAACAGTCTTATTCTATTTCTGTGACCAACCCATCTTTTTATTGGCAATTTTTCCTCTTCATAAATACTGTTCCTTTAGTTATTTTCAGAGGCAACAGCAGAAAGATGCATAAAAGTGCTGGGTAAATGACTCTAAAAGGTTTAGAAAAACAAACAAACAGCATCTTTCTTTTCTGAGCATGATTTATGAACTGCTTTTTCTTCAATGTTGTATCCACCATTTCTTCAATGTTGTATCCACCTTTTTCTTCAATGTTGTATCCACTGTATGAGCTGAGTTGCAGCTCATACAGTAAAAGTCTGAAAAACCTACTGCCAAAATTCTAAAGAAATTCCTACCTATTTTTATTTATATTTACTTTATAGATTATCTAAACAGGTTAAACAACAAGGAAATCTACCATAATATTCTATCCACAGACCTGAAGTGCATTATACTTATAGTTCATTTATTTATATAGGGGGTGTATATATATGGATCACTTTTCTAGCAATAACCCCCAGAGCTGCCACAATAAATTATTTTTAAGAGGGCATCATATAAACACATAAAATATGAGCAGTAGAAAAGCTACCAACCAGGTAAAAATTATAAATATACATTTAAAGGTCTAAGAGATTTGACTATATTAAAAGGCTTTCACTTGGTACTGGAAAATGCACCGAGTGCACTACAATGGAGATCCTATCATGATCTCACCTCATCTCTTAGTGCCAAGAACATAAAGAAAAGGGCTCTGAAGCAGTCAGGTAAGTTCATGTGGGAGCTGCTGAGTCCTAAAATATATTTTAATTATAAAAGGGCACTTAAGCATTCTGAGCATTTGTTTAAAGGGGTATTTGCTTTGTTTTTGTTTTGTTTTTATAGAAGATTGGGATAAAGGTCTCTGTTATCCAAAATGCTTGGAACCAGACATATTTTGGATTTTGGGATACCTATATATGTATATACCCACATACATACATAATGAAATATCTTGGAGATGGAACCCAAGTCTAAACATAAAAATCATTTATGTTTCTTGTATGTCTTATACACATGGCCTGAAGTTAACCTTATACGTTTTTAATAATTTTGTGCATGGAACAAAGTTTGTGTACATGAACCATCAGAAATCAAAGGTGTCACTATGTCAGCCACCCATTAAAAAAGTTTTGGTTTTTAGAGTATCTTGGATTTTGGAATTCTGGATAAGGGAGACTTAACCTGTAGAAGTCTTGGGAAAGAGGCAAATATTTTTCTATTTTTCATGTGTTTCTATTATAAATTCTAATGACAAAAAAACCCCCAAAACCAAAACCAATCAACCACAAAACTATTTTGGAAGAAGCATTGTCCAAATATCAATGTTAATTTCATACCATAGTTCAAAGCTTCTGGAGCAGTCCATTTGATAGGAATCTGCTTTAATCCCGAAGAGGAATATACTCCATCATCTTCTTGACGAGACATTCCAAAGTCACTAATTTTCAGAACATTGTTCTCTCCTACTAGGCAATTCCTTGCAGCAAGGTCTCTGTGTTGGGGAAAAGATATGGCCTTTAAATTAATACAGTAGAACTGTGCATATTTATATTCAAAAAATAAATCAGTTTAGGCAGGAATAATTTCTTTCAGCTTTTTTATTGCAGGAGAGGCTTAGAGATACAACCTATATAATGCAGAGTGGTTCCTGGAAAATACCTCTTACTAAGATATTAACAGAAGCACATGAAAAACAACAGTATTGTGATATGTCTGCCCTTGAGGCATGTTATTTCCAGTATAGTGCAGACTGGCAAATCATATCTGATGTGAGAGGATAACACAGCCTGAAGAAAAAGGACTGAATCTAGACCTAGTCTTTCTTATAATAAATGCACTTAAATCAAAAGGATGTGAATAAGCTATGACTCACTTGTCCTCTTGATTTTAGTGGGAATACCCTACATCTTACTATGATTTGATGCAAGCTACTGTGACAGTCTCATAACTGCCAAATGTAAATACAGTCAGCTCTCTGTAGCCAAGGATTCTGCATCCATGGATTCAACCATTCATGACTTGAAAATATACCCCCTCCAAAAAAAACAATCCATCCAAAAAGCAAGCCTTGATTTTGTCATTTTATGTAAGGAGTACCATTTTACTATATCATTGTATATACCGTAACATAATTTGAAGATCCATGGATTTTGTATTCCATGGGGGGGGGGGTCTTGGAACCACACCCCAGTGGATACCCAGGGCCCACTGTACAGAAAAAGTGATACAAGATTTAGGTTTAGACTTTTTTCTTATTCATTGCCAGTGAGATTCTTTCTCCAGAGCTTGTCTCTATTGCTGTTTCTGGCAAAAGATTGCATTCTTGATTCTTATGGATTTATCGCTTCTGGTTAAACATAATCTGATCAGAAAAAAAAAATCTAGACCCACACAAACACTGAAAAGTGAACAATTTATGAATAAATAGCTCACAAAACATTTGAAATGAAATTCTGTAGCTGTTGCTTGTCTCAAGTCCATCCAATAGTATTAAAAACATGTATCGGTCAGCATGTATCTACACCTACAAATTAATTTTATTTATAACCCAGCTCTTCTCCAAGCGTCTTAGTGTGTGTACCTTCTGTATTTACTTGTGTATTCTCAGAATAAGTTTGTGGGGTGGAGGCTAAGAAACTTGTCTACAGTCACCTATGGTTTATTTCATGGTCAAGCGGAGATTTCCGAGTCCTAGTCTGTACTAAAACTATTGGGTTCACTGCATGACAGAAAAAGTGAAAGACTACTCTTTTGTTCATAGCTGAAAAATAAATATAACATGGAAAGACTTTTTGACTCACTGTTAGAGGTATTATATTAGCAGGGACAAAAAGCAACTTAATGACAAAATATTTCTTTTTGTAATTTTTTGGTTTGAGGGAAAAAACAGAAATGTCAAGTAGCTGAAATATGGGGATATTCTTTATGAATTGTGCTGGTGACAATGTCATAGAATACCTTCATTGTCGATATCTGCCAAAAAAGAAGAAGTGACTCTTGGCAACTAAAATGGTCTTTCTAGTGCCTGAGAATTGAAACACTTCTCTACCTTGCCCATCAAGTGATTGATCTTCAAAATGTCTTACATAAGAATGTTATGACAATATAGGAATAAAATGTCACAAACAAGTTCAAAACTAAACTAAAGCCATACTAAAAAATTAGTAAAAAAAAATACCCAACAAAATAAGCAGCAGATAAAAAAGAGTGATGAGTACAAACAAATATTTTAGTCAAAGCTGAAAAGAATTTAGAACTGGAGTCAAGTGAATCTCCCTTAAGAAGACAATCTGGAGTTGGGGCCTCACCACTGAAAAAGACCATCTCTATCTTCATCAAGTATTTCTCTCAATACATACAGGCCCTTGAAAAAAGAAAAACTCACAGCATGTTTTTGTTGTTTAGTCATGGTGACCCTGTGGATGAGACATCTCCATGGTCTCTGTCCTCCCATTGCCCTGCTCAAGTCCTGCAGGCTCAGGGCCATGTCCTCCTTGATTGAGTCTATCCATCTGGTATGTGGTCTTCCTCTCTTTCTACCTCTGCCTTCCTTAACATTATTGTCTTTTCCAGTGAGCCACCTCTTCTCATGATGGGGATAAAATATGACAACCTTAATTTAGTCATCTTGGTTTCCAGGGAGATTTCAGGCCTGATCTGTTCTAAGATCCATTTGTCTGTCTTTTGGGCTGTCCACGGTGTTCTTAGCACTTTTCTCCAGCACCACATCTCAAATGAGTTGATTTTCTTTCTATCAGCTTTCTTCACTGAGAGTGATGGGAAACATGATATAAGGTGATGGGAAATATGATAGCTTGGACAATCCTAACTTTGGTGTTCAGCTTGAAATCTTTACATTTTAAGATTTTGTCTAGTTCTTTCATAGCTGCCCTTCCTTAGAGTTGCCATAATTCTCTTTCACAAAACTGAGATAAAATGTAGGACATTCAAGAAAAATGGACGACACGGCCAACTAAAAGCCAAAAACATTAATATAAATTCATGCTTCTCTGTTTGAGCAAGTCACACTCTCTCAGCCTCAGAGGAAGGCAATGGCAAACAAATCTTGATAAGAAAACCCCATGATAGGTTCACTTTAAGTAATAATAATAATAATAATA
>CM034703.1:62303528-62317224 GCA_020142125.1 Phrynosoma platyrhinos | reverse complement strand
TGGGAGGTTACCAGCGTGTGCACCACAGTCTCAAGGTCCTTTACTTCCAAGAAAGCACGCAGCTGGAGTATCAGCTGAAGCTGATAACAGGTGCTCCTGACCATCGCGTTTACCTGATTAGTCATCAGGAGCGACAAGTCCAAGAGAACCCCCAGACTGCGAACACAGTCCTTCACAGAAAGTGTGACCTCGTCCAGGACTGGAGGTTGCAACCCAATTCCCGGTTTTGGGGCCACTACTGTGAGCACCTCCGTTTTGTCTGGATTCAGTTTCAATCTGTTTTTCCTCATCCAGCCCATTACTGCCTTGAGACAGTCATTGAGAGGAGAGACGCCATTGGAATTCGAGGCTGACAATCGAGACATGGAGAAATAGATCTGGGTGTCATTAGCATAGGTTGTTAATATTCCTTCCTCTGAGTCTAAGCCATTTCTTCGTATGATATTTTCTGTATATAAATTGGACAGGGTGATAATATGGAGCCTTGCCTGACTCCCTTTCTAATTGGGAACCATTTTGTTTCTCCACATTCTGTTCTACCCCTGGTCTTGACCTGATACAGTTTACACATTAGGACAATCAAATGTAATAGCACACCCAATTCTTTAAGAGCAATCAATAGCTTTGGTCTATGCAGTCAAAGGCTTTGCTATACTGTTGGTCCTCCACATTTGAAGCTTTGACTTTTGCGAATTTGAGTATTTCCAGTTTTGATTCATATGTTCTCTCTAGGAATCTCTAGGTCCTCCAGCGCAACTCTAACAGAGGTTGACCATAGAGTTGTACTGGATAAACTAGATGTTCCTAAAGAAAACACTTCTCTAGGCATTTGTAGGTCCTCTAGAATGATTTTATGATCAACTTCTAGCAGATGTTGACCATAGAGTCACACTGGAGGACCTGGAGATTCCTAAAGAGATGTTCTCTTAGGTAAAAAGAATAGTGTTCTTTTATTTGTGGGTTTTCCACATTCATGGGGGTCCTTCACCCCTAACCCCAGCGAATGTGGAGGGATCACTGTAGTCTATAAAGTCATGTATATTTTTTCTTGGTTTTTTTTGTGTGTGTGTGTATTTAAAGCAAAAGACTAATGTGCTCAGAAAAACAAAACTGAAACACAGGAACCATTTGTTAAAACACAATTTTCAGAGAGAGAAACATCTTTAAATGACTATCAGTTTCTGGTGGTCAATAAAGTAATCTATATTTTAACTTCAATTCCATTTAGCAGATTAGTGTGCTGACATAAAAATATTCTCAGACAGGCACTCTTGCAGGCTTTTGAAAGAAAATTATTGAGTGAATAATGGAAATGTGTCACTGCAAGTGGTATAAACAACTAAAATATCAATTCAGAGTTACTTTTCCTTGAGTGAATTGAATCAAAATGTCTTTGATTAGAAAGGGACAGATGGAATGTCAAGAATGAGCATGAGCAGCATCCCTTCTTTTATGTTTAAAAGACATCCTTATCTGGAAAAGACTGTGGCTGGCATTGTAAGCGAGAACTTTCATATTTGGTCGCAGGTCTCCTTTGTCCTGAAATCTTTGCAGCTTAACAGTCCAGTAGTCTAACTGCACAACTTATGCTGTAGTATAAAAGCAAGAACAAATATCCTATCCTAGCACTAGTGTCACAACATCCAGCAGAACCACTGTGCCAATACTTTTCCCCTGTCTCTGCCATCCAATGTTTAATAATAAGCCACTTTAGTGTAGAGTATAGAAAGCTGGCTTTGAATTGAAGATGTCTTCATTTAAACAGCCACCAGCCCATGTCACTATCTTTTAGTTCACTATGCCACTGTGAGGATCAAACAGGAAAATCCTAGACATGCCACTTTGAACTCAATGGAAAACAAACATGAAGAAGAAAAGAAGTCTAAGTGCCCTAGAAATTAATTTTCCTGTGTAATTGTATGCCTGAGAGGAGTTGGCGGAGGAAGATCTCTTTCTGTCTCTATGTTTCTTTAAACAGAGGTTAATGAGTCAGAGCTGAATGGAGATTATTTTCCCCAAAACTGTTGAATGCTGCTTTGGTTGCCATGCACTACAAAAACTAAACTGAATTATATCCATTATTTCTAGCTCACCTCCTTGCCAAAGTGGGTGAAATTTTCTGCAGTATATTTTCAAGTGCATTGTGCATTCAGCTTTAAAACAATTCAGGTATTGCTGAGGATTTATATAAGAAAATCTCATACATTTCAGGATAGAGATTGCTTAACCTAAAATGTTCTGGTACAGGGGTGTCAATGCAGTAAAATGAAAGCCAAAGAGTTATTTTATAACAAACTTTCACTATACTTATTTGATCACAAAGAACAAACTTGTGGGAGTTTCAGTGCTTTGAAAGTTCTTTTTTGTATTCTTTACAGCATTTTTATATGAGAATGGGACACTGGATGCATACTGCAAGGGTCCATTTTGGGTGGGTACAAAGGAAGAACTCATACAATTTGGTTGGTGATGGATATAACCCAAATTGTTAGGATTCCTTCTTACATCAAGCAGACAATGGAACATTAGGTACTTACTGTGAGGGGCCATTTTGGGTTTATGGAGGAAGAATCTGGCCCAAACTATGGGCCTTTACAGACTGCCAGAAATAATCCAGCTTTAGACCACTTTAACTGCCTTGGATCAGTGCTAGGGAATCATGGGAACTGTGATTTATTGTGGCACCAGAGCTGTCTGACCTAGAAGGCTCAATATCTCAGGAAAAACCCAGAGTTTCTATGATTCCCTAGCGCTGAGCCAGGGCAATTAAAGTTTACTCAAGCTGGATTATTTCTGGCAGTCTGCAAAGGTCCTATGTGGATTCCTTTTTGCACCAACCACAGAATGATGTACTGGTATCTTACAGATTGTTATCACAATTTCTATATATGACTGCTTCAATTAGGAAAGGATTTAAATAAACATGTTCTGTATTTTTGGCTCTTTACTAATGTAACCCTTGCATTAAATGCTAAATTACAATTATGCAAACATATTGTTCATCCCCTGCTTTTGTGTTCCCAAATCAATACAATAGCAATGAAAATTGTAGTCCTATGCATCCCAACTCTTTCTAGTGTGGCTTTGTGTCATTTTGGTCAATCTACGGATAGGAGAGAAAGTATATTTCATGAAAAGTATTGTAGTATCAGAGTGCCAGAACGGTATAGTGGTTTGACCACTGAACTACGACTCTGGAGACTAGTGTTCAAATCCCTATTCAGTCATGGAAACCCACTGGGTGACTTTGGGCAAGTCACGCTTTCTCAGCCCCAGAAGAAGGTAAAGACAACCCCCCTCTGAACAGCTATTGCCAATAAACACCTGTGATAGATTCATCTTAGAGTCATCATAAGTTGGAAGCAACTTGAAGGCACACAACAGCAACACTGAAGTATTGTGTAGTATTGAAAAGCCAAGCAGTAAAGGCACAAAGCTCTAGTAAGGTCTCAAGTACCCTTGGATATACAATTAACAGTGGTCTACATATGAATGTATATGAATGTATGAATATCTGACATCATTATGACAAAGCATCGCCTCAAAGGCCAAAACTGGGACATGGTTAAAGTCTGGATCAAATTCAGAGCTGAGTATCCACTTTCAGAATGGAAAAGCCAAGTTTTGTCCTAAACACTTTAAAATGGCATTGCTGATGTATGCTAGGTTGAACTCAATAGGCCCAACAAAACTGTGGGATACTTGAACTATAGCTAAAAAGTGTTAACCTGTGAGGTGGGAGGTGATGTTACTAAATCACTAGTGGCACATTAGTACATGTATCTTGAAAGAAAAATATGTTGCAACGTTGTGACTGGAATGAATGATACGCGCATATATACAGGAGATTTGAAAACAAACAGCACTTCTGACAAGTTTGTTCTGAATCTCAGAATGAAACAGTTAAAATATTTATTTGAGTGACTAACAAAAGAACTATTTAATTCATTGTTGGTGGCTGTTCAACTAATGTCTTTTGTGGAGATGATTTTCTCTCAAAACACCACAGCATTTATAATTTGATTTTTGTTTGGAATTAATGTATCATTGCTTTCACATACGTGGGAAAAAGGGAAAAATTCTGAATTCACACACGTAAGACCTTAACATTACATGGTTTCATCCCACAGAAGGGTATTTTAACACTCAATCCCTTCAGAAGACTACTCCATCATCAACATTGTTAACTGCCACCTCTGATACAACTCACTATTATTTTTAAGCAACTTAAAAAAACAATTTTATAATGTTTTGGCAATACATTTAGCTTTGTCAATCGCTCTAATAAATGTACATGTACATATATGTATATATCAGTTTGTGTACACAACTTACAACTTGCAATGCTAACTTAGGTTATTTAAAAATAAAATAACAGATCCATGAAATTGAAGAGTCTAGATGAACTGTGTCATAAAAGATTCTTTTCCATGAGCTGTGACATTCATAATAATACAAAGCAAGTAAATCTTTTATCAGATACCCGGAGACCCTATCTGTCTCCTGTTCTCTGACCCTTAAAACACGATTATGTACCTCATTATTCAGACTCACTTTAGTCTCCTTCTGATAAACATTTTGAACAACAATAAAAAAATAATATGCTTAGGCAAAGATTCACCTTTATTCGAACTATGTGCTTTCCTTTAGTCTAAGAAACTATCATCCCAAAGGCAGTGCAATATAATTATTCTGTATATAGTATAAGTAATTGTACTGCATCAGTGACAATTATCTTGAAATATGGTGTCAGCAAACAATCAAGGATCTTGCCCCAAATACTTAATGCACACTAAGCTCTTTATTTATAAAAGGCATAAACTGCAACCTTCTAAAACAAACTAGTCTGAAAGGAATATTTATATCTAATCAATTCTATATTGTCCTCTTTTCTGGCAGCCTTGTTGTATGGATCTGCTTTAGTTGCAAGATTTGATAACTAGCACAGTTCTACCCACTAAATAGTTCTCAAGAATGATTAAGGTTGATAACTCCATATTTTAAGAAGAGAAAAACCTAAAGCAACTTGCCACTAAATTTTGTGGTGGAGGATTTCACAATGAAAAATCAAAGGACTGAAGATGACTTTCCAGAAAAATGGGATAAGGAAAAGGCAGATGTGGAGTTTATCCTGTGAATTATGATGAACATGTGGTCAAAAACATGCAGTCAGGATAGCAAAAAGAGGAATGCTATACTGGAAAAATATTCATGAGGCCTCAAAAATTGAGGAATTTCTAAAAGACTACACAAAAACTGGGGCGGGGGGAGGAGAATTGATATCCTATTAATAACCAATCATTTTTGTGACTTGGAGAACATGAGTTAAAAAAAAATCACGGGAGATTTAGAGGGGCTTCAGAGGAGACAAACAAAAGTACCCTGTATCTCTCATTATTACAGCATGGCTATTGCTCAAGATTCTTTAATCCAATATGTGAAGACACACCCAACTAAAGGTGGTGGCAAATATGGGTGTGCAACGCCAGTACCCTGGTGAGATCAAAGTCTTTTACCCAAAAAGGCTCCAATGCTGAATGTAAAGTCCAAAAGGGTGAAATTTATTTTGAAGAACAAAAGAAAAAGGTTTCTCCTCTCCAGCTCTAACAGGCTTAAAATAAAAGGTACTTTACAGTTTAGGTTTCAGCAATCTTCAGTGTTGTCATCTCTCAGGGTTTGATCTTGGTTTGAACTCCTTCTCAATGAAGCTGGTGCAGGGTCTTTCAGCTTCTGGTGCTCTTGACTTCTTTATTGTTGATGTTTAATAGAATTAACTGCTTCTGGTATCTAAACTGGTTAACTGGTAAATAAATTGGCTAAATGTGGTAACTAAATTGGCTAACTGGTGTAAGAAATGCCCTTTCCCTATGTCTTGCCTGTTTGCCACCAAACAGATAAAGCCAAGCCTGCCTAAGAAAAAACTAAAAATCCCAAGCTAAAGCAGAGCTTGCTGGGAAGGGGCAAACCAAAAACTAGAAAAATGCAGGGGATTTCTACAGCTCCTCCCACAAACTAATACAGTGGGACATTCCTATGCTCAAACTGAACTGAAAATGAAAGCAAATGCAGGGGAAAATTTAAATAGTCCAGGCTGGACATCACACAATACATTATGCAGTTCCACTCTTCAGGAGTACATTTGTGCTGGCTTTATTCAGTGTATTGCAGATCAAAAGATTTTGGAATGTTTTGTGAAATTACAAGGACTTTTGGACCCTAATTATGCTGCATCAATTAAATTTATTAATACAAATCTTAAAAATTGGTCCAACTGAAACATTTCTTGGTTATGGTACAGTTAACAAAGCAATGACTATTATTCCCCAAACCAGGGCCATTCTGCTTTTAAGAAAAGTGAGATGTTTGCCTCATGCAATGGATGCAATTGTTAAGTGGATTAATATACAAAAGTGTGTGGCTTAGTTTACTACAGATGCTATTGTAAAAATCTATCACTAATACCCCCACATAACAGTGGGAGGATGTTCAATTACAGGTGTGTGTGTGTGTGTATATATATATATATATATATATATATATATATATATATAAAATAAAACCAAAGAGGGCAAGGGAGGAAGTCTATTCTGGGTAATGTGTAAGAATGTGTGAAGAAGTTTAAGTAAGTGAGAGAGTAAGATGAATTCTGAGAATGGAGAAAAGAGAGAAGGGGAAGAGGTGAAGTAGTGAGAAGCAAGAAAGAAAATAGGAGTGGGAGAGGAGGTATGAGAAGGAAATGAGAGGGTATGTGGCGTTTGGAGGGAATGTATAAGATGATAAAATGAAGATGGATAAATAACTTTGGAGAAGACTAAGGATGCTATGGATGACTGTGAGCTAGAGTGTGTTTGATGTTGATGATGCTAGGATGTTTGTTGCTATTGTAAATGATATGCATATGGATGTTTTAATTGTGTACATATCTGTTGAATACAGATATTTCATATTAATGATACAGATATTTTAGCGAATCCAGACTATTATATTGAGAGTGTAAACTTGAGAATATTTTATCAATCAGTAACTAGAATGTGTCCCAAGGAGGGCGATAAAGATGGTAAAGAAGCTGGAAACTGAGCTTTATGAGAAATGGTTGAAGTAGTTAGATTTGTTAAGCCTGGAAGAGGGAAGATTTAGAGATGATATGATAGCTACCTTTAAAAACCTGAAGAGGGAGCATGCCAGTTTTCAGCTGTTCCAGAGGTTAAGACTGAAACTAATAAATTCATATTAAAGAAAAGAGATTTGCATTAGGAAGACATTCACTGATAGTAAGAGCTTGTCTATAGTATAACAAAGTACCTCAGAAGGTGTTGGACTCTTTTTATTGGAGTTTTTAAAACAATAGTATTATAGGCATCTGTCAGACTTGCTTTAGTTTTGTGCACTAGCAGGGGTTAGTATTAGCAGACTGTTGGGATTCCTTCCAACTCCATATTTCTATTATTCAATGTCATATTTTATTATAACTGTGGTTTTAATATGTGGGAGAACAGTAACACTGAGAAAGAAAGAAGTGTTGAGATCTACAGATGTAGTTAGCAATGGCAAATACAGATCATGTGATAAGATTTTTCCCCTTATGGATCTACTCCTAGTCTTAAATCAAAAGGGTGAAACTACTTGCCAGTCCTCCCTAGAATAGATCCAATGAATGAGAAGGACCGTAATAAGTCAACACTCATGTAAGCTCTACTCTAGTTGACATCCTCGAGTATTCAACTCAGATTCAACACTAACTGATTGGGAGCTAGTCTGGCATTTCTGTGTTTAATAAAAATTTATTTTATTTGTATACCACTTTTCTCCTAGCATGGGACCTATGCAATAAAATACAAAATGGGGGGGGGGAGCCCCATGATCTTCACACTGAAGAATTAAATAATCCAATTCTATGTGAAACTTGTTCGTAAACAGCCTGAACCTATTTAAGGGACTTTGTGGATTCTGGACCTGACCATATAGTGACACTAATTCCTAGCTACTACTACTACTACTACTACTACTACACACATTACAATAACTTGGTAGTGGATTCTCATTAAGGTGAGAAAGGAGTTCCAGTGTAAGGAACAGATAAACAAGCTCTGGTCACAACTGGCTATCTTGTACACATCTGGGGAAGAAACGGATGCTATAAACAAATAATGTGATTGGTATGAGAGAAGAGAAGATCTGCATACAAATGATGTACGATAATGTAATAGTTCAATAGGATCTATCACAACATGGTTTTGCCCAGCTCTCACATGTCTTGCTCTTTTGATCACAAGTGTGGACAGGAAAAGCAAAACTCAACTTTGCAGCTTTAGTGTGGACTGGATTAGCACCAGAAGATAAGAGTTTCTTTTCACTTAATTGTCCTTTCAACAAACTACATTTAACAATTTTACTTGGACAATATGAGAATATTAATTTTAAAAATGCCCTTGTTTTTATATAATTCCACTTGTTTTGGAAAATAAAACGATAGAATGATTCACAGTGTTGCATAATGCACAATACAGAGTAGGGCTTTCATAAGATATATTTATGTACCAAAGATGTTTTCATTCAGTCATGTATCTGCATTATGGCTTTCTGCAGAGGAATGGTTTTTAATGACTCAAATGGAAGATATGATAATAACAAATCTGTCTGTTACTGCAATTTATATAAGAAATGATTCCATGTATTCAAGGGAGAAGAAGAGGAGGAGGAGGGGGGGGGGAAATTCACTCCAGAGAATTAGAATTTCTCATTAATGATCACATACTATTGTGCTCCCTCACTGTCTTAAATGGTGGGGAACTAAGCACTTGTGAAATTGTATTAACAGAAAAACTCTCATAATATTTACATAAATAAGCAGAGAAAAGCACTGAAGTATGAGAGGAAAGAGAAAGGAGCATACACAGAGATTGAGTTACATGTTTAGCTCATTCAGAGGTAAAACAAATGATTTTCACCTCCAAAATTACATTTAAAAGGAATCTGGTATGGTATCTTATTGTAGGAAAAGAAATTTTTCTAAAGAAGAAAAGTCCACAATATTGCCATGTCAGTGTGACAAACAACTATGGATCCATAACAAATTAAATGAAACAGGATAATATTCACCTGTTCCTGACCCTTAGTGGATGATATTACTGTGAAAAAGCCCTGCTTACTGTGCTTCAAAGAGCAAAAGACAGCTTGAAAACTAATAGTTCAAATAAAAATTTCCCACGAGTACTGTGGAATCTCCAATGTATTCTGGCTGAACTCCAGCTTTGCCTTGAAGGCTTTTGAGTAGTTCTGGAGGTGGGTTTAAATAAAAAGTATACCATGGAGGAGAACCTGGAGGCATTCAGAATTTGAGAAACATAAGTAGCAATTCAAAGCATTTTATCTTGTGGTATGTTATATTGGCCAAATGCGATTAGAATAAATGGCTAATCTGCTTTATAAGGGAAAATAGATATTTTAACAATAATGTCCTAATTAAATATTTAACTGTTCAGGTTGTTCAGACTCATTAGTGAACCTGATATTCTGTACTAAAAAATCTTTAAAGTTCTTCAAAAATCTTGGGGTAAATTATACAAATATGAATTCCATCAATAGAGGATTGTGATATTTTTCACACAAGAAAAAAATGCATTCTTGATCTGAATTTTAAGTATTCCTCTTGATCAGAAGTGGCCAAAACAGAACATCAAATAAGACTGATAAACATACCAGCAGCTGCAGGATCTAGATACCTGTAGCAATAAACATATTACTTTTCATACACTGCACTACAAAAATATGCTTTCAGGCAATGGCATAAGGAACACAACTTAAACTATTATGTACACCAAGTAACATGTACAAATAATACTTTATAAAACTATTACAAAGAGTTTGCATGTTTAGTCAAGTGTTTTCAATGCTGATAAAAAAAAATTACAGTGGATTTTGGAGGTATCTTCTCAAATGAGGACTATTATTAATTGTATTATCAATTCTCTAAAAAATATTTGGGGTCAAACAAAGTTATGAGCTCCTCCGATGGTGTCCATGATTTCTTTATGCCCAGATCTGACAATGTACATATATGGTAAAATGGCTTCCCTGACTCATAATTTTTTCAAGACTATTGGTACACAAAACCTTTTATCAATTAATCTTATTATAATTTTGAACGATGATGATGATTCTTTTTTCTCCAAAATTGGTATTTGAAGCAGCTTACCATTTAAAAGAACAATAAAATTACAAACAGAAAAAGTGGCTATTAAAATAGAATTAAACTATTACAGTATTAAAGTAAATCACACAATAAAAGAATAGAATGCAATTTCAAAAGATAAAAGCTCTTAAAAACAAGTGTTAAAACATTACATCATCCCCTAGCATTTTAAAAGCCTGTCTGAAGGGGGGGAAAAAAATCGCCTGAGGCTGGAAAGCCAATAAGAGTGGGCCATTTTGGTCTTCCTGGGAAGGGAGTTCCAGAGTCTAGGGGCAGCCACTGAGAAGGAGCTCTCCTGTGTCCCCGACCATGCATGCAATGGTGTTGGAACTGAGATAAGGCTCTTTTGTGATGATCTCAGAGCCCGGGCTAGTTCTGAGTTTTTGTAGACAAAGTCTGCTCATGACTAAGGCTTCCCAAGATAAGAACCAACACCCTGGTCAACAGACCAAGAATCTATTATTCATAGAATCCACTGTTGTGACTGCATAAAAACTGAACTAGTATGATTGTGTTTACAATTGTTCCCCCCTCTCTTTCACACACACATTCATTTTTATAAAGAGTTCCAGAAGTATATTTTGTAGAGGAGCTCATTTATATACTCATTTTGCAAACACTAGGGGCCTTTGCAGACTGCTAGAAATAGTGCAAATTGAGTCCACTTTAACTGTCCTGGCTCAGTGCTAGGGAATCATGGGCACTGTATTTTTTTCTGAGACACTGAGCCTTCTCTGTCAGAGAGCTCTGGTGCTACAATAAACTACAGTTCCCATGATTCCCTAGCACTGAGTCAGGGCAGTTAAAGTGGACTCAATTTGCACTATCTCTGACAGTCTGCAAAGGCCCTAAGTTATAAGTTTGATCCCTGCCATCTCAAAGTAAAGATCAGAAAAATTCCTTTCTCAAACTTCGAAGTGCTGCTACTTTTCAGCGAAGGCAATATTGATCTAGGCAGATCAATGGCCTCACTCAATACGTCTTGTGGATACATGGCAAGCCAGCATCCATTCCTGTGAATACAGCTGAATTTCTCTCAGTATCCATAATCAGGAATGGCAGCTGGATAATTATGTATAAGTCAATATCACACTAATCTTCACCCACAATCCTGTATGCACAAGTCCTGAAAAACTGAATGACAGGAAACCGCTTCACTACATAACATCCTGCAGTACTAAACTTTAGCATATTGAAAAGCACTGATAAGAGCTAAAATGACATAATAAATGCAGCTTTGTAAATAGCACATGGATATCTGAGGTAAATGATTCTTGTTTTTTTTCCAGGTGGAGAAAGCTTATAAACTGAACACTGGTTTCAAATACAGGTAACTATTTTTGTAAAGCAAACAAACAAAATGGCTTTATTTCAAAAACCTCACAAGAAGCATTGGCCTGATGCAAAACTGTGTTTTAAGAGTTATCTGTACGAGCATAGGCAACTTTTGGCAACTTATATATCTTCATTTCTCCTATTATATTATACAAATAAAGAAGAAATCAGACACTCTGGCTTTCATTTTTAACAAACACAAATTAGGATGATGTATGAACTTAGACAATATCTGTTCTCAACTATGTTTTAGCAATAGAATCCAAATTCATGAAACTGATTTGTTTCCCTACAACATTGTTAAGACTTGCACATACTGCTTATCAGTGAAAAGCAAAAGCTGTTCATCTCCACCTTGTAGCTATACCTGACATGAGGAAAGGCCGGTGGGGGAGGACCAAATAACACTACATTGTAAATCAGGATTGTGTCTGAGTAAGTACTTTTCAAAATACTTGAATTTAAATCTTAAAATTTCATGCTATCAGATGACAAATGTGCAGTGAACGAAATAAACAAGGCAATATATAATCAGTTAAAATTCAGTATGTGCAGGGACATGCCTCAATGAAACTATAGTAATATGGTAAAATATATCAAACGTGTATCAAATGTAAGTGTATCAAATGGATCTCTGAAGGAAAATATATCTAGGTTGCTATAGGATGCTGAAGACATACACACTTTGAACTCTATCATCAAATGGATGAAGAACCACTGGGAAGTTGCAAACACATCCTCTAAGGAAGAACATCATGGCATGTGAAAATCCAGATTGCCAGATTGCTCAAATGGCCATTGGAAAAGATGTTGCAGACAACAAATTTCCTCCCTCATTATTAGTTCCTATTGTCACTGGTCTTGGTACTGCTCTATGCACTGCAGAATTAATGGAGGTACAATATGGCCCCGTCCATTGGACAGAGAATAAGGCTGATGCATACACAAGAGATGACTTCTGTTAACAAAAACACTATTTTGAAAAATAGGAAAAAAACAACCCTCTACTGTACAATTTATATATTCATACTTTTCTTGATAGTCACATGGTCAAAACTGTAGTAGAGAAAATGTGAATTTCTCTTACCTGTGTATACAATTTTTCGATTCAAGATATGCCATCCCAGCAGCAACGTCTAATGCAAATTTCACCAATTGTTTGGTTTTTAGCTCATCCTTCTTCTTTCTCAGAAAGGAGAGAAAATCACCTCCTAAAGAAAGAAACAAATGGACAATGAGAAATAACATGAATGATATTTTAATTTATCTCTCATTAGTAGTGCCTGACTGAACGGGAGGATTTACATTTTCTGTTGTGCTTTCCAACCAATTTGAGTTAGGATAAAAAAAAAAAAATGCTAACATCATAGTATAACCAATGGGCAGCTTACCCTAAACCACCTGAGATGTTAGTTTGTTAAAATAGCACACTGCACAGCAATACAGCTGAAGCATATTTGTGCAGAATGCTACCTCCCTCATTTCCTGTATGCAAATCCTATTTATGGTTTGAAAAGGTGTAGGCTATTTGCAAGGTGTGATGAAAAGAGGGAAAAGTTAATATCTAGACAACTTAATAATTATGAGCAGAAGAAGAGTTTGAGGAAATTATTTTAATGTTGTGCAATGATTTGGAGGCTCAGGTGCACAGAGACAAAGCTAAATCATCTGTTCAACTAGTTCAGTACTGTTGACCCTGACTGGCAATAGCTCTCCAGGTTTTCAGCTAGAAATTTTCCCCAGAACTACTGGACCTGCCAAAGTGGAATTTTGGAACTTCTGCATGGAAAATATGTGCTCTACAACAGAGCATAGGGTCTTCTTCCCCTTTAGTCAGGATCAAAAAACCCACACAGTTAGTTACAATCATAGAATCAAAGAATCATAGAGTTGGAAGAGACCACAAGGGCCATCCAGTCCAACCCCCCCTGCCATGCAGGAACTCCCAATTAAAGCATCCCTGACAGATGGACATCCAGCCTCTGCTTAAAGACCTCCAAGGAAGGAGACTCCACCACACTCCAAGGGCGTGTGTTCCACTGTCGAACAGCCCTTACTGTCAAGAGGTTCCTCCTAATGTTAAGGTGGAATCTCTTTTCCTGGAGCTTGCACCCAGTGATCCAGGTCCTATTCTCTGGAGCAGCAGAAAACAAGCTTGTTCCTTCCTCA
>CM034703.1:62257041-62269140 GCA_020142125.1 Phrynosoma platyrhinos | reverse complement strand
GATGGAATGGAGGGAGGTTGAGTTTTAGGGGTTTTGTTTTAAAGATATCACTGAGAGACTGTTACCTTAAATAATGGAAAATCAATTTTATTGCTTAATTTTATTTATACAAATTTGTGACCTCCTTGGAGGCCAGACTGAGCAAAATGCAGTGCACACATAAACCAAAATTTAGCTGATATTTATAAATGACATACTTCTGCTATTACAGACAATGGTAAGACAGACACCAAGAATCTTTAATAACTTTTATCTGTCTGATATAAGCAAAATTCTTCTGTTTGTTGGTGGTAAGTGTGTGGATGGATTGGTGGAGGTCATGTTACTAATTAAAATAGTAAAAAGTGAGGTTCATCTATTATAACTTATAATTATCAGTTTGAGACATGGTGCAGCTAGGCCTACTTTAACATTCTAAACTGAATAGGAACTGTATTATTGCACAGCTTTCATATCCCTCACTTGACATTTCTTATACTATCTGAAAGTATGAAGTAAGAGAACGGCATCTAAGGCTCAAGCTGTATTTTTGATTATGATTTACCAATTTTTAAATACATTTTCCTTTATATCTAGAGCTAGGGAATGGTCTTTTACCTAGATTTTGGATAACTACAAACTTTTGAATTTCTCAAGAAGTTTGGTAAATCTATTTTACTGAGATTTACCACAGGATTAGAGAATAATTAGATAGGAGAGTTGAAATAATACAACCTGAATGAACATAATCATACCATGAAATCAAATTAGTCTAAGTGATTTTAGGTTTGAGGCATAGGATCCAATTTTGTCTGATGCTAAAGAAGCAATATAAGGGAAGAAAAGACATCAGTGACATCAGTTTAAGTTTCTTCTTTGTCACTACTTAGGAGAAGTATCCATGTGGCTGCAATGCCTGGAAGTACAGAAGCACCACTTCTTCCCATGTTGTCAAAGATCTGAAGTCATACAAAAGCAGCTCATTACAGCTCTTCCTCATAGCACAAATGATCATCAAAAATTAAACTGGTATGGGGAAGAATCATAATGGACCCTCTTGCCACATAAGGCCAAGCTATAGAAATGAGTAGTGCAGCTGTAGGTCCCATATCACCAGAGTAATAAGAATACTGGATCATGAGCTGTGACCTTCAAAATACAGGTAACACATTTCAACAAATCAGTCTAAGAATATGAAACAGAAAGATAGGGGCAAAGCAGATGGCTGGGAAAGAACAGCCCAAGGCCACTCTGGCCGCAGCAAAATCGGGTCCATGGTGACCACATGGCCCATTCTGAGAGGAGGCCGCAGCTGCTGGCCCCAACCCGCACCACCAGGAGCTGGATTTGCTCCGTTTAAAGAACTGGAGCATGGTCTCGGTGCAGCTTCTGGCCACGTTGGAGACATGCATCATATAAATGGCATGTGTTCAATGTGGCTGGATGCCACTTCTTTCGGACCATATGTTTTGGGTAGATCATTTAGCTTCCTTTTCATTTCAGCAGGAATGTATCTTGTAGTGTAGTGGTTTGAGTGTTGGATTACAGTTTAGTCAGGGAAACCCACTGGGTGACCTTGGGCAAATCATATTCTCTCAGCCTCAGAGGAAGACAATGGCAAAACTCCTCTGAACATATACTACCAAGAAAATCCCATGATAGCTTCACCTTAGGGTCACCTAAGGCAGAAAGGCCTTGAAGGCACACAACGACAACAATAGCAACAGATCATAAAAGTATCCCTGGTGTAACCCTGTATAGAATCCTTAAGAGACATTTATATAAAGTTGTTTAGATCACTACTACATAAGACTGCATAAGAATACATAGACAAATAAGAAAAGCAGTAAACACAAGAGAAAAACATATTATAAGAGGAAAAGGTGAAACTAACAGATAGGTTAGTTAAAAACATATTCTCAGTTTACCTCTAGTGAGATCTCTCTTACTCACATACACAAAACATTTTCAAACACTGTGATCTGAAATTCATAAAGCATCTGGGGTTTGAAAGACTGAGTCGTCCATGTGTGTGTCCCATTTTATTTATAGAAAACACTTCCAAATGAGGCCTAAAGGTATCCCCCATTGACAAGGTTGTCAAGTTGTGTCTGACCATAGGGGGTGGTGCTCATCTCCGTGACTAAGCCAAAGAGCCAGTGTTGTCAGAGACTACTCTGTGATCATGTGGCCAGCATGATTGCACAGAACGCTGTTTACCTTCCCACCAAAGTGGTACCTATTTATCTACTTGCATTTGCATGCTTTCGAACTGCTAGGTTGGCAGATGCTGGGACTAGTGACTGGATCTCACCCCATCATGCAGCACCCAGGCCTCGAACTGCCAACCTGCTAACTTTGCAATCAACAGAGTCAGTGTCTTCCAAATGAGGCCTACACTGGTGATATTTCACAAACAAGAGGCAGGTGTTTCTGCCAGGCCATTATGAGGAGGGTATGAGGTTTTTCAATTGTTTTACATGCTGTGCTATCTTTTATTTGTTTTGAAAAACTGATTGAATTGTTACATCTCGGACTTGATATCTACACATCTCC
The DNA here is from genome assembly GCA_020142125.1 of Phrynosoma platyrhinos. Taxonomy (NCBI): domain Eukaryota; kingdom Metazoa; phylum Chordata; class Lepidosauria; order Squamata; family Phrynosomatidae; genus Phrynosoma; species Phrynosoma platyrhinos. Next base: position 62,266,605 of record CM034703.1, on the reverse strand, counting down.
CTGGGTGTTCTTTGTACCACAGAACAGTGACAAAAAACAATGTTCAAGAAAATAAAATAAATAAATGAAAGTCTTATTTATTATTTCTTTAGTCATCCCTTAATGTAAGTCAGATAGAGATCATGAAAAATATTCACAAAATTTCTCATTCTTGATAAGACGGGGTGTCTGAACATGTTAAGGCATCCTGCTGAGGTATCGAATCAACAACCACATGAAATTTCTAGTCTCCTGTTTGCTTCCTGCCCAAGAATGAAACAATTTCATCTTTGTATGTTTGGAAGCAATTTCCACTGTTTGTGTAAAATATCTCTGCACAAAAATTAGTCTCTTTTCTTTTTGTGAATCAAAACTCACTCACAGAAAGCACAGATATGGATTGTTCACTGATCAAAAAGGCACAGACAACGTATTGGCTCAGGTCCTGGTTACCTGAAGTTCTGTATTTGCAAATATGAGTGTGCTTGGGTTTTGAGGGGATGCCTTTTTTTTTTTTTTTTTGGTGTCCCAGCATCCCAACAGTACAATGAATGGGAACCCAAGAGAGGGCCTTCTCTGTGGATGCTCCTAGGCTCTGTAACCCACTTCCAAGAGAAGTTAGACTATACTCATTTTGTCCTTCCAAGAGTCTTTGGGAACAGAATGTTTATAGAGAAAGGACCATAATGCAATATATGTCTTGCTTTTAAATAGGATGCTTTTAATTCTATTGATTAACTACATTTTAAAATTTTAAATTTGTATCTTTTAAATTATGTCTGATCTCTGTTTTATTTTTGTACAGCACCTTGAATCCCAGGACTCTGAAAAAGGTGTGTGTGTGTGGGGGGGGGGAATAAATAATCCTATTATCATTTTTTTTGAAGTCCATACAACAAGGCAGCAATACTTCTACTAGTTTATGCAATAATTTTTCATGCTTTCCTCAAATTACATTTTCACAAGTGTAAACACTCTTCTCCAGTGTGTATTTTTAAAACAAAACACTCAAGAAACATAGCTGGGAAGAACAATGGCACATAAAAAGTCACCAGAAATTGCAGGAACTTTTGTTTTGTTCCTGGCACAACATAAGCTGTGCAGTTTTTCAGAAGTGCACAGGAGTCTGAGAAACTGCACAGCTTTGCAGTCAAATCACATTCTCACAGGCTGCTGCCATATTGCAGAATTAATGCACTTCAAAACTGCTTTACCTGTCATGCCTTCATCCTATGGAATCCTGTGATTTGTAGTTTGTTATGGGACTAGATCTCTCTGACAGATGGCTGCATTGCTCACAAAACTACAAATCTCAGAATGCCACAGCACTGAGCCATGACAGTTAAAGCAATGTCAAACAGCATTAGTTTTGCAGTGCAGATGCAGCCCCAGTCTTTTACTACATTCAGAAAACTTCACATCTTCTAGAAGAAAAGGCAAATTCACCACATTTTCAGCTTCCCCCTAGGTGATCCTAAGGCAAAACTTTTCTTGGCAAAACTTTTCTTGGCAAAACTTTTCTTGGCAGAGGGTGTTTGCCTTTGCCTTTCTCTGAGGCTGAGAGAATATGACTTGCCTAAAGTCACCTCATCGGTTTCTGAGCCTGAGTGAGGATTCAAACTCTTGTCTCCAGAGTCATAGTCCAACATTATAACATGCTGGAATTTGCCCAGGGTCAATAATGTTGTCATCCAGCTGTGAAAATTACTATGGGCTATTTTGGCCATCATCCTGTATTTTCCAGCAAGTAAAATAAAGACAGTAATCTGGTGGGCAACACTGTATTTTGAGGAGCCAGCTGAGGTTGTTGGGCCTGCATCGGAAGTTGAGGTGGTGCTGTCGCCACTTGTCACCCTATGGTTGACGCTGGAGAGAGATTTAAAGTCCCAATTAGTCTGCTGGACCCTGTTGGACTACCAGTCTCTGTCTGCAGTGGTCTCACTGGACCACTGACATTGGCATCCAAATCAGAGCAGATTCCCATTCTTTGGCACTCCTTCTTCTGAGCAGGTGATTTAACTCTGTGGTACCATGGTGAGTTTTTCTGCCACCCTGCTTCTGTTCCCCTGGCCCATATGGTGAGCCTCACTCAAGGCTCCCCTGGCAGAACTGTTCTTGGTCAGGGCCCAGAATGTTAGCTTTCCCTGCAGCCCCATCTCCAAAATCGAGATTGCACCAAACATCCTAGCAATTGCGGGGTCAGTCAACAGATGTGGGACCAGAGTGTTGTCTTCCAGCTTTTGAGTTTTTCTTTCCTTCTGCAAATGCATTGTGCATTGACTAAACAGTGGAGGAGTTCTGACAATCTGTCAAATCCAGCAAGATATCTAGTTCAGAAATCCAGGCTTTGGTTGTTAAAACTCAGAAACCCTTTATTAAAAAGCTACTGATCCAGTCCAGTGCCATTCACTGTCAGAACTGACTAGCAAGCATTAAAATTGCCTGATTAAACTACACACAATTTCAAATTTTAGGCAGGTCTAATTCTTGTTATAATTAATAAACACATTTTCCTCTCTTTCCCATACTGCCCCTTTTCTTGTTGTTACAGCCACACTTTCTCACAGAAATGATCTTGAATAGTTTTGTCTCATGCTTTCCTCCCTTCTGTACCTGTGTCTGTGATCACTAGAGCTTAACAATACCATTACTATTATATATCCCATCACACCTACTTCCCAACATTTTATGGCAGGCAAGTTGCCTATGCAACTCCTGACATTCTGCAAATTATGCTCTCCCATGTCTGATCTGAGAAAGCAGCTGATGACAAGAGGCTCAGTTAGAAAATGTACTTCTATCCACAGTTCCTGAAGCAAAACATACAGTGTTACCACTATGGACTATTTGTGACATTTAGGGGGAATAAATCTGATAAAGAAACTTGGGTCAAGATATTATTTTACTAACTCTAGATTTATTTAACTGATATAACATGCCACATAATATTGTGCTTGTGCTTATTTTTTATCTGGTTTATCCATATTGCTTTAACTACAACCCCAAGACAAAACTATGGGGATTGAGCAGGAACAACCTTTCAACTGGTATTTTTGTCTTTGAAGAAAAGAGAAATCATGATTTCTTTATTACACATATGGTCTCATGCAGTGGCAAATATGAAGTAGATGCTTTTATGTTATAAACAAAAACAGCAGCAATTTTCTCTGGAATTACTGGGCTCACCAGAGATTCATTTTAATTCAAATAATGTTACAAGTGTCAAGGTGAGAGAGACATATTGCAGAGCAAAATTATTTGACTATTTTCTTTGAAACTTTATACTTCTCCTAAGCCAATTCAACATCCAAATTCCTTAACCAGTGCTTATCTTTATGGCCAAACATTTCGACTTCTCATCTTTGAACTTCCATTTTAACATGTTTCTGAGGCCGGGGTTACCAGTACAATTGTTTTACTTTGTGTTCTGTAATCTGTTTGCTTCCATGTGAACACATTCTATTAATGAGATGTATGATATGAAATGGATATTCTTTAATGGCTGTTATAACTTTATTTATACTCTGTCTTTTTCCCTGAATTGAGATTCAAGGTGGCAAAGATCAACATTAAAACAAAATAAAATGATCAATACATTAAAAACAATTAAAAACACACAATTAAAAATAATAAAAATCAATTTCAATACAATTAAAAACAGAGCAATTTAAAAATAGTATAGCACTCTTTTTGTAGTATTTTTTTTAAAATTCAGTTCTCAAAAGCCTGTTGCAAAAACAAACAAAAAAAGAGTGTTTGCCAATAGAAGTTAAGTCTTACTACTTGCTTCGGTAAATGGAAATGAAATAATATTCACACATTTACAGGAAAACATCCTTAGGATTGAGGCACAGATTTGTTGGGTCTTCAGAACAAATATGCAAAGTATGCAATTACTATTCATTTCATTCCTTGACTAGGGATTAATGGTTCACATTTTATCATCTTGTGAAGAAAGGTAAGGGTGAGCTGGAATAAGTGCTTGGAAATTTATAGAAGCAATATGTTTACTGTAGTTTTCTGTACAAAAATAAATGGTTCTTCCTACTCCATGAGATTAATTCTAAATATATGATGAGATTAATACCCAGTATGTCACAGCCAAACATGATAATATTTCAAAGACCAAAACCCTATGCATATAAAGACTGTAGTATTTTCATATATATTTTTGCAGTATCTGTATTTTTGGAAAATTTGCAAACTATCCTTTTACAGTATTCATGGGACAAGATTCATAGGTGTTCATCCATTGTAAAAAAACACCACAATAATATTCAACAAAATTGAAACAGTAGTAGTAAAATAATATAAAAGCAATGGAAGACTACTGCCATTTTCAATTCCAGGTTCATCATCTCACAAAATCGACCCAAAAGCACAGCCATTTCCAAGACATAGCTCTTCCTCGTGTTTCTCAATAATGTGTAGCTGAAACAGCTGCATGACTTAAGTTATTGTGTCAAGCCTTTTCTCACTGACTTCCTCTCTCTGAATGATACAGCCAAGGACTGTGGTAAGGTGGGAAATATTAAACTCCACGACATCACTTTCCTGCATTTGCCTCAGCTAGATATTTTACTTGATATCTAGATCTCACCATCAGTCTTTTTATAGTATCCATTTACTATCTCAGATAATTTTAAGATGAAACTTGATGTGACAGGGCAGCCGCATGTATTTTTCAGAGGTGAGAGAATGCCTTGCCATCTTCACTCTACTCATTTTTTTTTCAGCCTAATTCCAATTCCTTGCCTTGAAGCAATAAAGAATAGCAAGGCAGGGAAGAGAAGGGGAAAGGGAGAATTTAGTGCTCCTTACTCATGTTAAAACATTCCTACCTCCATGAATTTTATACATGCATGAGGGAGAACACATGCATAAATTGTTTATGTAAATAACAGATAAATTACATTTGTTATATCTAGTTTTGCATAACTCTCAAATGTTAATTTGTACAGTTCAGAAACTCTTTTATTGGTTTAGATGCACTGTTCTGTAAGCCATCCTAGCAGTTCATTAAGAGAGGAGTACGACATCATGTCTGATCTTGGAAAGTAAGCAGGGTTAACCCTGGTTAGTACTTGGATGGGAGACTGCCAACACATTCCAGGTGTTCTAGGCTACATTTCAGAGAAAGGAACTAGCAAAACCAACTCTAAATATTCTATGTCTAAAAAAATCCTATGAAATTAAGGTTATCATAAATCGAAAGACAACTTGAAGGTGCACATGCACACACACATGCATGCACACATACAAGGTTCAGAAACAAATTAAATGAAGGCAGGAGGGAAAGTCTGGGGACTGCAGTAGGACGTTTATTAATTCACAGGCATTTGAAAAATAAACTATTTTTAAAATGTTTTTAACAATATTAACTGCCATAGATTACTGTCCTAATTAATAGTACCTTCATAGGTTGTCACTTAAATTACAATCCTACCAAAGTAAAGCATTAATCTGTTCCATTTATCTCAGTGGTAAGTGCTTTGAATGCTAATCAAAACCAATGGGTCTTAACCGATACTTAACTTCAGCTGGATCTTGCCATCTCATAATGATTTTAAAAAATTAATCTTTTTTTTGTATTTGTCTATAAAAATGCTATATAATGGGATGGCAAAGATTGCAGTTCTCCATCATTATTATGCTTTGGATCCAAGCCTACAGCAATCCCTCCCTTCTAATTTACAGACGATCACTTACTTTGCCCAGTAATTCTCCCAGTGTAACATCTTCATGATTGAGAATCCATTTCTTATCCTGTTCCAACAAAACAAAAACCAGTTTAGTCCAGAACACTGTATTTCTTATTAAACATTAGTGAGCTAGCAGAAATAAATGGAAGAGGATAAGACAAGAGAGATTATTCTATCATCAACATGCTAACATCTTAACCTTCAAGATTAAAATGTCATTACATGATAGGAAATTAAAATCATATTATGGCAAATTTCTGGCAGTTTAAATCCAATTGCTGTGCCATCTATAATGAAGTCAACACTCCAATTGCTGTCCTAACTATAATGAAGTCAACACTCATGTAAGTTCCATTGATTCAATCACTTTACTTTAGATTTTGATTGGAAATAAGAATTCAATTTAAGTGTAAAACTTTAGTATATGTATCAAACAGCATATGCTCTTTCATAAAGCTGAGGGCACATCTACAATTGTTAAAAAAACAAGAAGAAAATATTTCTTTAAGTGAAAATAAAAATTCTATTGTGCAGTTCATGACTGTTCACTACAGGATAAAGAAAGTAATTTCCACTATTGTTTTAGAAAAATTGGTTTTGACTAGACCAATGAAGTAATTGTATTATTATCATCGACAGAACATAACTAATGCAATTAGTAACTACTTTACATAACATCTGATGACATATTAAAAAAATAAACATCAATTACTAATAGTCACTGATGCAAATATTTTGTTTTAGACTTTGCATTATACACCTGTATCAGATGTTATCTAATATTTCAGCTGAACCATATCTATCTAATTTGAGGAAAGATTTGATACTAATCAACATTAACTTACATTCAACTATTTTTTAAGTAACTATGAACAGGTAGATGCACACAAAGATACAATGTTTAGAAAACAGTAAAACATGCTGTATAAATGCTAATATTAAATACGGTAGTATTTTAATGAGGTTTTGCAGTGAGAAAAAACTAACTGTATACCTGACAGACCAGATGAACAATAGGAAAGTTTTGTAGATATCCACAGAGCCAAGGTAACAAGACTGATTAAGATTAACTTTGGTCCCTGCTTGTTCAGTGATAATGGATATTTTCAATGTATAACCCGAGAATATGGACAAGATACTTGGACTGATGAGACCCACCACATGCACCGGGCGTTAGATCCTTGCCCTTCCTGGCTTATTAAAAAAGCCAGAAGAGACTGGTCAAGAAGAGGAGGTGGTCAATTTCTTGCTAAAACAAGGCAGAATTCTAGCTTGCCAGGAGGAAGCAGGTATAAAACCATTATTAAAAAGTCATCCCTGGATCCTACCATTTTAGATAATTATTCACTAGTCTCTAACATTCTTATTTCTTGGGCAAAGTTCTGGAATGTGTGGTGATCTCCAAGTTCCAGGGGTTTCTGGATGAGATGGAGTATCTAAATCCATTACCATCTAGTTTCAGGCCTGGATATGAGACAGAGACAGCTTTAGTTACCTTGGTAGATGACCTATGCCAAAAACTAGACCAGGGGACTGTGTCCATGTTTGTTGTGCTGGGACTCTCAACAGTTCTGGATGCCATTGATCATAGCATCCTTCTGGGCCACCTTGCTGTGATGGGACTTGGGAGTACAGTTTTGCAGTGGCTTCCTTCCTTCCTTCCTGGAGGGTTGAACTGAGAAGGTGGTGCTGAAGGGTTCCTGTTTGACCTCTTGGTCATTGGCCTGTGGGGTTCTGTCTATTTAAAATAAACATGAAACTGCTGGGGAAAGTTTGGAGTTTTGGGGTTTGATTCCATCAGTATATGGATGTTACCCAACTCTACTACTGCTTTCCACACAATCCAAGGAAGTTGATTTGGTCATAAACTAGTGCCTATCAACAGTAATGGTCTGAATAAAGGTAAAACAAGACAGAGATGCTCCTTGTCAGTTAAAAAGCAGATCACAGAATAGGGATTCAGCCCATGCTGGACAGCATTACACTCTCCTTGAAGAAACAGTCTGCAGCAGTTTCTACTCCTGAATTAAAAGCTGAGTCTGGAAACACAGGATGCAGTGGTGGGCAGGAGTACATATGCATAGTTAAGGTTCATATGCTGGCTGCACCCATTCCTTGAGACATCAGATCTGGCCATAGTGACACATGCCTTAATTATATCCTGGCTGGATTACTCCAACACACTCTATGTGACATTGCCTTTGAAGAGTGTTTGGAAACTTCAGCTGGTCCAAAGAGCTGCAGCCAGATTGCTTACTGGGGCTGGCTACAGGAAGCACACCACTTCCTTGCTGCAATAACTTCACTGGCTGGGCTCCATTGGGCACAATTCAAAGTGAGGCATTTACCTGTAAAGCCCTATACGGCTCAGGTTCAGGTTATTTGTAGAACCACATTCTGCCTTACATGCTTGCTTATTGTTTCACGGCCTTTCTCTCTGTCACACTACCCTCAAAGGTAGATCAGTGCAGGCTCTAGAACTGCCTTCCCAAAGAAGCTAAGACTAGCACCATCCCTACTTTCTTTCTGTAACCAGATTCAAATATAAACACTCTCTCACTCTCTGTGTTTGTGTATGTATAAGCATTGTGTATTTGAAATGGTCTGGAGACTTATTCAATAAAGATATTTTCTATTCTTTCTGTAAACAAGTGAAGACTTTTCTGTTTCAACAGGCCTTTGAGGACCAATTACTTAGCCGGGATGGGCCTTATACAATGTGCTGGATTTTTTATCTGTCATTCTGTTGTACTGCTGTCTCTGTGCTTGTATTTCATAGTTTGTGTTTTTAGCTGTTTTTAATGTTTTGATATTTTAATCAGTTTTTAACATTTATATTTTGTGAATGTTTAGCTACTTTAAAAAAAAAAAAGACTTGTAAGCTGCCTTGACTCCCAAACTGGGAAAAAGGCATGATACAAATAAATATAAACATAAGCAACTAATACTAAATAATTTAGGGTAATTGTACGAAAAAAATTAAATATTTATTTTAACAAATATGATTTCATAGGTACCAATTATTTCTCACTGAGGCACATACAGGTGTATCACTTGATTAACAGATACTTAGATTTTCAATATTCAGCACCTCCCAATGGTTTCTCTCAGCTGGGATATTTTATAAGCTTTGAGTTGGCTCAAACAATAAACAATAAAGATATTTCTCTTTCCCACTAAATAACTTACATTATTTCTTAATCGACTGAAAGGGCGTGGGGCAACCTCACTCTCCTATTCTAATGATGTTCACCTCTGATTTTTCTTTCCTCCCAATCCAAATATGGCAATGGATTTTCTGAATCACAAGCATGGTGGTAAATAAAATTATCTTAATCCGGGGGGGGGGGAGTGATCAATCGCAGATTGCCTACTCAGGAAAGAATCCCAATCCACTGGAAAAGAAAACTTGTTATCTAGAAGTACTCACAGATCTAGTTACATCTTTCCTGCTGCCAGAACAGAATCCCTCAATGATCCTATGTGGGGAAAGTAGACCACCCTGTCTCACCAACTCCCCCAGCATTAAAAAATAAAAAAGCATATATCTGTAAGTCTGTTCACCAAAATGGAAATTGTAAGAAAAGTGGAGGCTACAAAAGAAAATGTCTCTCCTTGGATGCATTTTGGAGGATGCCTTCAGGTGGTGTCAAGAAGGTTCAAAATGTTTTTGTTTACTTATGCAAGACTAACCTGACTTTCTTTCATTTCATATGTGCATATTGTTAGTTTTGGATGTTAGTTTCTTCAACCATGTTAAACTGCATATTTGTGATACAGGAATCTATTCCTATTCTTTCCATGCTACTTCTGCCCCTACTACCAAAGTTTCTTTTAAAGAAGTAATAATAATAATAATAATAATAATAATAATAATAATAAT